>OX419721.1:4919574-5254068 GCA_948474765.1 Patella depressa
GCATTTTTGCCCATTCGTCATCGAATTCCGACAGCCATGGCTGAAATGTTATATAAATTATTAATTAGACATGTATTGGGGAGTTTGGATGGCCAAGGGGTCTAGAGTGCCGCGCTTCGACCTCTAGCTGGCCGGTCACCTCTGGCTTGCGGCTGTGGTTTCGAGCCCTAGTGTGAGCGTATGTGGCATGGCGATAGGGGCGCCTTCTCAGCCTCATGGGTTTCCTCCGGGCACTCCGGTTTCCTCCCACTGCTAAAGACCCCTACGCGCAAGCAAATTATTGAAATAAAATTAAACCATATGTTAGTCCCGAAATGACCTAGTTTGTGTTGAGTGGGCGTTAAACCTTTATCTCTCTCTCTCTCTCTCTCTCTCTCTCTCTAGACATGTATTGACATGCCAAGACCTGAATCAACTGTCGATATCAGCTGATGGGCACGAATTTAAAACAGATTTGAATATGATTTCCGATTAACCGTAAACCGTAAAAGTGGACAATCGAGGTAAATGAGAGTTTAAAGGTTGATTAGGTTGAAATGTTGGGCGGAAAATTGCACGTTTACTGGTCATTCTAGGTTATGTATCAAGTTTTCAATGATGAACCTCATACGCGCAAGCTTGGAGGTCGGGTGTTATCCCTGCATAGGCCGTGAAAGTTCAACTCAATTTTCCGGCGTGATTTACACTTTTCAGTGATGCAGAAGGAGGGCCTGACAAGGACAGCTGCCTAGTCGTTCGGATGTTACGAAAAACGGAGGTCCCGTGTTCAGATTGGAGTGCACGTAAAAGACCCCTTGGCAGTTGGAATTCGATATAAGAGTAGGCCGTAGCGCCGCTGCCCGGGCAAAATTTCCCTCATGGCGTATGCCTGTCTTCCATTAGCCCAGGTTAGATGCAAAAGAGTAAGACGTAAACCCCATATCATTTCATTTCATATCGTTCCATACGTGTTACCCAACAAAAAATTGGAGAAAAGGTTAGAACAAAAGAGAATTAACATTAAAGTCTATGAGGGGGGGGGGGGGCATTGGTGATCTGTGGCCATTGGCATAACTAATGTAATTCTCGTGTTTCCGGTATGCTTCGAGTATCAAACCGCGATTAATAAAAACAATACGCAAAAGATAGAACGGTATTTACAGGGACGGATCCAGGAATTTTTGCAGGAGGGGGTTTGCCAGGTTTATGTTAAGGAAATCTGTCATCATCGTCTCTAAATTACATATATTATGCAAATTGAAATCATTTTTATACTGATGTAGGATCACTTTGTGATGTAATTTCATTGATGCAAGGCATTATTTATTTTTTTCATGTTGCTGAGCAGGCCACCCAACCCCCTCTGGATCCGCCCCTGGTATTTATAATACCAAGACTTTCACTGAATTACAAGCGTGGAATAATATACACCACTGTTTTCTATGAGGCACAGAAACATGTGGAGATAAACTATCGGGAGAAATTGATATCCCGTGACCTTTAACCCTGTTTATTGTAATAGTAAGATATCTATGTACACATGTATTGATGACCTGGGTAGGAGTGGGATATGATTGATGTAGAGTAAGGTGGTATTAATTACCTGGTAGGAGTGGGATGTGAAGCATGGTGGTATTAAATACCTCGGCCGTGTTTCTCGAAATCTTCTCTTTTAGTAGATATTTCAATTTAGAATGGCTAAGCATTAAAATCAATATATTTTCCAATCAAATTACTAAAAATTGGATTTTATCTTAGTTAAAATTTCGTGAAACAAGCCACTGGTATGAGTGGGATATGATTGGTTTGAGTCTAGGTGGTATAACTTGGCTAGTATGAGTGGGATAGGTTTGGTGTGGGGCTAGTTGGCGGTACTTATAGCTGGTAAGAGTGGGATAAGATTGGTGTGGGGCAAGGTGGCATTATCGTGTTTAGTGTTTTTATTATCCGTGTTGTGGTAATAACCAATGCCGAATTTATCTATATGGTTGGCGAACTGAGGCTTTGGGCCTCAGGACCTAGTCCCACCCCCACCCCCGGTCAAGGTGTACGATATTTTTGATACTGTCATAAGCTTTTCTTTCACACATCCGTCATCATCATCGGCTTTGTATTTAAAATAAACTATCATCATCCTTTAGCCATGATGATTTGGGCCTGGGCGACGGGAGAGCGAGGTAAATGGAGTTGATCTCCACTCGACACAAACTAGGTCCACCCCCCACCCCCACCCCCCTGCTCAGCTACATAAAAAAATAATGCCTTGCATCAATGAAATTACATCACAAAGTCATCCTACATCAGTATAAAAATGATTTCTCTGTTTAAAAAAGCTCAATTTATATGTATGCCTATGTAATTTAGAGACGATGATGGCAGATTTCCGTGACAGAAACCTGGCAAACCCCCTCCTGCAAAAATTTCTGGATCCGCCCCTGATTAGCCTAACTTAAGCATACCGTCTTACTTTTCGGCTCCGACTGGGCTCATGAAGACAGGCATACACCATCAGGGGCGTTTTAAGATTTTTCATGGCGGAGGCTATACTATTTTGAGGGCCCTCTTTCGAAGGGGGACTGGGTGTGCCTTGATTGATGATTTTTATGCTAATTCAATGACAGCATTCTCATTTAGTAATGGATTCGACAGTAAGATTGTATAGAAGACGATTGACTAGGACTCCGGGCCCTTTCCATTGGCCAGAGGGCCCCTTTTATCAGACGTGGGGCCCTTTTGTCTGCCTTTAGCCCCCCCCCCCCTTAACTAGGGTACATTTTCATTTTTCTCATCGGTCTTAGCATTTTTCTCCCGTTTTATTTTTCCAATTTCTTTGATTTTTTTTCGCGAGGAGGCTGGTGCCTCCAGCGCCTCAGCTATAAAACGCCTTTGTACACCATACAGTGTAGTACAGGCTTCTCTTATCTCGAATTCCAACTGACAACGTCGGCCGGGGGGTGGAAAATCTCGATGAACTTTATCGACGATATTAAAAATCACCACACCATATCACAGAATTTTCCCCCCAAAACACGCACTGGATCGCCGCATGTGTATTTATTTATTTATTATAGGAGGAAATATAATTATATGTTTTATGATTTAGTAGATAGGAAGTTTATGTATATTATTTATATAAACACCATGATTTATAGCTGATGATGATGACGTAGTTATATTAACTCTACTCTTGATGTTGATGAATCACAATATTATTTCCATAAAAATTGAAAACTTGTTACATAATGTGGGCGTGTGTGTGTGTGAGAGAGAGAGAGAGAGAGAGAGAGAAAGAGAGAGAGCGACGGTGTTTAACCCCCACTCGACACAAACTAGATCATTTCGAGACTAACATATGATTTAATTTTTTTTCAATAATTCGCTTGCGCGTAGGGAGTTTAGCAGTGGAATAAAACCGGTGGACCTGGAGAAAACCCACGAGGTTGGAGGGCGTGTGTGTATTTTAGTATATAAATAAACATCTTTTTATGGATTGGAATAACTCCCTTGTAATGCCAGGGGCGGATCCGAGCGGGGGTGGGACGCCAACCCTCCTCGTGCTCAGCTAAGTAAAACATTTTTATGAGACCAGTGTAACGGTCGTATGCTTTAATATCTTTAATCATCAGATGATGGAGTAGGGTGAGCATTCAAAGCGCCAGACAATGATATAGGAACCTGAGATATCAACATTATTGCTTTGCATCAATGAAATTGAATCACAATATGATCCTATTAAAATAGCATTATGCAAGAGCAAAATCGCTTATTACAGGTCTTTCTTTAGGCCTGAAATGTTTTCTAAATAATCAATTAGACATTAATTAACATATCCAGACCATAATAAACTCTTAAATTCAAGGCTAGCCTTCGATGTTGGCGGATTGAATTCCTATATGCCGCTTAATGGCCGTTGATAATTAAATCAATCAAGTGGATAATCGAGACTATGCTGTTTATATTAATGATTTGAGTAATGATGACCGAGGTTATGTGAATATTTCAAACGCTTTTTTCTCGGCTAATTATGGACCATTTTGACTATCTAGTTTTTAACTATTATATAGTGAGAACTGCCATCTCTTTATCTTATCTCCCATTATGTAACTTTAATTTAAATATTGACGTCCACTGATGGGGTGTTGGATCTCCCTCTTTTAATAGCTCAATGTGTATGTATATACAGGTACCGGGCGAATCCCCTCCTGCAAAAATTCTTGGATCCGCCCTGAATGCCGAATAAAGTTAAGAATAATTCACTCATAAAATACAAACATTATTTTGATTTCAAAATTTAAAATAATTCCCAAACGTTAAACAATTCACAAACTAATTTCCCAATCTAATCAAAATTCAGATCTATATTTCGTTTCGTTTTTTATACTTTCGACGGCCTACACTCGGAGAACGCTAGATCGGAGACGGTCCTACGCAAATTGTGACGTCATATGTGAATTGTGGGTTAGGGTAAGGGTTAGGCTTGATCATGGGTTAGGGTTAGGGCTAGCCCTGTTTATATCTCGGGACTTTGACCAAATGTACAGATCCTAGCCCTTACCCTAACCCTAACCCACAATCTATATATGACGTCATATGTGCTAAAATGCGTAGGACCGTCGCCGATCTAGCGTTCCCCCCTCATAGAGTTATATGTCCCCCCTACACTCATGTCGTGAAGACAAGTCAAACGAAATTTTGAACTATAAAAACGAAACGAAATAGGATCTGTGTTTTAATCAGATTGCTAATTTCTTAACAAAATACATTATAATGTTAGACTAACTTCCCAAAAAAATACATACATCATATGTTTTAGACTAATTTCCAAACAAAATTAATTATAAAGTTCAGACTAATTTCCTGAAAAAAAAACGCGTACAATATGTTCCCAGTCATCCATACTGAAGTTTGGGCTACCCGCCGAAGTTCAAAGAAAATACTGTCTTATATATGAAAACAAATCGTATACGCGATAAACTGAATTAGGCTAAAAATAGCCTAAAAGAATTTCTACGTTTTGTCTTTCTACAGTGTTATCAGTTTGTTAGCAGCGAGAGAAATTCCCGAAATTGAGAAAAAAAAAAAAAATAATAATTTCTACGTTTTGTCTTTCTACAATGTTATCAGTTTTTTAGCAGTGAGAGAAAAGACGAAATTAAAAAAAAAAACTTTACGGTTTTAAAATAATTTCTACGTTTTGTCTTTCTACAGTGTTATCAGTTTTTTAGCAGTGAGAGAAAAGACGAAATTGAAAAAAAAAACTTTACGGTTTTAAAATAATTTCTACGTTTTGTCTTTCTACAATGTTATCAGTTTTTTAGCAGTGAGGGAAAAGACGAAATTGCAAAAAAAGCAAGCTTTACGGTTTTGAAGTAATACTAATTACCTCGATTTTATTTATTCTTATTTATTTATTATTTATTTATTTACAGACAAAGCCTACATTGAATCAGTCAATGGATATTTATCATTAGCTTATTAAGTACAACATATTCGTTTATTTTGTCACTATAAATGTGTGAAACTGATTTAAGTCTTGGTATATATATAAATATTGTGGCGTAATTGTCGAGATATTTGGAGATATTTATTTATGGTGTGTCACCCTACATATGGCCAAGTACTTAGATATACAAATGAAGACATTTTAAATGTGTAGTAACCGTGTGTTCAAATTCAGTAGGACAACTTGTATAACGAAGTTAACAACAATAACTTAAAAATAAACACCTTTATTTTAATTTCAATTTTTGATTGGGTGCCCTCCTGTAATTAGTGCCCGGGGCCGTTGGCACCCCCCCCCATGCACCCCTCCGCACTCTTGTATCCCTGCACCGCCCTCCACGCGTGTATCTGTTAAACAGCTGATCGGTGTTTTGAAATAAGGTTTACTTAGCCCTAGGTTTAAACTCGCTGGAATTTATCTTGAAATTGGTTTCATTCTGTTAAAACAGCCGGAGAACGTGGACCAAACGTCAATATGGCGCGTGTTTGTTGGTACACATGTTTTAAATTGTTGTACAGGAAGGGTTGAACTTCAGCCGTACACAAGGTGGTTTTTATTGAAACGTTTAAAAATAGCTACCTTAATGACGTACCTATTCAACTCGTGTTGAAATAAATCGACAAATTAGCATATAGATTGATGATTTATAACGAATTACAGGTTGATGTGTGTTAATGATTTTATAGTCGTGATTATCATCGCATCATTTGCAGGCTGATGGTTATAATATTGGGCAAATCAGAGAATGAGGGAGGGTTGGCGGAGAGAGAGAGTGTGTGAGAGAGAGAGAGAGAGAGAGACAGTTTAACATCAAGAGAGAGAGAGAGAGAGGCAGTTTAACATCCAAAGAGAGAGAGAGAGAGAGGCAGTTTAACATCAAGAGAGAGAGAGAGAGAGAGAGAGAGAGAGAGAGAGAGGCAGTTTAACATCAAGACAGAGAGAGAGAGAGGGGGGTAACGTCCGCTCGACACAAACTAGGTCATTTCGGGACTAACATATGGTTCCATTTTATTTTAATAATTCGCACGAGTCGGAGGAAACCGGGGGACCAGGATAAAGATACGTAGGGGTCTTTTGCTGTGTGAGGAAACCGGGGATGATCGGTTACACAGGCGACCCTACCTGATGCAACTTGACTCAATAAGAGACCTGAGGATTTTAAGCGCACCTGTTGCCATTAAACCATTCGGTCCTCTATGACTATTAATCGTCGTTCTAGACAGAGGTGTGGTAATGCCCAAAACCATTCAACCAAATTTTAGTCCACAAATGACATAGTTAATATCAATGACCTAGTTATTTGTCGAGTTAAAATCTCCAGCTCTCTCACACACGCACACCCACACACGCGCGCAGGTACGCACCCGCGCACGCACGCACAATCTAAGCGACGGTCGCTATTTTTATTTAAAAAACATTTGAACATTTGGCGTTTTATAATGTTATAACATGGACAAAAGGACTAAATGAACCATATAAAAGCCTACGCATATTTATTTCTACCAAGAAAATAGTGCGCATATTTATGGGCTACATTTTTGTTTTAATCTTATTTGCTGATTTAACCTTTGAAATGAAACACCAGAAACCATGTCACGTTGTAAGGCTGTAATACCTTTCTAACCGTTTCCTCTTGTTGGCTATTAGAACAATATGAAGCGTATTTATATACAGATTTAATGACTGCCATATTTACCAAACAATGGCTGATGTGGTAACTAATGTTAACGTTATATCATGATTCATACACGTTACTTGTTGATTATTAAAATGTGACAGACGAGAGAGAGAGAGAGGGGGGGGGGGGGGGTGTAACGTTCACTCGACACAAACCAAGTCATTTGGGGATTAGCGTATGATGTTGTGATCTTACCGGGAAAAGGGGATGCTCGATTCACAGTCCAGGGGCCGGTTGCTCAAAGCTCTGTTAAATTTTAACGATCCGTTAACATGGAGTAAACGGATCGTTAACTTTAACGGAGAGAAAGGTTGTTGCTGGAAGCCCTGTTAACTTTAACGGATAATGAACTTGACTGTCCAGCAAGAGAAATTTAACGGGCCGTTACCAAAAGACACATGAAAGATAACGATCCGTTAGTTTAACGAATCGCTAAAATAACTTAGTTTTGAACAACCGGCCCCAGAACGTTGCGAATCGACAGAATTACAAACGAGTGACGCGGAATTCAGTCCTGTCACAGTTCTGCCAGTCCCGACAGCTGAGGTGGAGTGAGTAGAATCGTGACGTATTCCTAGGTAAAAAATATGTTTCAGCTGTCATGATTGGTTGAGATATTTTTTATGCAGTCGGCACATGCGTTGTTCTCCGAAATTCTCCTTTTCACTTGATTGACATCAGTTTTGGAATTCAATTCCTAAGTATGTGTTTTGTCACTAAGGTGTTAAAGCTCTGACTATTGTCCAGATTTGTGTATTCAGTAATGATGAGGATTTGAATTAGACGAGCTTTTAAAACGGCAATTGCATATTTATTAGTTATATTTTAAAATATATTAAAATAAAGCCCGAAAATAGATTGTATCTATAAAAAGTCCTACCCTGTTAAAGAATAATCCTATTAATCCTATAATTCACTACTGACTATTGCCAGTTGAGAAATTGCCAAAAATATATTTTTCAACTTCAAATTCAAACGTTTGAAGATCGCCATTGCATGGAGGGGAATGGGAAAACAACGGTAATTCAAGTAATTGTGTTATCATTTTCTGTGCCGGGGATTTTTATACCTGTGAAAAATTGCCCATGATCGTATAATAGTGAGTTGACAACCTTTTGAGCAAAAGACATACAAATAATTATGTTTTGATTCTTAGAAAATATGAAATTTCCGCTTTAAACTAGAAGTGGCGTCTTTACAACAAGTTAGACGCCTGCCACTTTCTGTACATTTTAAACACCACTTTAGAGTAATGTCCCTTGTTTGATTCCTGGATAAATCTTTTCATTAGTGAAAGGCCTAGGTTCGCACAAATACTGGATCTTTCCGAACGGACAAATATTTTCCCTTGGGTTAGGGTTAGGGTACGGGTTAGGTTTATCTAAAACTATTCTGAAGGGTTAGGGTTAGAATTGTGGCTATAAACACGGCAATATATTTGTCCGTTCGGAAAGATCCAGTATCGTGCCCTGGGTTCATACGTCAACGCTGTCAGTTAAACAGTGATAAATAAACCACGAAACGTAACTGATATCTGATTTTAATTATATTCATGGCAATCTGTCTAGGTTTGTGCCTACCTATCAATGATTTGGTATGAAAATATATATACCTTCAAAGATATCGTACATACACATATAAATACTCTCAAAGATTCCAGTACACATATCTTAAACATATGTTCGATTCACAGTTCCGGAATTAAATTCCAAAACTGGTGTCAATCGAGTGAAAAGGAGAATTTCGGAGTAGAACGCATGTGTCGACTGTATAAAAAATATCTCAACCAATTACGACAGCTGAAACATATTTTTTACTAGGAATACGTCACGATTCTACTCACTCCACCTCAGCTGTCGGGATTGGCAGAACTGTGACAGGACTGAATTCCGCGTCACCCGATTCGGAACGTTCTGGACTGTGAATCGAGCATCCCCATTATGTATGTGTGTGTGTGGGGGGAGGGGGGTGCTCAATCCACAGTCCAGAACGTCCCGAATTTACAGAATTGCAATCGATGGAAGCGGAATTCCAACAGTCAGGGGATCTTTTGATCTTTGACGTACTCGCCAATGTGTACACTGGACCCCGGCTTTTTGTACCAACCGAACTGTCCGTGTCAGCCCCCCCCCCCACGTCCAGCATCACTGACAAATCTGGCAAATCTGGGTGAACTGTCGCGGCAAATCCAGGGATCGAAGACCCGGGGCCTATTTCACGAAATTTTAACTAAGATAAGATCCCAATTTTAGTAATTTGATTGGATAATATTAGATTGATTTTAGTGCTTAGCCAATCAAAATTGAAGTATCTACTAAAATTGGATTTTATCCTAAGTTAAAATTTCGTGAAACAGGGCCCTGAACTCCAGGCTAGCGAGATCAAAACATTATAAGTAATACCTTTACTAGTATTGGATTGTGTCTTGATGTGTCTATCATCCCATCATCTTTTAATTACCTTCTACTTTCAATTTCAGTTGACATTAGCTGGACTTGTTGGTATTTATTTTTGTTGTGCTAAATTATCTTCCATAGCGGAATCGTCTAAATCATGTGTCATTCAGGTGAGTTGACTCATTACTAAAAAAAAACTTGATGAACTTGAGAATTGTTAGTAAATTATAGCATTTATTTGACAATTATCCCGATTTTCACCTGGTCATAAATCGAGTTTGTACAAACATTTTGCTTGTAATTCATTTTCCAGGAATTTTTATTTTCATTAATTTCGAAATTCACGATGCGGAATTGGGTTTCTTAGCATGCTAATAATTCTAGCTGCAGGACTAGTAAATATGCTTTACCAGATATAGTCAATGCTATACGACTCCCCGATTGACATAATTCGGACACTCCCGATTGACATAATTCGGACACTCCCGATTGACATAATTCTGACACTCCCAATTGACATAATTCGGACACTCCCGATTGACATAATTCGGACACTCCCGATTGACATAAATCGGACACTCCCGATTGACATAATTCGGACACTCCCGATTGACATAAGTCGTCCATATCGAGCATCTAACCTGCGACGTCTGATTGACATAATTCGTCCATTATACGATACATGACATACATTCGGACACACGCATTATAAGATACATGACATACATTCGGACACACCCATTATAAGATACATAACATGCATTAGGACACCACCGATTGACATAATTCGTTCATTATAAAATACATAACATTCGGACACACCCGATTGACATCATTCGGCAATTATAAGATACATAACAACGCCATTTTTTTCTCTTGTACTACAACATAATATTTATGTCAGAGTCCAGCCTAGTTCCATTAGGTACTGTATCTGAGCGGACGATTTTCACTGACAGTCCTTGTCGGGTCTTATATAGTGGCAATATGAAAATATGGTAAAATACTGCTCTTCCTCACTTCTCATGGGGCTGTTTCAGAACGCTTACCTTCTATTTTTCACCATAATTCTTTATTTGTTACCAAAAGTAATCATTTATCACTATATTTGACACAAATGTTCAATAATTCAACACCTTTTTCAAGTAGAATTTAGGGATGAAATAAACATGCAGTTTGCGGATGTTCGGGTCTCGTAATGGCCCTGCAAACGTATTTGTGTATGGTTTTTATCGCAGAATTCTACTTGAAAATAGTGTTGAATCTTTATAAATATGTGCCAGCTTTGGCAAGAAATGATGCCTTTGGCGAATAAAGTAGAATCAAGGTGAAAAAAAGTAGGTAAGGATTCCAAAATAGCCTTAGAACAGAGGTTGGGAAGAGCGGTATTTTAATATTGCAGCTATATATAAGGCCCGACAGAGGCAGTTCCTAAAGTAACTAAGTTCAACCGTTTGGTTTCCTATCGGGAAGTAAAAATTGGCTCGTTCATATAAATAAAATGTCTGCTATATTTTTTATTTTTATTTTTCAGGCTCTGTGTTTCATTTTCTCCATTGTTGCCATATTTGTAAACGTCATAGCCAGTGTGTTTCCCGCCATTCAGCTCTATCGTATTTACACGTACATTACATGTCGTCTGAACGTGACTCGGTGTGAATGTTTTAATTCAGACTCTCGTGTTTTTCTCTATCCAAACGTGTATGGGTGTGGGTTTGTGTACCTTGAGATTAAATACTATATGTTTATTATAGGAGGCCTGTGTCTGCTGGGTGCCATTGTTTCTCTGTGGTTTGTTATCTTACTCTGGAAGGAAAGGTACGGACGATTCTATTCTGGAGCTGGTGGTGACACCCCGGTTTTGAGACGAAGACGCGTGAGACTGGATATAGCGAGGCTACCACCGGAGGCGTGACTGTATAGGATGTTTCCAATGCAAAATAGACGAAGACCAAAATAGCACGTGACAGATCAGAATCCGAATCTTGATTCCATCATGGTGACGATATCATAATCTTGAATCCGTCCGCGTCCGTTATTTTTTTAGTCTCTCGATAAAATAGAAAGTATATTTTAATATCTTGCCGGAGAGTCCTACTTTCACTTTGGCAACGTCATCACCTCAAATGGACAATCATACAAATTTCACGCCAATCTTACATCATTTATCGTAGCACCCCCTCCCCCCCCCCCACACACACCCCCAAGAAGAGTAGCCTGTGTCTGTATTGTCGGGTTAAATTTCGTGATGTCGCCCTTCATCAGGCGACAATCTGACATGATACTAATCAGCCACCATAGTAGTCCTTTAAACAAATGTTGATAATTATGAAATACACATAGGGGCTGACTAAAGATTTGTCTCATGATTTATGGTTTCCCCATTAGTAAGTTAGGACTTTGAACGGTTGGACGAATCAGATACTGTCTGCTGATAAAAAAAACCCAATAGAATGGGCCGGATGCCGACAATATGGAGTTATATACCCGACAATGTTCCATTCTGTTGCACAAGAACATTTATTACATGTGTTGTTGGACATGGCCATCCTTACCATTTAAGTTAAAACAGGCTGTTTATTTCTCCACCCTCAAAGCGGTCATGACGTCGTGAGACTTCGATGACGTGAGCACCTGATGAATTGAATTGTTATTTGTGCCTGTTTTTGTTTCTGATGGATTTAGTTGTTTAAAATATACCGGGTGTTAATAAATGCTTATGGGCCTGTCACACTATAACGTTTTAGACAACTTATTCCGACATATGAAATAATTATCCAACACGCTGGCATACGCTGAAGTTGAATTCAAAAATCAAGAGGACGCACTTTTTGGACGCATATATAACGTACTTCTAACGCTCTGAACGAATATATAACCTATGTTTAACGTATGAGTTACTTATTATCCAACGTAAACATAACTTATACAAGTATATGACAGCGTGTGCCCAACGAATTTTTAGCGTTCTTGACTTATGAAGAACTGATGTACAACGTTAGTCTACCTTAGGCATAACTTATCCATAACGTTATCCGGCTTATTTTGACGACCATGTGAGGTCAAATATATACGCTGGGGTTCGCTAGACCAACAAGACATTATAGGGCTGTCACACATTGACGTTCAGTGCGTTAGAAGAACGTTGTATATGCGTCCAAAACGAGCGTCCTCTTGATTTTTAAATTCAGCTTCAGCGTATGCCAGGTTGTTGGATAATCATTTCATTCGTTCAGTAAGTTCTAAGGGCGCCAGAAGTACGTTGCCTATAGGTTAGAAATAGGTTACGCGTACGCTGCTCAATTGCCCTGCTGGTAGCCAACGTATGTCAACGTATAAGTAACTTACATGTAACGTGCGTGAACGCGTGCATACCTTACCCGTCGCGTACTTCTAACTTACGCCTAACGTATAAGCAATACGTCGAAATACGCTTAAAATTTTGTGCATGCAACTTATACCATCGTATTTCAGCATGCTCGTAACTTGTTAAAACGTACACCAGCGTGTTTGCTAAATTTCCCATACTTCGGCATACGCTGATGCTATACGTCAATGTGTGACAGGCCCATTAGCCATCTGACACTGAACTTGAAATAATCCGGATTCTGACAGGTTTTAATTAGAATTACAAAGAGAAATACATAACCAAATCCGATAGAATTTAATCAGAATTATCGATACCGCTTGCGGTTAGGGTGGGGACATTTGTTTGACTTGTTACTTTTAATATAATCTTTAGCTATTACAATAACATTTTGTTCATATCATGGTATTCATATTAATGGTGCTTTTGAAAAGATTGTCTCAAGAAGATAAAGAGCATATAAGTATCTTGTATTGTTGGCATTCCAACTGAGTATCTCGTATCCACATGTTTCTTAAAAGTTGGTTGATTACGGCCCTTGGGCCTCTCGTTGTTTATAAAGAGAGAGAGAAATGGGGTTTAACGTCCACTCGACACAACCTAGGTCATTTTGGGACTAACATGGTTTCATTTTATTTCAATAATTCGCTTGCTCGTAGGGGTCTTTGGCAGTGGGAGGAAACCGGAGTGCCCGGAGGAAACCCACGAAGTTGAGATGGCGCCCCTATCTCCATGCCACATACGCTCACACCAGGGCTCGAAACCACAGCCGCAAGCCAGAGGTAACCGGCCAGCTAGAGGTCGAAGCGCGGCACTTTAGACCAACCTCCCTTGTTGTTTATGCAGACATTAAAAATATTAAATATCGGGTACAAACTTTGTGATTTGATGATATATTTTGACTGAAAACACTTTCAAAGTAACCAATCTATCAAAAATTTGCCTCAAATCCCTCTCAAAACATTGTATTCGCTGGGGATACCTATAGTTTTAAGTAGGAGAACGCAAGACCGGGGTGGTCCTGCGCATATTATGACGTCATATGTACACTGCGGGTTAGGGTTAGGACCAGCATATTTCGTCAAAGTCTCGAGATTGAAACAAGGCTAGCCCTAACCCTAACCCTGGACTAAGTCTAACCCTTACCCAAATATGACGTCATAATATGCGCAGGACCGTGTCCGATCTAGCGTCTCCCTTTAAGTAAGCTGTTGTTAGACGCAATGTCTGTCAACTTAGATTCATTGTGGGAGGGTCCATTTTTCAGAATGTATTTATCATCACTTATTGTACATTTACTATACATATTATTATTATTTCCTGCGTCAATGATTATTAAGTGTGGGGAATAATGCCTATGATCGTATAATAGTGAGTTGACAACCTATCAAGCAAAATACATAGAACTAATTATGTTTTGACTTTTTTTTTAGAAAATATAAAATTCTCGCTTTAAGTCACGTAGTTGAGACATGTCTTATCTTACTGATCCGCGTTTTATCATCACGATTCGTCGTTTTGAAGAAATCTTGAATTACTATAGTAAAATATTTCTTGCCCTATTCCATGTTTTTGTTTCTCAGGATATAAATTACTGTTTATTTTCATGAAGCCAAATAATTTAACATTGTACCTTATCAGAATGTTGTCAGCTTTGAACGATGTTGATTCATACACATCCAAAATTCATCTTCGCAGCCACTAAAAAATATAATTGCCAAATTCCGAGGAGATTGGGAGGCGAAGGAAAGCGGATATATCACTGTGTGGTGCGGTCACAAGGAAACCAGTTGGTCTGGGTAACAAGAGCTACCCGTGAATCCGCATAAATGTGCATGTGGCGCGCAATCCGCATTGAGTCATCCGAATTCATTCGACTCATTTCAATCGAGTGTCATGACAGGGAAATGCCTACAATAATACGGAACCAAGGTTTTCCAAGTTATATCTGACCCCGTAAAATAATTAAAGCTGTGAGTTCTACTTGTACGCACATGCAATTTTTTGCCAGCTTGGCTTTTAACTCATTCTTTATGCCTTGCTATGATCAAAATTCATTGAAATAAATACGGTTTAGACTTAAATACCATAATATCATTTCATTTTTCACGCGTGACGAAGGCGTGTTTATCTAAAACAATAAATAAAAATGTATGCCATGAATAATAAATTTATATGAAATGTTCCACTTTCACTTATGTATTCGTTTATTTAGATGAGTCGTTGAGTTGCAGGGTGGAGGTCGGACAAGGGCAGTGGTCTAGTTGTTCAGATGGGACGAAAAACCGGGAACTCGTGTACACATTTGCGTGTACTTAAAACATTGCATGACAGTTGGATTTCGATACAAGAGTAAGCCGTAATGCCGCTGTCTGGGCAAAATGTCCCCCATAGCACGCCGTATGGCGTATGCCTGTCTTAATTGGCCGAGTAGGAGAAGAACAGATAAGCGTTAAACCACTATTTATATCATTTTTGATCGTTGAGTGGCATTTTGGGATTGATCATAATAACACCCACCCACCCCATCCCACCCCGCCCCAATTTCCATGGAATACAATCACTGGTTTATACACATATACACATATAAGTATTCTCTTATCGGCTTCAAGCACAAATGATCAAAGAGAGAGAGAGAGAAATGGGGTTTAACGTCCACTCAATACAAACTAGGTCATTTCGGGACTAACATATGGTTCAATTTTATTTCAATAATTCGCTTGCGCGTAGGGGTCTTTAGCAGTGGGAGGAAACCGGAGTGCCCAGAGGAAACCCACGAGTTTGAGAAGGCGCCCCTATCTCCATGCCACATACGCTCACACCAGGGCTCGAAACCACAGACGCAAGCCAGAGGTGACCGGTCAGCTAGAGGACGAAGCGCGGCACTCTAGACCACTAGGCCATCCCAACCCCTCTCAAATGATCAAAGAATACTGTATACAGTACGTGTACATACACGAGTGTTGTTCTTACTGGAGTGCTATATATAATGCCTATAAATAGTGCAATGATCGGGATAATCTATTTTAAACACTCAGTTATTTCGTTTGGTTTTTATGCTCCTGAATTTCTGCTCTACAAATGCCCCAATAACACCCAGAACGGCTGCAGTGTAGATTAATGTCCATTGCATGACTAATCCATCCATTTATGAGTGGAATACGTGGCCTGAAAGTTCCGGTTTTTTTTGGTTGACTTTTTACTTAGTTGGTTCAGTAGACGAAAACTAGGATATCAAGACAGACATAGGCCATGGGGGTATGTTGCTCAGGCCATCTTATTTCAACAGTCAAGGGTTCTACTTTTAGAGCGCGCCAAATTGTACTCCGTATTACGTCCCATTCCAACAAACTAGATGATGTTCTTTGCCACCCCACCCGACAAAGGGGAAACAATTATGGCAATTTCTAGCCAATCCCGGAACCTTGGCGCCACGTTTTTGTAAAATGTACTTGTTTTTGTATTTGTGTACTCAATTTTACTCCTGGTATGATTGTTTTAAGATAATCAGAATTCTGGACCCCCTGCCTCCCATTCGAGGAAATGGCACTTCAGAGACTCTACATTCAAACATTTTTCCTGGGGAGTATGCTCCCTACCCTCTAAAAAGCTTGAACATGCAATGCTCGGCTCGATGCTGGATCACTCGTGTTAGGGGCCTGTGTATCAGTCGGTCACATTTTTGCTAAACACCCCTTCAAACAAAAACGATATGTAAGCCCCTACCCCTATTGCACACTGTATGGCTTAAGCTGCCTTTGCTTGCCCAGTCAGTGAAGAAAAGGTCTCTCCTGTCGCTCTCTCTCCCCCTCCCTTTCTCAAGACACACTAATTTAGAAGTATAAAATGGACTTTAATAAAGATAACTTTATAAAATGTATAATTAATGTCAAGATAAATTATTTAACAGCTAAAATTAACAACACTTATTTATAATCAATTAATCATTTAACATACAATTACAATTAACAGCTTGTTCAGCATAACTTATATTAGCACACTGCTTGATCAGCAAAACTTATATTAACATACAGCCTGATCAGCAAAACGTATATTAACATACTGTCTGGTCAGCAAAGCTTATATTAATTAATATATCATACAGCACGGTCAGTAAAACTTATATTAATCCGGCAGAGAAAAGGTATATCTATATTTATTTATATCTATTACAGCTTTGTTGGAAAGATATTTTGTATATTAATTAGGCCATGGATCTTATAAATACACAATGTTATAATGTACAGAGGCGGATTCAATGGGGGGGGGGGGGGTCGACAGTGCCCTTTTTTACTACTGAAAGTGCCTTTCAACTAGCTTGTTTGCTCCATTTTGAGGCTCTTTTTCTACGATTTCCGAACGTTTAGACGAAAATATCAACCAAATAGCCCTTGAATTGGCTACAGATGCAAGGAAATGACGGATAATTTTCTTGGGGCCCCCACCCCCTCTCAGCGGCGTGCCCCGTCTCCGTGGTCAGTGCCCTCATTTTGCGGCGACCCCCCCCCCCCTTTCAAAATTCCGAGATCTGCCGCTGATGTATATGCCTCCTCATGGAAGTAAGGGGTATTACCCCCGTAAAATAGACTGGGCAGTAGAGGGGGAGGGGGGTATTAATGATGCACATGAATAAACAAATATTGGATCAATTTCAAGAATACTAATCCTAAAATTTAACATAAATAAAACTTTTAAATATTAATAATCTAATATAATAATAATAAGAGGAACAAGAGTACAAAATATATATAGTCTACTATATCATTTTTTGATACAAATCAAAAATGTCTGGTGGTATTAGGAACATAAATTAACTAGTTAGATATATCTACAATATTATGTTGGTAAAATGCTTAACCAGTGTGAAATATCTACAATATATCAGTAGAATGATTAACCAGTTAGATAGATCTACAATATGTTGGTAGAATGATTAACCAGTGTGATATATCTACAATATGTCAGTAGAATGATTAACCAGTTAGATATATCTACAATATGTTGGTAGAATGATTAACCAGTTAGATATATCTACAATATGTCAGTAGAATGATTAACCAGTAGTGTGATATAACATCCATAAAATGATTAACTAGTTTGTTGTACTCCCCCCAACCGGGATAGACAGAGAGAGAGAGAGAGAGTTAGAGAGAGAGAGAGTTTTAAGTTCCACTGACATAAACCAGGTCATTCAGGACTAACATATGGTTTAAATATTATTTCAATAATTCGATTGCGCGTAGGGGTCTTTAGCAGTGGGAGGAAACCGGAATACCCGGAGAAAACCCACGGGGGTTGGACAGGTGACCCTACTCCTTGTCATGTACAACGGGAAATCAAAACTACACCAGTTGACTCAATGACAGGCCTTATGATACAGCTTCTACCCCTGGGTTATTTTACAACAATTTAAATGGAAAACAATTTTTCTGACCAACAAATTGTATATAAGTACATACAGATAACTGGCCTTTTAATGAAACAAAATATTATAACAAATTGATGACCCAAGGTAAACGATGTTGATCAATATAATTAAAAGATTAATACTGCCATAAGTACAAGAATTTGGCCTTAATGTTTATTAAAATAAATATGACAGGGGCCTAATTTGCGGCCTGTGATAGCAAATGAGTCAGAAATCAGAAATCTTTATGGTACATAGCTACACAAACAAATATGTTCAAACAGGCTAAATTATCGTTTTAATTTCTTTTTTTATAAACAATATTTTTAATGATATAACACAATAGGTGAAAATTTAAGACTTTTGACTGATTTTGCCGCTACAGGTCACATTTGACACTTCTTGGTACAGAATATGTTGATCATTTTCATGAAAATATATACTATGTTAATCTTACACTCTAAGACCAATATTATACTATTGTCAGGAGCAGAACCAGGGGGTGGCCCAGGGAGCTGTGGTCCCCCCCCCCCCCAGTGACATAGTTGATTTTCATTTTTCGTTTGCTTTTGTTACTGTTATAGATCACATATCTGCTCTTTAATAGTAATAGATTATATAAACATGATTTTCCCATTGTCTCCGCACAAGCAATCCAAGGTTGCAACGTATTACCATTTGCTCCAATGTATGCCCCCCCCCCCACCCCGCTCCAACAAAATCCTGATTGTTACTAGGAGAATTTGTTGGCCTTTTTATCAGATAAATGTAACACACAGGCCCATAGGCAGTTAAGTTTCTAAGGGGGGGGGGAGAAAAATCTACAGTAGGTTTTTTAGAGCTATGGTCGGCAATTTCTTTCTTTTTTTGGTGGGGGGGGGTACATT
The DNA here is from genome assembly GCA_948474765.1 of Patella depressa. NCBI lineage: Eukaryota > Metazoa > Mollusca > Gastropoda > Patellidae > Patella > Patella depressa. The sequence continues at coordinate 4,938,792 of OX419721.1, forward strand.
GAAATCTATTATTCTAAGAAAATATATATATATATATACATTTGCAATATTTTGTATACATTATTAATATCTAAAGACGCCAATAGCTTAGATGATTTAATGTATGTTAGAATGAACTAAAGTGGAGAATTTTTTACCTGAACGTATTTTATTATTTATTTATGCATTTTATCTTCCATAAACAAAGAAGTACTTGTACTTTATCTACTTTAATATATATTTACACACATATATATATATATATCAAGAAGATGTAAATAAAATGAAATAGAGTTTAACGTCCTACTAAAACGTAAACCTAACACTCATCATATAAATATTCACAACTATAAGTAGGATGTAAGTATAATGTAAGTATGTGTTTTCGATGAAGATTAACGAATAATATGATCAACACAATCTTCACATTATTATATATATAGCACCTATCAATTCAAACGGCAGTTTTTCTGATCAAATTAACAATATGAAATAAGATGTGGTTTAAGTTTTACTTTTCTACATTAACATGGCATGGTTCAATTTTATTTCTTTGGCAGTGGGAGAAAATATAAGGAGCATGAGAAAACCCACAAGGCAACCCTACTCCTTGGTACGCACAAAGGAGAGTCGACTCAATAACATACCTTATTATACAACACGCTCATCCAATTCCCACACCTGGCAAATGAAGATTGGCATAAGGCATAATGAGCCCAGAAAGCTGCGTTCATTGCTGCATATTCTTCACAAAAATCCAACTGCAACGGATTGTTTTACAAGCAAAAATCCATCTAGATGAAGGTCGTATTGAACAACCAGGCTAATAAATAAAATGCATTGAGGTTTAACGTCCTACTTTTCTAGTCTGATCTGGCAAAAGACAACGTGCATACGCCACACAGTGTGCTTTGGGGTTTATAGTCCACTTGACACAAACTAGTCATTTCGGGACTAACCTATGGTTTAATTTTATTTCAATAATTCGCTTGCGCGTAGGGGTCTTTAGCAGTAGGAGGAAACAGGAGTACCCAGAGAAAAAACACTAGGTTACATGAATATGAAAGGAATAATAATATTGATTGTGAAATGTACATTTTGATTAATTCAGATTCATTTATAGATATGTAAATACATTAATCAATATATACATCAAGGTTTTCATTTCAACAGTTTTCCAGCTGGTCAGGTATATGCCAGACAATTTTGCAATTATTCGCATCGTCTCCAATCTATAAATCAACCTTTAGGAGTATTTTTACACATAAACAATCCTTATTAAATATACTGGGGTTTTATTTAAAGGTTTCGCTTTCCACTACAGGCCTAGAACTCTACATTCCAGTGGGAGCTAATGGATCCATTCAATTACTGGGGTTTTATTCAAAGATTTTACTTCTCATAACAGGCCCAAAACTGTACATGTAAATGGTAGTTTACGGCTAGTCCCTGGATCCGTTCAATTGATTCAATAATTCTGTGTGTTCCCATTGTTCGCCGAGTTTTGTTAATGTGTGGTATGGTTCTCCTGCAGTCTAGACAGATGAATCACACCAAAACAATACCCTGACACTTATACCTACATATCTATAAAATATATCTACAATATCTACAATTATCAATTTAGTGATGTTCGGTGGGGCAACAGACACAAAAGAATTATTTGCACAATTCAACTTTTACGTACTTTTGGTCATTTTGGACATATTTCATCAACACAGTCCCAAATTTGATAAAGCTTTAGTAGAGGTAGGGTGGGTTTCAAATTTGCGTACAAAAGTCACATTGTTAACATGTACACTGTCCAACTGTTAAAATAAATACAAATATTTCTGGCATTGGATCGAACAAGCTGTCACATACGAACAGCAGCAAGGGGGTGGTACAGGGTTCTTTGATGGGCCCTAAAATAATTCAAAATTTATATTTCCAAGAGCCAATTTTCTCACTTTCTGTTCGATACCATGATTCCATCATTTCTCCATTTTGTTCGGCATTCCATCCCTCCGTTCTGGAAAATCCTGGCGCCATCCACTGATATAATCAGAATAGACTATGAGCTAATTTTATCTATAAACTCTGATGGTTCATGGGAAACGTCGGATTCTGTAACAATCCCATTCTCTGTTTCTGTTTTCGTTGTTCGGTCATCTACGTAAAATAAAAATATATAAAATTAAGGTGGGAAAAAACAACTAATATCCTAAAATAAAATATATAAAATTAATGTAGGAAAAAACAAGTAATATCCCAAAATAAAATATATAAAATTAATGAAAGAAAAAAACAAGTAATATCTTAAAATAAAATATATAAAAATAGACAATGGACGATAGAGATTTAATATAACACCAAGGTTTCAAAACAAATCTTTATTCTAGAATTAAATAAATTGAACTACTGGGCTTAAGTTACCTCAGTCCTGAGTACGACTTCCTTTAGCGTAGTCTTATAAGGTATGGTAATGATCTACACTCAATACATAACAAGCAACAAAAGAAAAAAAGGACGGATTGTTTTACCTGATCTTTTAGATCATTGAGTTGTGAAGATAAATTCTGTATTAATTTATTGGTACCATCTAATTGGGCCTGTAAATTACGTAACTCATTAGTTTCACCTTCACTTTCTTCTGCCGTCAGCGACATGGCACACATTCGAGGGAACCATTCTAACTTTTTCTCCTGCAACAAAGTAATTCAATGGAAAGCATTACCGATAGAAATATATGATTCTAGGAAATGCAATGAGTTTTCAGCCACTTCTGAAGGTAAAGGGTAAGTTGTATTTATGGGACATTAGTAAAAATAACACCATAGCTATTACTATTTGCGGGGCTTTGGATGGCAAAATTGTGCGCTGTATCATCTATCTGTCATTGAGTCAATTGGCGTGGTTTCGAGTTCCGTACATGACAAGGAGTAGGGTCACCTGTCCAACCTCATGGGTTTTCTCAGGTACTACAGCAGTTTTATCCCACAGCTAGACCTCTATTGCAAGGGAATTATTGAAATAATATTGAACCATATAATAGTCCGAAATGTCTTAGTTTGTATCAAGTGTATGTTAAACGCCATTTCTCTCCCTCAGGTATTGCTAGTTGGGATGGAACAAGATCTAGTGACAGCACAAAACCCCTATATTTATTAGATTGGGCGAGATGTGTGGGGGATGTCATTTCGAGAAATTGTGGGCTGTGTATTTTTCACACTGGTTAAGTAATATGATTACGGAGTAGTAAAGATAAGAATCTGCAAATAGCATTAAAAATTGCATTGAAACCAAGATTTTATTGTTTCGATACCTAATAATCACTCCATGCATTGAAATCATTTTTTTCTTTTCTAGGTCTACTAGGTACACCTCCTTCATTTAGAGAATGAGAGCGAGAGAGAGAGAGAGAGAGAGAGAGAGATAAATGGGGTTTAACATCCACTCAACACAAACTAGGTCATTTCGGGACTAGCATATGGTTTTAATTTTACTTCAATGATTCGCTTGTGCGTAGGGGTCTTTAGCAGTGGGAGGAAACCGGAGTGCCCGGAGGAAACCCACGAGGTTGAGAAGGCGCCTCTATCTCTATGACACATACACTCACACCAGGTGACCGCCCAGCTAGAGAGCGAAGCGTGGCACTCTAGACCACTAGGCCATCCCAACCCCCCTCCTTCATTTAGACCTCAGGGAAGAGGAGGTCAAACTGTTTTAACAGGATCACTTTCGATCATAACTGAGTAAAGGGGCTTGATTTCGTTTTCCCGCTCGTATGTGACAAGGAGGGGTCGCCTATCCAACCCCGTGAGTTTTCTTCGGATCCTACGTTTTCCTCCCACTGCTGACGACCCTCGCATGAAAGATATGTACTTGAGCCATATGTTAGTCCCAAAATGATCTAGATTATTTCCACTGTAGGTTAAACCCTCTCTCACTCAACTCCCTCTCACACCAAGGCCCCAATGGAATTACGAACCTTTATCATGGAATAAACATAGCTCTCTGGTCCAGTAAACTCCGTTGGATCTTTCACATTAACTAATACAATAAAATATAAATAATGCCACATGTTGTGCTCCGATTGAACATGTTCTTCAAATGATACGGTACGATTGTCGAACGCAGATCGCTCCAAACCTGGAAAATACAAAAAACTGGCATGGAAAATACGATTTACACAAATAAAAGATAAACATCCATAACTTGAGTAAACAGGAGCATTACGGTTGTGATAATGTAAAGTCAATCGAATTTACAAGAATAAGGCTGTTTGGAGCCATTTCATATTTTCATAAGGCTGTTTGGAGCCATTTCATATTTTCATAAGGCTGTTGGGAGCCATTTCATATTTTCATAAGGCTGTTGGGAGCCATTTCATATTTTCATAAGGCTGTTGGGAGCCATTTCATATTTTCATAAGGCTGTTGGGAGCCATTTCATATTTTCATAAGGCTGTTGGGAGCCATTTCATATTTTCATAAGGCTGTTGGGATCCCTTTATTTTTTACTTGAGGCTGTTGAGAGCCATTTGATATCTTCACAAGAGGTTGTTGGGAGGCATTTCGTATTTTTATAAGGTTGTTGGGAGCCATTTCGTATTTTCATGCAGGTACTGGGAGCTATTTGATATTTTCAAAAAGCTGTTGGAAAGTATTATATATTTTTTACGAGGCTGATGGGAGTCATTCAATATTTCCACAAGGCTTTTGCGAGTCATTCAATATTTTCATTAGATTGTTTGGAGCCATTTGATATTTTCATGAGGCTGTTTGGAGCCATTTGGTATTTTCACAAGGCTGTTTGGAGTCATTTGATATTTTCACAAGGCTATTGGGAAGTCATTTCATATTTCTATAAAGCTGTTGGGAGCCATTTGATATTTTCATGAGGTCGTTGGGAGCCATTTAGTATTTTCATGCAGTTGTTTTGGGAGCCATTTTATATCTTCACAAGGCTGTTTGGAGTCATTTAATATCTTCATAAAGCTGTTGGGAGCCATTTGATATCTTCAAAAGACTGTTGGGAGTCATTTGATATTTTTATAAAGCTGTTGGGAGCCATTTCGTATTTTCACGAAACAGTTTGGATCCATTTGATATATCAATAAAGCTGTTATGAGCCATTTCTTTTGGTTATATAAAATCTTCTCACCACAAATAAAACATGAATTCTTTAATATTTCTTCCTTCTGTTGTTTTTCACTTCTGAGATCGGCGAACGTGTCAATGATGACACCAAAGATGAGGTTAAGTACAATAATGATGATAATGAAGAAGAATAATAGATCATAAACAACCCTCATCACAAACAATGGCTCCTGAAATAAACATAGGTTGCCAGGCAATAAATTATATATGTATTGGCAATACAGTGCCAGATTGAGATGAAGAGAGGCCCAAGAGTTTTCCACTTATAAGGCCCCTCCCCTCACGGTCTACAATCCTAATGACTAGACAAAGATGAAAATGTGTTTTAAACAGAACTGAGGTAATTTTCGGACTAACATATGGTTCAATAACATTTCAATAATTTTCTTGTGGGTAGGGGTCTTTAGAAGTGGGAGGAAACCAGAGGACCTGGAGAAAACCCACGAGGTTTGACAGGCAACCCTACCTCTTGTAATGTACAACCAGGCAGGGTTCAAACTAGAGGCAAATTTTAGGGAGAAGTCACTTCTCCCTACAGGCAGAATGGGGAGAAGTGGACATAGGGAGACTCGATGGAGAGGTCAAATTTCATGCATTGACACTACCAATTTTATTAAGTTACACAACATGCTAAGAAATTATTCTTTTGACACCCCACTCACACATTTAAATTGTTTAAACGTTCATGTGTTTAGCTTGTGGAACTAATAATATTTCTGTATCTTTAATCATCAACCCGACATTATACTTATCATTTCGTTAAATTTGTTTTCATTTTGACAACAATTGACAAATTGTTATACTATCACTATCGTTCTATTTTCACTATCGTTCTACAGAAATTTTCACTATCACCACAGAGGTGTTGTGCCTCTATCACTATCACCTTTTGCCCTCTTTCATCACATATTTATATTTATTATTCTTTTTATCATCAAATTATTACAACGAGATAGAACTAATTCAGCATTTTGTCTTTATCTAGACAGAAATACATGAAAAACTTTGTATCCGCTGCCATATTGACCATAATGGCTTTTGATAGGCTGTTATATTTAGACTAAGCTAGAGGTTGTAACGGAGATTTATGATTCAAGTCTTTCGCTTTGTTTTTAAGAATTTTATTTCCTGTTGACATCAAATACAATGTTTATCATTGAAACTATTAAACATTATGACAGCTAACACAGAGAAAGTTGAAAAACAAAATATTAAATACATGTTTTGCTTTTCACAACTCTTCTAAATTTCCTTTTTCCTTTCGAAGCTCACAATGTGAACCACGTGTTGGGTTGTTTTGAAAATGCTTTATTTACCGTTGATATCGATGTCGGTTACTACTTCGCCCTTACACAAATGTACGGCGAAGTGAGGGCGACTTCAGCTTCGCCCTATTGCCTTTTAGGGCGAAGTCAGCCATGGATTAGGCGACTATTTCGCCCACATCGCCCGCTAAGTTGAGCCCTGCAACCGGGCATTCGAAACCACGCCAGTTGACTCATTGACAGGTTTTATGATATAGCAAGCACATGCTAACCATTTAGCCATCCAACCCCCCAAAATTACATAACAATTTTCCATACCTTGCTGCTTGGTTTACGTAAGACATCTCCGATACCCCCTCCATTACGTAAACCTTGATTTAATGATGTTAAAATACACATGATCAGAGAATCACAAGCTCTTTGTTTATCTTCTTCATCTGGTTGTGCGATTCCAGTCTCTAAAATAATAAACAGTCTCTATAATAATAAACAGTCTCAATAATAATATAGAGTCTCTACAATAATAAAGAGTCTCTAAAATAACAAACAGTCTCAATAAACAGTCTCTACAATAATAAACAGTCCCTACAATAAGTCTCTACAATAATAAACAGTCTACAATAACAAACAATAAAGTCTTTATAATAATCAACAGCCTCTATAATAATAAACAGTCTCTATAATAATAAACTGCCTCTATATAAACAGTCTCTATAATAATAAACAGTCTCTAAAACAATAAACAGTCTCAATAATAATAAACAGTCTCTACAATAATAAACAGTCTCTAAAATAATAAACAATCTCAATAAACAGTCTCTAAAATAATAAACAGTCTCTAAAATAATCAAAAGTCTCTATAATAATAAACAATCTCTAAAATAATAAACAGTCTCTATAAACAGTCTACAATAATAAACAGTCTATAATATAATAATGAACAGTCTCTATAATAATAAACAAATGGAAAGAAATGTACTTTAACTTCCTACGGTTCTGCTTCCACTGGGCTAATGAAAATGAGCATTCATACCGTGTGCTATTATGCAAATTTTGCCTGAGCAGCGATTGAATTCCAAGTGTCAAGGGTTCTTTAATGTACCAAGACAGAGGCGGTACAGCCTACTCTTATATTGGCTTCCGACTGCCAGGGGATCTTTTATATGCAGACTAATATGTACACAACAATAAAGAGTCTGTACTATAAAAACAATTACCTTGTTCCATGTGAAGAAACTGACTGACTATAGACTGTGTGTTTGAACAATTACCATCAGCAGAACAAGATCCTGTTGTATCATCTGAAACATGTGATAAAATACATAATATAATAAGTAACCAAGCACATCAAAAGAAATGAAATGAAATAGGGTTTAACGTCCTACTCTTTTGCACATAACCTGGCTAATGGAAGACAGGCATACGCCATACAGTGCGCTATGAGGGAAATTTGCCCAGGCAGCGGCATTACGACCTACTCTTATATCGAATTCCAACTGCAAAGGGATCTTTTACGTGCCCTCCAATGTGTACACGGGACCTCAGTTTTTCATCCCATCCAAATGACTACACAGCTGTCCTTGTCAGGCCCTCCTTCTGCATCACTGACAAGAGGAAATCACGCGGGAAAATCGAGATGAACTTTCTCGGCCAATGCAAGGATCGAACACCCGACCTCCAGGCTAGCGAACCAGCGCCTTATCCACTTAGCCACCGTGACCCTCCAAACACATCAACATCTATATTTATTAACGAACATTCTAAAACAATCTGCCAGTCTTGAAATGAAATGAGGTTTAACATCCTCTCACCGTCTCATATAATAACTTTTCATCGGCAACTGAATTATTAGTGAAATAAAATTTGATCCTGTGTCTGTTATCGCTCGTTACTTCAGTCAGTTATGTAGGATAATTCATGTTTGTCATGTTTGACGTCATTCCCTGTTCATTCCAGTGTTTGTTACACTTCTCCCGTAGCAATGTTAAAATTACATTTGGAATGTATTATCAGTCCTATCGCATATGTCATAATGACAGGCACCAATATTGTCCTTTATAGATACGTTATGTCAGATTTAGATAAAAAAAAAGCTGGTTGTTCGAGAGGGAGAGAGAGAGAAATGGGGTTGAACCTCCAATTGACACAAACTGAGTCATTTTGGGACTAACATGGTTAAATTTCATTTCAGGGTGGTTTCTTGGTCCAATCTCGTTGGCTTTCTCCGGGTCTCCGGGTCTTTTAATAAGCCTCTTGCACGTAGATGTCTTTAGCAGTGGAAATAAAACGGGGGAAGACCCGGAGAAAGCCAACGAGATTGGACAGAGAAACCACCCTGGAAAATTCTGGTGAAATTTCTAACTTGCTCAACCAACACTGGGAACGAACCCTGGATTCTCAGCTCTTTACTCATTTAGCCACATGACTGACTAGCTGATTCAAAATGATAATATAATACTAACTTGCAATTTGTTGAATGTCAAGAGATTCCACCTCCATGAGAAAGTCATCTTGGAAGAAGATAAAGCCTATGATTGAGAAGAGATAAATCAGAATAACAGCCAGGACAGCTGTCATGATGATAGATCGGCCATTTCTCGTCACAGAACGAATCACATTAACCAATGTTTCTTCTCGATAAACGACATCCAATAGCTAAAAGAAACAACAAGATTCATAGGACTCAAAATTTATTCAAAATTCACGTTTACTACCCGTTTCAAGTTCCAAAAATGATTTAAAAGTACGAATGAATCAAGTTTACAAATGATTCAAGATTACAAAGACAGACAGAAAGAAATAGGGTTTTACGTTCACTCAACACAAACTAGGACATTTCGGGACTAACATATGGTTTTATTTTTTAATAATTCGCTTAGGGGTCTTTTAGCAGTGGAAGGTAACCGGAGTACCCGGAAAAAACCCACAAGGTTGGACAGGCAACCCTACTCCTTGCCATGCCTGTTGAATCAATGACAGGCTTTAATATACAGCATGCACGCGCTAACCATTCAGCCATCCAAGCCCCCAATTGTTACATGAATGATTCAAGATTACACAAATTATTCCAGATTGCACAAATGATTCATAAAGATTCAAGATTACACAATTCATTCAAGATTACAAATAACAATAAATTGATGGATGATTACCATTGATACACAAATTATTTAAGATTAGAAATTTAATTCCATTTGTCAAGTATTCTAACTTTAAGCTGTACAACAAGTCTAGCCCCAAACACACCACTAACAAAGGTAAACTACCCTGGGAATATCGGAGAACTTTCTCAGTCATCATCAGGATCAAACAGAATACCTCCCGGTTAGTGAGTCAGGGACTCACGAAATGAGCAATCCTAGTCTGTATCATCCACACAAATATTCTACGAATATTAGTCTGGATGGGTCCTCAAAATTTGACGGAAAGCAGGTCATTGTCTGGATTATCCAGTCTTTTAAGTTACCACGTACTGAATCTATCAAAGCATCTCGCTTGTCAACAATGACACTCTCTAAATTTTGTTTATAAAGGATTTAATTGAAATGGTAATTTTCTCTCATCATGAATCAGACGTATAGCTTCTCACAATCTTCTTAATTCTTCATGCTTTATTCCTCGTATCTATTTTGTTTGTAATAATAGATGTGCTAAGTGAATTGTGGGATATATTTCAGACTCGCTTTATAGAATCTAGCAAAATCGGCCCAGCTTCATAAGATCTAGCACTTACCGAGACTTTAGCCAAAAGGTCCCATTGCCCATGCGTAACCTGGAGTTTGGTTTTTACAAGGTAGATTATCCAGTAATTTTCGTCAACAATTGAGAACCGACCCAGACCCTCTGTACGTTGAAGACTAGGGGGTTCTAGGTGACCGAGACTAGCAATCCGAGCTCCCAAATATACAAATACAAACCAAATATCATATAACGTACCAGTAAACTGTAGAAGAATTCATGAACACATAATCCCAGCATACATAACGTTAAATATAAACTATCATACATGAACTCAAAATCGGTGATGATGTGTCGAATTGGTTTGGTGAACGTACCACGATTACCCATCAAACTTGTTAAAAATATCGCCTTGTTAATAACCTAAAATATTTAAAAAATCTACAAATTGTAGTATTATTACTAAGAATTTTCATATTGTGTCATTTCAACAGACAGTGTTCAAAGGTGCTTTACGATAAATGAAATGAAATGGGGTTTAACGTTCTACTGTTCTGCTCCGAACTGGACTAATGAAGACAGGCATATGTCATTTAGTGTGCTATGAGGGAAATTTTGCCCGGACAGTGGCACTACAGCCTACTCTTATAACAAATTTCAACTGCGAAGGGATCTTCTGCCTGCACGCCAATGTTTACACGTGACCTTGGTTTTTCATCCCATACGATTGACTAGACGGCTTTCCTTGTTAGGCCCTCTGTCCAGCAGCTTAACAATAAACAAATCGTAAAAACAAGAATGCATGGAATAAAAAGATTATTTTCAAAATAAAAATATCACAAATCTTCAAATTAAAAATATCACAAATGTTTAAATTAAAAATATCACAAATGTTTAAATTAAAAATATCACAAATGTTCAAATTAAAAGTAAAATATAAGTGGAAACCTAAAGTATTTTTGATAACATACAAGGCTCAATATTTAGAATAAATGCCAGATTTATTCATTCAAACCATTAAAATGGTACATATAGCAAGAGAGAGAGAGAGAGAGAGAGAGAGAGAGAGTGAAATGAGGTTTAACATCCACTCCACACAAACTAGGTCATTTTGGGACTAACATATGGTTTGGCAAGTTATTCCTATTACTTAAAGTAGCAAACCAGGAATCTAATCTATCTTTACGTAACTGATATTTAATAAACCTCAAGGTCGGTTCAGACTGAATCAAAAAAATCAAACAACAAGGGCTTTAAACAATTTACATAACTTACATTTAATACGCCAAGAAGCCACAAAGTTGGTTCAAGACCAACCGAAAATATCAAACGTAAAATAGTTGACAATATCAGCACTCTAATTACACCAGGACTTGGCAACGTTATCACTATCGCCAAGGAAACCAACATGGCCGTCCACACTAACGTCGAAAGTCGAGGATCCAATTCTGGAAATAAAAATAAAACAAAAATATAGCGTTTCTTCATGTACTGACATAGTGTTATCTATATTATTATTCATTTATTGGTAAACATTAACCTGGTTATGAATCATAACACAATTCGTATACCAGCACCTGAATCGCAATACATATCGTATCATAGCACCTAAATCCAGTCGTTTTTTGTATTGCAGAGGAGAGCCAAAAAAGCTCCCCTCAATCAACAAATTGAAAAAAATGGCTCTCCTAAAAGGATCTCCCAGTTTCTATAAGAGGAATGCTTTAGAAATTAAGGAAAGTGATTTAGAAATTAAGGAGAGCGATCACTCGCCTTAAAAAACAATGACTGTAAATCGCAATACAAATCGCCTTCAAGTTGTACAAAAAAACTGTGCTCGACTAGTTGCCAAGTCATCTTCTAGAGATCATGTATCAGAAACTCTTAAAAATCTTCACTGGCTGCCTGTGAAAGCCCGAATCGATTTTAAAGTGCTACTAAATGTCTATAAAGCTTTGTTTTCGGATACTGCTCCCTCCTACATGTACTTGAAACAATTATTAACATTCTACAAACAGGAAAGACCGAATCTTCGTTCATACACAGATACTACTTTATCATGTGTACCTGCTTACAAGAGACTCAGAGGAAAATTATCTTTCCCTATAAATGGTGCCCATATGTGGAATAAGCTACCAAGATCAATTAGAGAAAGTTCATCTTTTGTTAAATTCAAATCAGAGTTAAAAACACACTTGTTTAAATATTATTACGATCTGTGATGTGACATTTGTTAAGCGCTTAGAAATATCACTGGATATAATGAAGCGATATAGAAGATGAATAATAATAACAAGTCAACAGTGAGGCTGATGTCCCCCGCCGAAATCCCAAAATAAATAGAAGACACATATTAATTAATCGCACATTTATTTTTTTCAAACGTATCGAGCAATCAAACTGTGCACGAAGTGTCATCCAAAAGTGTTTTATAAAGAAAAATGCTAAAACCGACGAGAAAAATGAAAATGTACCCTAGTTAGGGGGACCCTAAAGGCAGACAAAAGGGCCCCTCTGGCCAAGGGAAAGGGCGCTCGTGTCCAAGTCAATCGTTTCTATACACTGTTACTGTCGAATCCATTACTAAATGAGAATGCAGTCATTGTATTGGCATAAAAATCATCAATCAAGATGAACCTAAGTTATCTTGTCCCAAAGTATCAACAAATCAAATTTTTTTATCTCTGCTTATTACCCTAAGCAGAAAATGCTCATCTTCGAACTCCATCAAAGCTTTGGCCTAATAAGCATATACACCAAGTTTGAACATGTTAACTCACTTAGAAGGAGAGTTATTGTGTTCCAAAGTCTCGGCTACTCTCGACCAATCAAATTGCGTATCGCTCTGCTTACCCTGAGCAGAAATGCTCATTATCGAACTTAGTCAAGGTATTACTGTAATGAAACTATACACCAAGTTTCATCACTCTCACTTAATTAGAACTAAAGTTATCGTGTCCCAAAGCATCAACCAATCAAATTTCTTATCTCTGCTTACCCTAAGCGGAAAATGCTCATCTTCCAACTCCATCAAGGCATTGACCTTATAAGCATATACACCAAGTTTAAATATTTTAACTCAATTAGAAGAAGAGTTATTGTGTTCCAAAGTCTCGACCAATCAAATTGCGTATCGCTCTGCTTACCCTGAGCAGAAAATGCTCATTATCGAACTTAGTCAAGGTATTACTGTAATGAAACTATACACCAAGTTTCATCACTCTCACTTAATTAGAACTAAAGTTATCGTGTCCCAAAGCATCAACTGATTCAAATTGCTTATCTCTGCTTACCCTAAGTGGAAAATGCTCATCTTCGAACTCCATCAAGGCATTGACCTAATAAGCATATACCCCAAGTTTGAACATTTTAACTCAATTAGAAGGAGAGTTATTGTGTTCCAAAGTCCCGACCAATCAAATTGCGTATCGCTCTGCTTACCCTGAGCAGAAAATGCTCATTATCGAACTCCATCGAGGCATTGACCTATAATAAGCATATACACCAAGTTTGAACATTTTACCTCAATTAGAAGGAAAGTTATTGTGTTCCAAAGTCTCGACCAATCAAATTGCTCTGCTTACCCTGAGCAGAAAATGCTCATTATCAAACTTAGTCAAGGTATTACTGTAATGAAACTATACACCAAGTTTCATTACTCTCACTTAATTAGAACTAAAGTTATCGTGTCCCAAAGCATCAACCAATCAAATTGCTTACCTCTGCTTACCCTAAGCGGAAAATGCTCATCTTCGAACTCCATCAAGGCATTGACCAAATAAACACATACACCAAGTTTGAACATTCTAGCTCAATTAGGAAGAGAGTGACAGACAGACGGACAGACAGACAGACAGACAGACGGACGGACGGACGAACCCATTTTAATAGTCCCCCAACTTTCTTCGAAAGGCGGGGGACAATAACACAGGATTGAGAAAGTCTTCTAATATCTCTGTAAAAGATATGCTGTCTTCAACACGTGACGTAAATCTTTAGCTCAACAGTACGTGCATTGTTTACAAGAGATGCTATTGGTTCAGGCAGAATGTTGTCTTTTACTCATTTTAATACCATTTACACTAAACAGAATAATTTTTACCTGAATATTTTTTTATTTTCCTATTACATAAAAAAATGTTTTAGAATTTAATTTGTTGGAGGGAAAAAGTTAATATTTGTGGCTCATTAAGTCACATCAATATCATCCTTATCAGTGATTGTAGCGACCTACCAGAATGATTCAATTTGTCGGAGGAAAAAGTTAATATTTTTGGTTCATTAAGTCGCATCGATGTCATCCTTATCAGTGATTGTAGTGGCGTAACAGATATTCACTGCTGATCAGTGTCGACAATACCCAGCACTACCAAATAAGGAAATAGCGTTAGTTACAATTTTCAATTCATCAAAAGAGAGGGTCAAATTATTACAAACACCATCATATTCTTCAATTTCAATTTCTTATAAAAGTGAGCCGAATTATTAATCAAGCCACAATAATTAAGTCTTAAACAACCACATAGTTTAAGAACAATATTGACATCTTAAAAATTTGATTCCATATCTTCTACACCCACAGTTTCTAAATGTAACGATAATCGAACTTACCTTTTTTTGAATCATCAAAAGGATAAAACAAGGCCACTAATAGATTAATTATCACAGTAAAATTAAAGGACATGCTACCCCATAGTAACATGTGACTACTGAACCAAAATAACAATGGATTGGCTGAAAATAAAAAGTACAACTATTCACATTTCTGATCAATTAAAGTAAAACAAGAGAGAGAGAGAGGGAGAGAGAGAGAGAGAGAGAGAGAGAGAGAGAGAGAGAGGGTTTAACATCCACTCAACACAAACTAGGTCATTTCGGGACTAACATATGGTTTAATTAATTTTAATAATTCGCTTGCACGTAGGGGTCTTTAGCAGTGGGAGGAAACCGGAGTACCACTCAACACAAACTAACACAATGATCAATTTTTATTTCAATTAATTTGCTTTCCGGTAGGAATCTTTGGCAGTTGGAGGAAACCGGGGAGCGAAAGAAAACCCACGAGGTTGGACAGGCGACCCTATTCCTTGTGACACCAAACAGGGGAATCGAAACCACGCTTGTTGACTCAATGACAGACCTAATGATATAAATGAAATGAAATTTAACGTATTACTGTTCTGCATCAACTCAGCTATTTCAAATTCCACTTGTTAAGGGTTCTTTTACATGTACACTAATGTGTTCATGGGACTATGTTTTATCATCACATCCGCAAACTATACATTGTCCCTTTCCAGATCAAAAGCAACTAACCTCGTAATTTTTTCTGCCACTGCATCTCTCTAAGTATATCTTCATGACGATCAAAGAAATCGGCCACCTTACTCCCTTGTTCATCTCTTTCAGCTGATTGGTAGACTTTCACCATCGTCTCCTCTGTTACATATTCACAGATTTCAGGAATAGGGAAGACAATTCTCTCCATCGTACGGTCTAAACGGGCAATCTAAAATATACATTCAATCATATAAATTTGACAACATATATTCAATATCATTACTGGTTCAAGGGATGTGGTCATAATGGCCATAAACAAAAGAGGCCAATATTTACTTTGGAGAGAGGGAGGGAGAGAGAGAGAGCGAGCGAGAGGCGTATGGCTCTATTCATTGGGGTTTAAGGTAACGCATCGTATCGCTCTATTCATTGGGGTTTAAGGTAAGGTCCACTTGACACAAACTTCAATTGTATTTCAATAATTCACAAGAGAGAGAGAGAGAGACATGTGGTCAGAATGGCCATAAACTAAAAACGCCAATATTTACTTTGGAGAGAGAGACAGACAGAGAGGGGTGGGGTTTGAACTTGACACAAATCAGGTCCTTTAGGGACTAACACATGGTTCAACTTTATCTCAATAATTTGTTATAGAAACCAATTGAAATCTGTACCACTCACCTCAATCTGTGCTGTGTGTTTGGCATAAAATTCTAAAGCTTGGTCTCCATACAAGTCGGTTCCACTTGGTTTTAGAAGTTCTGAAAGTTCTTTATTATGTTGCGAAAGTTGATGAGCGAGGATAAATATATTGTGACCAACAGCCTTCGGGGATGCTTCTCGCTCTTCATCGTCTTCTTCGTCATCTTCGACTGCATCTTCAGAATGGAATGCTTGCTTCGCTACATCCACCTTTATTACACAATTAATAGAAATAATATGAAATGGGAGAGAGAGAGAGAGAGAGAGAGAGAGAGAGAGAGAGAGAGAGAGAGAGAGGGGGGGTGTTTAACATTTAAAACTATGTCATTTTGGGACTAACATGGTTTTTAATTTTATTTCAATAATTCGCTTGCGTGCAAAGGTCTTTAGCAGTGCGAGGAAAGCGTATCCCAGAGAAAATACACGAGGTTAGAAAGGCCACCCTAGTCCTTGTCACGTACAACTGGGGATTTGAAACCACGCCAGTTGCCTCAATACAGGTTAACCATTTGGCCATCCAACCCTCCTCTCAGCTGATGATGACAGAATAATAAAGCCACGAGGTTGGACAGGTGACCCTACTCCTTGTCACGTACAACCAGGGAATAACAGACCTTATGATACAGTGCACATATGCTAACCATTCTGCCATGCAACCCCACACATACATTGAACTAACAAAGAATATCAAATTTTGGCTTAAAGTCATTGATTATCATCTGAGAGGATTTCGAATCTATTTCAAACTACAAAATAACTAAAAGTGAATCTATCCGTCCAACAGCGGTTTAATTCCGTTAAGAATTCACGCAAACAAGATAAATTGAATATTTCACAAAAGGTCTTCTTCCACTGTAGACGATATATACATGGCAGAGCTTAGCACCCCCCCCCCCCCCCGCAAATATTTCGCCAAAAATAATGATTTCTTAGCAGTGTTCTTAGCCAGCCACATTCTCAGCCCCTCCAAAACATTCTGCAGCCCCCACAAAACATTCGGTAGACCCCCTAAATTTTATGAGCTGGCTATGCGCCCGCGGCAGAGCCACCTATTTCTAATCGTTTTGCTTGTCTTTACTACACTAGGATCTGGAAAAGTTGTCACAGATGTTCTTATTGATGTGAGGATTTAGCCAATGAAACGGTCTCTTATAGCAACTTCTTGGCATTCTTTGTGCGTAAACCCGTAGAAATGTCAACGCTGATTGTTTAATCAATTGATTCCATGCCGGGTTGTTGATATTTACTTTAGCAGTTGGACCACACCAAACTGCCCTATTTAGGGCCTTACACCACCCATATTCCTGAAGCAATGGCCTGAGAAATCCCTCTCTGGCCATTGCTGGAATAGTGTCTGTTTCTTGAACTTATGCGGGAGTGTGTCTATTCTTTCCGTTCAATGAAAGCTATCACTTAAGTACAGCAACATGACAGTCCTTCGTTTAATCTGGGTCTTCCCTAAAACTTTGGACAGTGATTTAAGGTATTAAAAATGGTGAAAGTATGTTCGTTCCCAAACAGTATTGTTTACATTTCATTCCACTTGATAGCCTCGTTTGTCACACAATTAGTTTTACTGCAGTATTCTGCTATGCACGGGTTAATTAGGCATAATAAAATCGTGAGCCATGACATAGCGTTATGTAAACATATATATTTGGTCCAATATTGGCACTCGTTTTAAATGTAAAGCTTTTGTAGGGCAGCTAGTGATTGGTTGGTAGACGGACTACTGACCAATCAAAATTTAAAACAACAATATCCACTCATAATAGCAGTGTGTAGTAGGATTACCTCTAATCAAACGCAACACTGCACGGAGTATGTACACCGCCCTATCTACGACTCCTTACACCGTTTTGTCATGTAGACAATTGTGGTCCAGAGGTCTAAGGGATACAAATTTCAGAGCGTTTCTGGAGTGCACCGGTACTACAAGATTTAAAATATCAGTTTGCTCAAATTTTCTTTAAGGAACTGTAGTTAATATTCACATGTAAATGGTTAAATAAAAACCAATCAATTTTAGTAGACTCTCGAGAGTAGATCAAACATTTCATAACCATTATAATTTTTATTGAATCAACCATTGATAAAGGAACAACACACTAAATCATTCAAATATGCTTGAAAAGTCAAAAATATGGATTATTTTAACATCAAGGCTGTTGTTATTACATAATCAAGTACATCCCAGTATAAAATATCGTCATGCAGAACGAGCTGATGGTGGAATAAAATAAATTAAAACCAATCCAAAGTTAGAATGAATGATATAAAGAGAGGGAAATGGGGTTTAACGTCCACTCAACACAAACTAGGTCATTTCGGGACTCACATATGGTTTAATTTTATTTCAATAATTCGCTTGCACTTAGGGGTCTTTAGCAGTGGGGGAAAACGGGAGTACCCAGATAAAACTCACGAGGTTGGTCAGACGACCCTACTCATTGTCACGTACAAAAGGGGATTCGCAACTCATGCCAGTTTACTCAATGACAGGTTTTATTTTATTTCTTGCAAGTGCTAACTGTTCTGCCATCACCCCCCCCCCCCCCCAATGAATGATATGCGTAATTTTTGGACAAACCTGTGTTTTTTTTATTTGAGTGTCTTAGTATATAAAAAACAAATGAAATGAAATGGAGTTTAACGTCCTACTTTTCTGCTCCGACTGTGCTAATGAATATGGGAATAGGCCATACAGTGTGCTATGAGGAAAATTTTGCCAAGGCAGTGGCACTATGGCTTACTTTTATATCAAGTTTCAACTACTAAGGGATCATTCACGTGCACACACAGGAAATGACTAGACAGCTGTCCTTGTCAGACCCTCCTTTCTGTATCACTGACAAGGAAGAACACCACGCCGGAAAATCAATATGAACTTTCTCGGCCAATGCAGGGGTCGAACACCCAGCCTCCAGACAAGCGAGCCAGCGCCTTACCCACATGATCCCCCCACTGACAAGGGGAATCCACATTGAAAGATTGTCTTAATACGGATATTTACCCTTTATTCTGGCATGTTTGGGCTTTAAATTAACAGAGAGAGAGAGAGAGAAAAATGGGATTTAACGTCCACTCAACACAAACTAGGTCATTTCGGGACTAACATATGGTTTAATTTTATTTCAATAATTTGCTTGCGCGTAGGGGTCTTTAGCAGTGGGGGGAAACCGGAGTGCCCGGAGGAAACCCATGAGGTTGAGAAGGCGCCCCTATCTCCCTGCCACATATGCTCACACCAGGGCTCGAAACCACAGCCGCAAGCCAGAGGGTGAACGGCAAGCTAGAGGTCGAAGCGTGGCACTCTAGACCACTAGGCCATCCCAACCCCCAAATTAACATAGATTAACTGATTTAATTTTTGAACACCTCCATCCAACTTAAATCCATTTAACCTAGTCTGGTGGTATTCAATATCATCTCAAACCATGCACAATTATCACAGAAAACATTCTAACAATTACCAAAAATTGCTAAATTCTTTATCCACAATTTTCACACTAACCCAAGGCTTTCACTTCAGAATTTTGTCGAACAGTCAATTTTTGACAAATTTTGTTTACTTCAAATTAGCAGGATGTTTCTGTTAGCGTAACTCTAATATTTTGAAATATATTTTTAAAGATGCATGACTCTAATATTTTGAAATATATTAGTTGCATTATGTAACATTTATACCGTTCTTGTTATAATAGTTCAAAAACAAATAATTCAAAATTAATATATTGTAAATTTCATTCAAATTAATTTATTCTGACTAAAGTTATCACTGTTAGTAGTCTTGACTTAGATTGTTTATTATAGTAGCAACGTCACTGGTTAATCGAGACTTAGCATTTGTCTCATGTTGTTTATATGTTGTTTATAGTAATGTATGATTATCCAGTATCATTTATCTCATGA
This sequence comes from Patella depressa, assembly GCA_948474765.1. Lineage (NCBI taxonomy): Eukaryota > Metazoa > Mollusca > Gastropoda > Patellidae > Patella > Patella depressa. The sequence goes on from OX419721.1 coordinate 4,958,749, forward strand.
TGTTTATAGGAAAGTAAGATTATCCAGTAACAATTATGTCATGTTGTTTATAGTGATGTATGATTATCCAGTAACATTTAAGTCATGTTTTTTATAGTAACGTATGATTATCCAGTATAATTTCTGATTGTTAATAACATTTATCAGGGTTGGGTACTTGATAATTGAGCCTACAGTATATTTCGGATTTCATTCAAATTATTTTATAAGGTCCTGTAAATAATCAGTGGAAAGTAAACATGGGGTTATTTATTCAGACAGTTTCTAATTTTATATATTTTGAAATAAAAATGGTTCATGCATCCCTTTTTAAATGATGTTGGCGTATCTGAAAACCAGAGTTTTGGGGTTTTTTCACGCCCGAAGAAAATGTTTCAATCATTGTGTGTTCTACTTATCCTTGATACAAAGAAGAGTTCTAATTAGCTAGGAACCGACAACGATATCATCACAGCCTTCTCTGAATCCCAATGTCATATGAAAAATAGGTTGCCAGGCAACGAAACATACGCCCACACAGCAGCCAAATCGTCCGGGCAGTCAACAAGAATTGTCGCATATTAAGGAATTATCAGAAAATCATTAGAATTTGTTTGGTTTTTATAATCAAACGTTTTTTTTTTAAATCATATAATAATTGTGACCTCCAGAGGCACCACAAGCTAAAAAGGGTGATTTTTCGTACAATCAGGGGACATAATTCAGGAAGTAATGACCCGATGGGTGCAAATATCGAAAGGAACCAAGATCTTTGGGTTTAAAACATACCTGTCAAGTTTCATCAAAATCGATTCAAAATTGTGACCTCTTTACGGTCCACAACCTTGATATAACATATTTTCACACTATTCGTGTACAAACGGCGGCCATTTTGTCCGTCAATTCTAGTCCGGTTTTCACGTAATTCAAACTCTCTCTTCATTACCATGTAACGGTTTTTTAAATCGGATAATAATTTTGACCTCCAGAGGGACCAAAAGCGAACAAAAGCGATTTTTCGGACAATCCAGGGACATAATTCAGGAAGTTATGATCTAATGGGCGCAAATATCGAAAGGAACCACAATCTTTGGGGTATAAACATACATGTCAAGTTTCATCAAAATCGTTTCAAAATTGTGACCTCTATAAGGATCACAACCTTTATATAACATATTTTCACAATATTCGCGTACAAACGGCGGCCATTTTGTCCGTCAATTTTGGTCCGATTTTCACAAAATTCATACTCAGCCTTCATAACCATGGAACGGTGATATAATCAAACGGTTTTTTAAATCGGATAACAATTTTGACCTCCAGAGGGACCACAAGCTAAAAAGGGCAATTTTTCGGACAATCAGGGGCCATAATTCAGGAAGTTATGATCCAATTGGCGCAAATATCGAAAGGAATCAAGATCTTTGGGTTATAAACATGCATTTCAAGTTTCATCCAAATTGGTTCAAAATTGTGTCCTCTACACTGTTCGCAACCTTGATATAACATATTTTCACACTATTCGCGTACAAAGGGCAATTTTTCGGACAATCAGGGGCCATAATTCAGGAAGTTGCGATTCGATTGGCGCAAATATCGAAAGGAACCAAGATCTTTGGGTTATAAACATGCATTTCAAGTTTCATCCAAATCGGTTCAAAATTGTGTCCTCTACACTGTTCACAACCTTGATTTAACATATTTTCACATTATTCGCGTACAAATGGCGGCCATTTTGTCCGTCAATTTTGGTCCGATTTTCACGAAATTCGAATTCAACCTTCATAACCATGGAACGGTGATATAATCAAACGTTTTTTTAAATCGAATAACAATTTTGACCTCCAGAGGGACCACAAGCTAAAAAGGGCGATTTTTCGGACAATCAGGGGCCATAATTCAGGAAGTTACCATCCGATTGGCGCAAATATCGAAAGGAACCAAGATCTTTGGGTTATAAACATGCATTTCAAGTTTCATCCAAATCGGTTCAAAATTGTGTCCTCTACACTGTACACAACCTTGATTTAACATATTTTCACACTATTCGCGTACAAATGGCGGCCATTTTGTCCGTCAATTTTGGTCCGATTTTCACGAAATTCGAACTCAACCTTCATAACCATGGAACGGTGATATAATCAAACGTTTTTTTAAATCGGATAACAATTTTGACCTCCAGAGGGACCACAAGCTAAAAAGGGCGATTTTTCGGACAATCAGGGGCCATAATTCAGGAAGTTACCATCCGATTGGCGCAAATATAGAAAGGAACCAAGATCTTTGGGTTATAAACATGCATTTCAAGTTTCATCCAAATCCGTTCAAAATTGTGACCTCTAAACTGTTCACAAGCTAAAAAATAGGTTGCCAGGCAACGAAACATACGCCCACACAGCAGCCAAATCGTCCGGGCAGTCAACAAGAATTGTCGCATATTAAGGAATTATCAGAAAATCATTAGAATTTGTTTGGTTTTTATAATCAAACGTTTTTTTTTAAATCATATAATAATTGTGACCTCCAGAGGCACCGCAAGCTAAAAAGGGTGATTTTTCGTACAATCAGGGGACATAATTCAGGAAGTAATGACCCGATGGGCGCAAATATCGAAAGGAACCAAGATCTTTGGGTTATAAACATACCTGTCAAGTTTCATCAAAATCGATTCAAAATTGTGACCTCTATAGGTTCCACAACCTTGATATAACATATTTTCACACTATTCGTGTACAAACGGACGGCCATTTTGTCCGTCAATTTTGGTCCGATTTTCACAAAATTCATACTCAACCTTCATAACCATGGAATGGTGATGTAATCAAACGTTTTTTTAAATCGGATAATAATTTTGACCTCCAGAGGGACCACAAGCTAAAAAGGGCGATTTTTTGGACAATCAGGGGCCATCATTCAGGAAGTTACGATCCGATGGTCGCAAATATCGAAAGGAACCAAGATCTTTGGGTTATAAACATACATGTCAAGTTTCATCAAAATCGGTTCAAAATTGTGACCTCTATAAGGTCCACAACCTTTATATAACATATTTTCACAATATTCGCGTACAAACGGCGGCCATTTTGTCCGTCAATTTTGGTCCGATTTTCACACAATTCATACTCAACCTTCATAACCATGGAACGGTGATATAATCAAACGGTTTTTTAAATCGGATAACAATTTTGACCTCCAGAGGGACCACAAGCTAAAAAGGGCATTTTTTCGGACAATCAGGGGCCATAATTCAGGAAGTTACGATCCAATTGGCGCAAATATCGAAAGGAATCAAGATCTTTGGGTTATAAACATGCATTTCAAGTTTCATCCAAATCGGTTCAAAATTGTGTCCTCTACACTGTTCACAACCTTGATATAACATATTTGCACACTATTCGCGTACAAATGGCGGCCATTTTGTTCGTCAATTTTGGTCCGATTTTCACGAAATTCGAACTCGACCTTCATAACCATGGAACAATGATATAATCAAACGGTTTTTTAAATCGGATAACAATTTTGACCTCCAGAGGGACCACAAGCTAAAAAGGGCAATTTTTCGGACAATCAGGGGCCATAATTCAGGAAGTTACGATCCGATTGGCGCAAATATCGAAAGGAACCAAGATCTTTGGGTTATAAACATGCATTTCAAGTTTCATCCAAATCGGTTCAAAATTGTGTCCTCTACACTGTTCACAACCTTGATTTAACATATTTTCACACTATTCGCGTACAAATGGCGGCCATTTTGTCCGTCAATTTTGGTCCGATTTTCACGAAATTCGAACTCAACCTTCATAACCATGGAACGGTGATATAATCAAACGGTTTTTTAAATCGGATAACAATTTTGACCTCCAGAGGGACCACAAGCTAAAAAGGGCGATTTTTCGGACAATCAGGGGCCATAATTCAGGAAGTTACGATCCGATTGGCGCAAATATCGAAAGGAACCAAGGTCTTTGGGTTATAAACATGCATTTCAAGTTTCGTCCAAATCGGTTCAAAATTGTGACCTCTAAACTGTTCACAAGCTAAAAAACGTGATTTTTCGTACAATCAGGGGCCATAACCCATGAAGTTACAGTCCGATACATGCCAATATCGAAAGGAACCGAGATCTTAGGGTGATAAACCTATGTTTTAAGTTTCATTGAAATCGGATAAAAATTGTGACCTGTAGACTGTTCACAAACAATTGTGAACGGACGGACGGACGGACGGACGTCCGGACGGACGGACGAACAGGGGCGACGACAATATACGTCCACATGAAAATGTGGGCGTATAAAAACGTTATTTTTCGTACAATCAGGGGCCATAACCCATGAAGTTACAGTCCGATACATGCCAATATCGAAAGGAACCGAGATCTTAGGGTGATAAACCTATGTTTTAAGTTTCATTGAAATCGGATAAAAATTGTGACCTGTAGACTGTTCACAAACAATTGTGGACGGACGGACGAACAGGGGCGACGACAATATACGTCCACATGAAAATGTGGGCGTATAAAAATTGTAGTCTGTAAATCAATGCACAATTGGAGCAAATTTGGGCGATTTTGACATGACCATCACAGATCTTGATGATTTTTGGTGTGCAAGTTATAATTATAACCATGACGAAGTTTGAAGGTCAGTCGAAAAGTCCCATATTTTGTGATGGTCATGTCAGAACCTTGTGTACACTTAACGTGTAATCCCGCAATTGCCAAAAATCAATGCACAATTGTCCAAAGGACATACATGCAAAGTCTCCTGTCTATATAGTACTCGATCATAAGCATCAACCCCAGATCAAGAGTAGTAAGTATAATGCAGCCAGTTCCCGATTCAAAATCATGAATATATCCACATTGCTATTAGTATTTTTCTCTGCCAATTTGCTGTTGGGCAATATATTTGAAAACAATTTTTCAGCTGGAATACACAGCCCTTACCTATTATTATAAACACACATTCATTAATAAAATCAAGACAAAAACAAAACATCTAGATAACAACCAGGAAATAGAAACCTTTAAAGAGTAGAATATATCGCCCTCTAATATTTCTTGTTTAAAAACTCGTTTAATCGAGTCAACCTGAAACAACATTATTATATGATTACTGGATCTTTATTCACGACAACTTGGAGCTCAAACAGCTTGGCTAACAGCTTGAACATGAATATTAATGACCTTTGTATATATAAATAGAGAAAGAGAGAGAAATGGGGTTTAACGTCCACTCGACACACAAGGTTGAGAAGGCGCCCCCATCTCCATGGCACCAAGGATCGAAACCACAGCCGCAAGCCAGAGGTGACCAGCCAGCTAGAGACCGAAGCGCAGCACTCTAGACCACTAGGCCATCCCAATCCCCCATATATGAATAGCATTGAGATGTGTGTGTGCAGTCATAGATCTAGTTGTCATGGTAAAGCATGGACAAGTCTTCTGTACATCAAGAGAGACAGAGAGAGAGAGAAATGGGTTTTAACATCCACTCAACACAAACTAGGTAATTTTGGAACTAAAACACAGTTTAATATTCGCTTGCATGTAGGGGTCTTTAGCAGTGGGAGAAAACTGGAGGACCCGGAGAAAACCCACGAGGTTGAACAGACCCTACTCCTTGTCACGTATAACCAGGGAATCAAATTTACGCCAGTTGACTCAATTGCAGACCTTATGATACAATGTGCATGTGGTAACCATTCAGCCCCTCCCTCGGAAGCACCATGAAATGAAATGGGGTTTAACGTCCTACTCTTTTGCACCTAACCTGGGCTAATGAAAAACGGGCATACGCCATACAGTGTGCTATGAGGGAAATTTTGCCCGGGCAGCAGCGCTACGGCCTACTCTTATATCGAATTCCAACTGCCAAGGGATCTTTTACGTGCACTCCAATGTGTACACAGGACCTCGGCTTTTCGTCCCAGCCAAACGACTAGGCAGCTGTCCTTGTCAGGCCTCCTTCTGCATCACTGACAAGGGAAAATCACGCCGGAAAATTGAGATGAACTTTCTCGGCCAATGCAGGGATCGAACACACAACCTCCCGGCTCGAAAGCAGCATGAATCTGATTATCAATAAAATACTTACTAATTGTTTTGGACTCATGTTGTAGAGGATTCTTTCAGCATTTTCACTATCATGCCGACTTTCCATTATGGCTAATAACAGCTTCGAAGCATTATTCTGTAAATCAAACAACATTTTATAATGTATAAATAAAAAAAGTTAAATAACAAACACAAATATATCTAATCAAATCAAATCAATTCCATTGTGAATAAATTACACATTTATATTTCATTTCGTTTTTCATACTTTCGAAGGCCTACATCTGAACAGTTGTTGCCTTAGGTCACGTCAGATGTCATACCAGCAGCTTTTGACCAATCAAGATTGATGTCATTATTGGATTACCCACAATTACGTGCAAAACATCAAACTGATCCCGCAGTGAATATTCGCTTGGTCGTTACAATCACTGATAAGCATGACATCGACGAGGCTTAATAAGTACGGCATATTAACTTTTTTACTACGACAAATTAAATTCTCAAACATTTTTTTGAGGTAAAGGAAAAATAAATAAAGACGTTTGAAGTATTTGTAGTTAAAAAATATTTCCTATTTAATGTAAATGGGTATTAAAATGAGTAAAACGCACCATTTTGCCCGAAGCAGTTAGGTGTTATGTAAACAATGCACGAGCCGTTTAGCCAATGACTGACGGCATGTGAAGTCAATGCACATGTTGTAGACAGTCATGTGTGACAGAGATATATCGTAAGTAATTCTCTGTGAAACAGATTGGCAAAACATGCCTAAAGCTCACAGTAACAGGCTGTTTCATTGGCTAATACCTCACACAATTAAGAACACGTTAATGATAATAACTCGTGTAGTGAAGACAAGTAAAACGAAGTTTTGAACTATAAAACACAACGAAATAAGATCTGTGTTTTAATCAGACTGGTTAATTTCATAAAGCTGAAAAAGTTTTTCATTCAAATAGCATTATGCAAAAGCAAAATCTGCTTATTACAGGTCTTTCTTTAGGCCTGAAATGTTATCTTAATAATCAATTAGACCAATCTAATTAAAATATAGATCTATATTTCGTTTCGTTTTTTATACTTTCGATGGCTTACACTCATGTAGATCTAACAAGTTATAGTGGGAGCTCACGTTCTATGACGTCGGGTATCAAGCACGGGACATTTGACCCGATAACGTCAGTCATTCGATTAACCAATTAGCGACCGCCATGCTTTTTAAAATCTACTTTTGTTTTGATTTCTATCCGCTGGTGTTAGTATAGACGTATCTACCCACAGTTCCAAGCATGAAAAGGTCAAACGGTCGATTCGACAGACCATTTGATTGGCTGACCCCTCATTTCAGGCAGAACACAAGTTAAATAACAAGTCCTCCAGATCCAAGAGTAGTAAAGACAAGTAAAAACGAAATTTTGAACTATAAAAAACAAAACGAAATTGGATCTGTGTTTTAATCAGATTGCAATTAGACATTAATTAACATATCCAGACAATAATAAACTCTTAATTTCATGGCTAGCCTTCGATGTTGACGGATTGAATTCCTAAATGCCGCTTAATGGCCGTTGATAATTAAATCAATCAAGTGGATAATCGAGACTATGCTGTTTATATTAATGATTTGAGTAATGATGACCAAGGCTATGTGAATATTTCAAACGCTTTTTTCTCGGCTAATAGTGGACCAATTTGACTGAAATTTTCAGCAAATTACCTTGACACTATTTAGTTATTAACTATTATATAGTGAGAACTGCCAACTCTTTATCTTATCTCCCATAATGTAACTTTAACTACACTTACCTTTAATTCTAGTACCAGATCCATTCGTTGTTTACCCAGTGGATTTATATCGTTTAATAACAATGCTATAATTATATCTATACCATTACTCTCATGCATAGCTATAGCATTCTGTAATATACAATAACATCGAGAATTATATATAGATAGTGATCCAGAGAGAGAGAGAGATGTGGTTTAACCTCTGCCAGGGCCATATGTAGGATCTTAAAAGTGGAGGTGCAGCAAGTGATGGGGCGCCAATATAATGCCTGAGTTACTGAGGGAGGGAGGGAGAGAGAGAGAGAGAGAGAGAGAGATGTGGTTTAACCTCTACCAGGGCCGTATATAGGATCTTAAAAGTGGGAGTGCAGCAAGTGATGGGGCGACAATATAATGCCTGAGTTACTGAGGGAGGGAGGGAGGGGGAGAGAGAGAGAGAGAGAGAGAGAGAGAGAGAGAGAGAGAGAGAGAGAGTTTAACTTCCACTCCACACAGGAGGAAACCAGAGGACTTAGAGAAGAGGTTGGACAGGCGACCAGGGAATCAGAATCATGGCAGTTAACTCAATAACAGCCCACACACTTTAACCATCTAACGGGGAACCACGCTGAATGATCACGAAACTCTAGACCTTCTGTTTATTGAGCCAGCACCTTACTCCCTGAGCCACCATGACTGCCTGGGCCAAAAAAAAAAAAAAAAATTGTCCAGGGTCCAGTTGCTCAAAACTAAGTTATTTCAACTTAACGGATCCTCTTTCATGCGTCCTTTGTTAACGTTCCATTAAATTTCTGTTGCTGGAATCAATTTCATTATCCGTTAAAGTTAACGGGGCTTCTCTCCGTTAAAGTTAACGATCCATTTACTCCATGTTAACGGATCGTTAAAAGTTAACAGAGCTTTGAGCAACCAGCCCCAGAACATTACCTGATTAATATGACAGGGTCCCTGGCAGTACTCTGTTAAACTTGTCAGGGCTTGATTAATCAAGCCCACATTATTAACATTGATATAAAGACCTAGTAGACCCAGTCCTCCAGTTGTACTGCCACAAATACAATCAAGGAACTGCAGAGTTTCACACACAAGATTGTAGCTGGTCTTATTATCCTGCTGACGTAAATTGTTCTACAAATATAAAATAATATAAATATGTATAAGAATAATTAACAAGCAGTAACCATGCAAGATACTGACACATTTTTGCAAGAGATGGACAGAGAACAAGTTAAAATAAGTGATTTTTCCAGGCCCTCTGTCCTGCAACACTGACAAGGGGAGACCACAACGGAAACTCCTGATGAACTATCTCAGGCAACTTTGGGATCGAGGACTGAAGTACAGATTAGCGAGCCAACGCCCCACTCACTGAGTCACTGTGGCCCAATTTTGATAAAGAGCTAAACTATAATATTTCAAGAACAGGTAAGGATGCATATGGTTAAGAGAAAGAGAGAAATGGGGTTTTATGTCCACTCGACACAAACTGGGTCATTTTGGGACTAACATATGGTTTCATTTTATTTCAATAATTTGCTTGCACGTAGGGGTCTTTAGCAGTGGGAGGAAACCGGAGTGCCCGGAGGAAACCACGAGGTTGAGAAGGCGCCCCTATCTTCATGCCACATACGCTCACACAAGGGCTCGAAACCACAGCCGCAAGCCAGAGGTGACCGGTCAACTATAGGTTGAAGCGCGGCACTCTAGACCACTTGGCCATCCCAAACCCCCATCATTTCGTTAAGCTGCAGGCCTTTCTACAGACTTGTATTTGGAAATGTAATGTTTCCGGCGTGATTTCCCCTTGTCAGTGATGCAGAAGGAGGGCCTGACAAGGACAGCTGCCTAGTCGTTCGGATGGGTCAAAAAAGCGAGGTCGCATGTACACATTGGAGTACATGTAAAAGATCCCATGGCAGTTAGAATTCGATATAAGAGTAGGCCGTAGTGTATGGCGTATGCCCATTTTCCATGAGCCCAGGTTAGGTGTAAAAGAGTAGGACGTTAAACCCCCATTTGGAAATGTAATGAAATGGAAAGGGGTTTAAGGTCCTAATCTTCTGCTCCGAACTGGGCTCATGAAAATGGGCTTACGCTATACAGTGTGTTATGAGCGAAATTTTGTCCAAACAGGGACACTACGTTCTACTCTTATATCGAATTCTAACTGTCAAGGGATCTTTTACGTGCATCGACATCGTGTACACAGGATGTTGGTTTTCCGTTCCATCCGAACGACTAGGCAGCTGTCCTTGTCAGGCCCTCCTTCCTACATCACGGGGGAACCACGTCCGAAAATATGGATGAACTTTCTTGACCAATGCAAGGTCGAACACTTGACTTCCAGGCTAGCGAGCCAGTGTTTAACCCACTTAGCAACTGTGACCCCCGACTTGTATTTGGCATGTCATGGATTTCTTATCAATGGCAATACCTGTAAATCTCTATTGTGGTTTTCACATAAAAGTTGTAAAAATCGTAAAATTGGTTGCATCATGGATATTTGTGCCGTTAACTTCTTCTCATCTTTATCTCTGGTCGGTCTGTGATCTGCCGCATCATCGTGCACTATATGATTTCGTCCGTCCTCTCCGTCATCTACATGGCCCTGTGTTTGGCGTAACTGACCCATGGTTCGACTCGTAATGCTGGTTGATTCGTCAAACTGGGCCCGCAATTCATCCGTTATCATGCCATCCCCTTTTCCTGCTGAAATGGAAATAATGGGGCTAAATGCATGGAAAATAAAAAATACAGGATTTCCTGAAATATGCCCACACAGCATATTATGGTATTTATATTCAATTGATTGTGTCTGGTGCATTTATATATATAATTTTACACTGTCCAATTCACACTTAAATAAATATTTAAAATACATTATGAAAACATTCTCTTAATATTAACGGCAGCTAACCTTCCCACTGGGATTCAATCTAATTACAAAAGAAAGACAAAAATTATCTCAATCACAAATTTGAGTAGCATTTTACCTTTTCTGTTATTTTTACCATGACTACCACCGTGGGTATCCTCAGAGGATTTTTTACTACTTAACGTATCACTTGTGTTTACGGTGATTGTATTCTTTATCTCTAGCTCAGCCTCTTTCATCCGATCATAAAATGTTCGATAAAAGGTTTCAGAACTTTTATCATGTGACAAACGATTGTAGAGAGATGTCTGAAAAAATTAACAACATATTTGAGAGAAATTTGTATCACTACAGGACTGGGACGGTACAGCGCAGTAGACACTTCCGACTAGCCCCCGGATCCATTCACGTAACTTGATACATTTATTTGTTTATGATTTCTGCTTATTGTCCATGGATTTGTTTTTTATGTAAATTATGCATGAAACTGACAGGAAATGATTTAGGGTTTAACGTCCTACCGTTTTGCACCGACTGGGCTAATGAAGACGGGCATATATCATACAGTGTGCTATGACTATGAGAGAAATTTGGCCCGGTCAGTGGCAATACAGCCTACTTTTATATCTAATTCCAACTGCCAAGGGATCTTTCACATGTAGACCAATGTATAAACAGGACCTTGCTTTTTTGTCCCATCCAAACGTCTAGACAGCCGTCCTTATCAGGTCCTCCGTCATGCACCACTGACAAGAGAGAGAGAGAGAGAGAGAGAGAGAGAGAGAGAGAAATGGGGTTTAAAGTCCACTCAACACAAACTAGGTCATTTTGGGACTAACATATAGTTTCAATTTAATTTCAATAATTCGCATGTGCGTAGGGGCCTTTAGCAGTGGAAGGAAACCGGAGTGCCCGGAGGAAACCCACGAGGTTGAGAAGGCGCCCCTATCTCCATGGCACATAAGCTCACACTAGGGATCGAAACCACTGCCGCAAGCCAGAGGTGACCGGTCAGCTAGAGGTCCAAGCGCGGCACTCTAGACCACTAGGCCATCCCACCCCTCCTCCCCCCTCACTGACAAGAGGAATCCACACATGAAAACTTTCTCGGCCAATGCAAGCAAGCCAGTGTCTTACTCACTTAGCCACTGTCGCTCCCAGAAATATGTAAGATTTAGATAAAGACCCGACAGTTGTCTCTGTAATGGTTTAAAATATAGATGATGAAAAAAAATAACTTTGTTTGTCGGATAAGAAGATCTGATGATAAGAGACAGTTACCTCCCCCTGACAGTAGTAAACATTTACCTGTATTACAGAGTTACCTTCCCCTTACAACAGTAAACATTTACCTGTATTACAGAGTTACCTCCCTCTAACAGTGCTATACCAAGTTCTACTGTTTCCAGAAAGATACGATTGCTAGTATTTCGAATGATTAAATCTACCACTAGGTCTGATGCACCTTCGCGATCCAAATGGCACTGAAATAAACAAAACAATTAGGTTTACCCCTTGCAAAGAATCAAAATCAAAAATAAATTATAAAGAAATGAGACAGGGTTTAACTTCCTACTTTTTTGCACCAATTGAAGAGAGAGAGAGAGAGAAATGGGGTTTAACGGCCACTCAACACAACTAGATCATTTCGGGACTAACATATGGTTTAATTTTATTTCAATAATTCGCTTGCGCGTCGGGGTCTATTATAGCAGTGGGAGGAAACCGGAGTGCCGGAGGAAACCCACAAGGTTGAGAAGGCGCCCCTATCTCCATGCCACATACACTCACACCAGTGCTCGAAACCACAGCCGCAATCCAGAAGTGACCAGCCAGCTAGAGGTCGAAGCGTGGCACTCTAGACCACTAGGCCATCCGAACCCCTGCACCAATTGGAAGATTGGTTTACACGATACCATGTGCTACGAGAGAAATTTTGCCTGGATAGCTACTCATTTTCAAATTCAAACAGCCAAGCGATATTTCATGAGCACGTAAAAGTGTACTGGGACATTGTGTTTTTCTTGATCTTTCCAACTGAACTACTAAACGATGTCCTTGAGGCGCTCATTCCTGCACTCTAAAATCCAAGAGAACCATCACAGCTAACATTAAGATCGAACCTGCTCTTTCTGGTTAACCAGCCAGTACCTTACGCACTAAGACGCCACAGTTCACAAACAAGCGACATACCCAATGAGACACTGTAGCCCATACTTGTACTTCAGAGAGAGAGAGAGAGAGAGAGAGAGAGAGAGAGAGGGTTTAATGTCCACTCAACACAGGTCATTTCGGGACTACTTCTACTTCAGAGAGGTCCCATTTACACATTGGGTTGCACATAAAAGAACCCCTGAGAGAGAGAGAGAGAGAGAGAGAGAGAGAGAGAGAGAGAGAGAGAGACCAACCTGTACATCATGAAGAGTCATCTCAGCACGACTTAAAACCACAGAACCTGGACCAGAACCAATTCCTCTACCATTGGTGGTACCAATCGTACTCTCACGACGATTCCGCGGATGAGATCTACCGTAATACCTCGTTAACAAACTCTGCCGTAAAGCCTCACCCTGGAAAATAATCAAGACGATGAGAGTACACAAAAATAACGGTGAAACATTCGATGGATTAAATTCTTATTTCTATGTTTACAATATTAATGAAAATGAAACAAAACTTTATGAATATGATAATATGATAAAGACATCTGTTCATTCTGTTTCGACCTGCAACTGGGTGAAATGAAATGAAAAGTCAGTGAGCAGATGAAATGTAAAACTACTTTTATTTTTTGTCGAGGAAACAATGTTATATATATATATTCTAGACATGAGACACAAAATAATTGAAGAAGTTTATGACATGCTTTTCAAAAATCAAATCAATCAAAAACTCAAAAAAACATAAAACAAATTCTACTACAACGTTCCATAGTTTAAATCAAAGACAACTATAAAAAAGGATTAATAAGATTAAACCAAAATATAGATAACCTAATTGGCACTGTCGTGCTATGCGTTACGATTGGGTCCACGATCTGCTACGTGCTGCTACGTGCAGGTTCGTCCAGATACGTTTCAATACATTTAACAGTCCTAAATCATCAGAAACTCGCATATCAAGAGCCATTTCCCTGCCTTGAGCTTGTGGATAATGTTATTCAATCATTGAATCATTGTTAGTAACTTGATTTGAATGATAGACATCGAAAAGAAATTGAAAAATAATTAAGTTTCTTTGATTTATTTCTCGACTTGTCAATTCAAAGTAGGCTATCTTGATGAAATAAAACCTTTGAAAACTTTCCTATAAACCAGAAAATATGGACATGCAAAAGCTTGGGACAAAGAGTTTTTTTAAAAAAAATATCATGATGACAAATGATCAAGAAAATATTCAAATAAAACTAATTTTTGAAAACGTAAGTAAAAGAAAATCTCCTGAACAGATAGTCACTGATACAAATGAAATGAAGTTACATGTGCCCTATTTTTTTGCACGAAATGATCTAATGAAGACAACACGTCATGCTGTGTGCTATCAACAAAATTTTGTCTGGATGGTGTCATTTCCTCTTAAAGCCCCAATAACACTCTTGTTGTAACTGAATAATATGTCCCAATCTTCATTCTTGTCAACAAATCGTATTATTTTAGAATATTCCAATTAAATGATGATATAAATTTCATCTTAACACACCTATTTTAAAAAATTGGAAAAATTCAACCAATTGATTTGAAAAGTCTAACGTAAACCTTTTCAAATGTGACTTGGATTTTAAAATATTTTCGAACCCTCTGGACAATTAAAATAGGTTGTAATGGATAGAACACTTAAACATCTAGTACTTAGAATAAGGGTATTATTTATTTTCCGGAGCTACCAAGCCAGCAAGAGTGTTATTGTCTCTTTAATCTTTATCAAATTCCAACAACCAAGGGTTCTCTAACATGTGTGTTAATGTGTACACAAGGCCTTGATTTTTATCCCATCCGTACAACTAGACACCATTCCTTGTCAGACCCTCTAGCTCGTACCACTGACAAAGGGAAACCACGCTGATAATCATGAGCCCCCTTTTTGCGAATACCAGGATCAAATCTCACTCGGCAAACCTTGCTCGGCAGATTCCGGAACCTACATCTAGCCTCGGCTGTATGACAGTAAATGATACGTATCTATGACTATACAATTGCGATGCGGCGCCGGTTTACTTATTAGGAAAACTTGTCGCTTTAAGAAAGAAGTTCTCAAAATTGCGTCATTCGAAGGGTGTGTAGAATTTTCAGAGCAAACTTGTCCTTCTCTAATGAAAATCGGCTAAACTACAAATGGCGTTGGTAATCCGGGAACTTGAAAGTAGTTCTAATGGCGGACTTCTTAATACAGCCGGGGCTTGAGGTAGGGTACTGGAATCTGCTGAGGTTTGCTGAGTGGAATGCATCTGTGACTCCCAAGATAGGTGGAGCCACCACGACTCCTAGTCTCTGATACATATCATCAAAGACTGGACTATATTATGTACTGACCATCGATACTTTTATGCTACTTTCACTTTGTTGTACCTGGATGTGCATGTCTACATCCTGTCATGCATGTGTAAATAAATATGGATGAACATTAAACATAGTTCTTGGGATAAACTTTGTCATCTGGGTCATCTTTGTCATGTGCGTAAAGAACCACCCGCAAATAACATGACATAATATAATTTTACCAAGTTCCAAAAATTCAAAGGAAATTTGGCACAAAAAAATGAGATGAAATGAGCACGGTTTTATGGATGGTTTGATACAACAGCTACTGTAGGATCATTGTCCCATACACTAAAGCTAACGTCGAATAAAAAAATATATATAAACATTCAAAGCAAAAATTTACAATCAGCAATGATATACAAAAAAAATTAAATTTATAAAGCAAAAAGAAATAAAAGACTGGATTAAGGCTGGACAACATTTATCTATATATCTTACCCTGCGATGGTCATCTATTTCACATTTAGACATGTTCTTCCAGTCCATCTTTTATTATTAATTTATATATTTAAGTTATTTGTTAATTATATAAACATGTACACTACAAACCCTTCAATGATGTTCCACATGATGTGTTAGTGGGGGTCTTACAATCTTTGTCAAGCAAACCATTGAAAAACAGAAATGGGGTTTAATGTCCACTGGACACAAACTAGGTCATTTCGGTATTAACATGTGCTTCAATTTTATTTCAACAATTTAATTTGTTTGTGCCCGGAGGAAACCCACCAGGATGAGAAGGTGCCCCTATCTCCATGCCACGTCACACATAACGGCTCGAAACCACAGCCGCAAGCCAGAGGTGGCCGGCCCGCTAGAGGTCGAAGCGCGACACTCTAGACCATTAGGCCATCCCAACCCCCTGATCAATGACAGACCTTATGATACAGCACATCATAAATTGCGAGTTATAGTGTACATGTAGTTTTAACTCATCACAAAAACACACAAGAGTATTTTATGTCGACTTAACAATCAACATGAACATATTCTGTCTGGGTAAAACGATGTAAATGAATTTTAAATGGTAAATATCAATCTATGTGAGCTGATTATTTCTGACCACGTATCAAATAGTCAAAATTCCATCATTAAAGTGATAATTTCATATTTTCTAAGAAAGTCAAAACATATTTATTTCTATGTCTTTTGCTCAAACGGTTGTCAACTCACTATTATTATTACTATACAATCATAGGCAATATTTCAGGGGGGTTTAAATCGCTGACACAGACAATAATAACACAATTACCTCCCTTGTTTTCCCATTCCCGTCCATGCAATGGCGACACGCTGTCGATCGCCAAATTCGCCAATTGCGATTAAAATATAATTTTGGCTAAAGAATATTCAATTTGGCGAAATTTTTGGCGATATTTTTTTCCTGTATGGCGATTCTTTTTTTACCTGGAAATAAAAAAATTATCGGCACAAAGCTTTGATTTCCGCGCGTACATACTAAACAGTGTACCGTCGCGCTTCGTTGAGTCAATCAACAATCAATTAGGTATCAATAATAGCCCTATCTTTTGTCTCTTGATCAATCTGGGATTAGTGTTGATAAGTATTTACAGTCAGAGTAGTAATAAACCAATTAAGAGACAAAAGATTTAATTGTGTGTTTTCAAATACGAATCGGTTGCTTTGTTGATGGTTTCGATATATTCAAAATGGCGGACACTGTAAACAATACTCACTCGATTTGTTCGGGATTATTGGATTATGACTGCTGTTTGATCTATTTCATAACGAAATTAACGATATCGTTAATAAATGAAGCCAGGTATGTTGTTACAGTTTATAAATGCGTATATAAACTTGGGACTGTCGAAAACCATGTATTATCAAATCATATGCCATGGGTCGTAAGCGAAAAATTTAACAGCCTTCTTCAACGTCTGACAGAAGAATGTCAGATTTTTTTTAATATTCCACCACCAAAATGCCCGAAGACTACAGATGATACTGACATGATGATATTACAGCCCTAGATATTGAACTGATACCCCAAACGACCACCGCAGAGAAAAATTTCGAAAAATGTAAAATAATAAGTGCATTTGGTAGATCTTTCAGGGATGAATGGAAATTTTCAAATTCTTGGTTAAGGTATGATGCAACTAACAAAACAATGTTTTATTCAACATGTGAATCAGTCTTCAAAAAATGGGAGTCTGCAAAGCAGAGAAGAATTTTGTAAATTTTAAGATATATATTGTATGTATTTATGTAAATAAAATTCCCGAAAAAAAATTTTAATAGTTATTTTATTTTGGCGGAAAAAATATCTGGCTGATAAATTAAAATGAAAAATTGGCGGAAAAAAAATGGAACCCAGAGTGAGCACTGAATGGCAATCTTCAAACGTTTGAATTTGAAGTTGAAAGGGATATTTTTGCAAATTTCTCAGTGAATTATATGATTAATAGGATTATTCTTTAACAAGGTAGGCCTGTTTACAGATACCATCTATCTTAAGGCTTTATTTTAATATATTTTAAAAATATAACTAAAAAATATGAAATTGCCGTTTTAAGAATTTCAATAATAAAATGGGGTTTAACTTCCTACTGCTTCGACTCATCTAATGAAGATGTGCAAAAGCCTTCCAGTATGCAGTGTGGGAAGTTTTGCCCAGGCAGCGGCACTGTGGCCTACTCTTACATCAAATTCCAACTGCCAGGTCATCTTTTATGTGTATACACGTGACCTCAGTTTTTTGTCACATACGAACGACTAGACAGTTGTAGCTTAATGTAAGTTAACATACAAACTGTTCATGTTAATATATTAAGTCAACATACAAACTGTTCACATATAACACTAATATTAAAATACAGTAGCAGTGATTAGTGAACAGCAAATTAAACTGTGAAATATTTCATATTTATTTTATTGGTGATTGTCCCTGTGCTGTTATTATATAAGATGCTATATAGACATTTTATAAATATTTATTTATTCATATATGTTTAATAATTCAACATATTGTACAGATAATAAATCATAATACAATAAGAACTGAATATATCTTAAAAAGAGAGAGAGAGAGAGGGGGAGGAATCAGGAAATAACTGATAGACTTGGTTAAACCTATTCTAAATATGATTTTAACACATTATTGTTAGGGTTGATTCTTGATTCGGTTGATTCTTGATTCGTAAGAATGATTTGACGAGTCAGGAAGTAACACAAAACAGGGAAGAGAAAGAGAGAAACTGGGGTCTAAACCTCCTCTCGCCACAATCTAGGTCATTTCAGGACTAACTTTGAGTTCAATTTCATTTCATTAATTTGCTTGCGTGTAGGAGTCTTTAGCAGTGGGAGGAAACCGGAGAACCTCGGGGAAAACCCACATAGTTGGACATGCGACTCTACTCCTCAACACTTTCTGTGTCATACTCACAGGTGTTACAGTGGGAAGGGACAAAACAAAACGCCAAACAATAAATATTCTGATTCTACGATAAAAACCTTCCTCCAATACCAGATTTTTACTAAGGATTTTCTGAGATCTAGAATTTATCTTTTTTGGCCTAAAATGTGCTGGATTAAGGCCTAATATGTGCTGCATTAAGGCTTAATATGTGCTTCATTACGGCCTAATATGTGCTGCATTACGGCCTAATATGTGCTTCATTAAGGCCTAATATGTGCTGCATTAAGGCCTAATATGTGCTTCATTAAGGCCTAATTAATATGTGCTGCATTAAGGCCTAATATGTGCTGCATTAAGGCCTAATATGTGTTTTTTACTGAAAATGTCTTATAATTATCACTAACAATTCAATCAGAACAATGCTGTTTTTCTAGGAAAGTTATTAATTTAACACTAGTAATTTGTTAAGAAAAGTTCTATTTCATAGAGAGACATTATTAAATATTATAAATACATACCTTATCTCCAAACTCAATATCTATGGTCATCATTTCTTTCAATGTCTGTAAGACCTTTATACAAAGCTTCTCTTCCTTCTCTTCTAACAAAGTCTTTGTATGTTTTATTAACCTGCAATATAAACAGTCATACAACTCTGGCATCAAGGGGGGTTGGGATGGCCTAGTGGTCTCGAGTGCCGCGTTTCGACCTCTAGCTGGCCGGTTACCTCTGGCTTGCGGCTGTGGTTTCGAGCCCTGGTTTGAGCGTATATGACATGGAGATAGGGGCGCCTTCTCAACCTCGTGGGTTTCCTCCTGGCACTCTGGTTTCCTCCCACTGCTAAAGACCCCTACGCGCAAGCGAATTATTCAAATA
This sequence comes from Patella depressa, assembly GCA_948474765.1. NCBI lineage: Eukaryota > Metazoa > Mollusca > Gastropoda > Patellidae > Patella > Patella depressa. The sequence continues at coordinate 4,978,242 of OX419721.1, forward strand.
AAATTAAAAACCATGTTAGTCCCGAAATGAACTAGTTTGTGTTGAGTGGACGTTAATCCTCATCTCACTCTCTCTCAACTCTGGCATCAAATCAAAGAGTGACATTAAATAAAGTTTTTTTGACTTTCGGAAAAGAGAGAAAAAAATGGATTTTACCCTCCACTTAACACAAACTATTTCATTTTTGGATTAAAATATGGTTCAAGTTTATTTCAATAATTCGCTTGCGCATTGGGGTCTTCAGAAGGGAATGTGAGAAAATTTACGAGGATGGACATGCGAGTCTACTCTTTGTCAAGTACAACCAGGGAATTGAAACCACACCAGTTGACTCAATGACAGGCTTAATGATACAATCTGCATGTCCTAACGATTCAGCCACCCAGTACCCCTACGTAAAAGACGCACTGCTACATATAATATCAAAAAAACCAAGGAGCAATTTTAATTTCTATTTATGCTTTTATTATATCTTTCTCATGTAAGACTGATTATTTGGTTAAAGTCAATGATTTTCATTTGTGCAAGAAATGGTTCACATCTGAATATCTTGTAGGCTCATTCAGCATCTTTGGCCAACGACGTAAACAAGCCAAATAGGTACCTGACATGGAAGCGACATATGGCTTATATCCAGGCATCATGAAATAAAGGTTGGTTGCCAGGTAACAAAACATACAAGAGAGAAAGAAATGGGGTTTAAAGTCCACTAGACACAAACTATATCATTTCGGGAAAAACATATGGTTTAATTTCATTTGAACAATTAGCTTGCAAGTGGGAGTCTTTAGGAGTTGAAGGAAACAGGAGGACCCTGAGAAAATCCTACTCCTTGCAACTCCTTGACGCGTACACAGGGAATTCAACAAAACATACGGCTACAGAGAGCTCACAAGAAATATCGGCATAAAAACAGACGTTATTTCTCACCTCGATATGAAACCTCCACTTTCACATTTCTTTCTAGCATCCGTTCCTGGTGGAAACAGTAACTCGGGACGATGTAACACATCCACAAGGACAGATAACTCAGCTTGTACAAGTGGTCGTAACTGATCTTCAAGAGTTGATACAATGTCCTTCAAATAAAGATATCCATGATAATTAACTTAAATGACATATGAATTGGTTATAGACAAACAGAAAGTCAGAACAATGTTCAGAGGTTTTGAGGAAAACAGAAAGTAAATGTCAAATTTTCAATATGTGTATGTGTACGTAAAAATCACAAGATTAAAAGTATTTCTATAAAAGTTTCCGATCAATAAGATATTATCAAGGGTCTTTTTAAATCAAAAGTTATTGATCATCGTTTGGAATCCTTTCTAGACCTCGGTAGAACGGAATGACAATGAGAGATAGAAATGGGTTTAACGTCCACTCGACACAAACTAGGTCATTTCGGGACTAATGTATGGTTTAATCTTATTTCAATAATTTGCCCGTGCGTAGGGGGTCTTTAGTAGTGGGAAGAAACCCAAGGACCCAGAGAAAACCCTGAAGGTTAGATAAGGGACCCTACTAGATCCCTACACGCATGCAAATTATTGAAATACAATGGATTCACCCCTCATCGTCGTGTTCTCTTCTCTCCTCCGTCTCTCTCTCTCTCTAAAACCAAAAAGCTTGAGTGCATATCAGAAATGAGATGGGGGTTTAACGTCCTACTCTTTTGCACCTAACCTGGGCTAATGTAAGACGGGCATATGCCATACAGTGTGCTATGAGGGAAATTTTGCCCGGGTAGCGGTGCTACAGGCTACTCTTATATCGAATTCCAACTGCCAAGGGATCTTTTATGTGCACTCCAATGTGTACACGGGACCTCGTTTTTTTGTCCCATCCGAACTACTAGGCAGCTGTCCTTGTCTGGCCCTCCTGCATCACTGACAAGGGGAAATCACGCCGGAAAATCGAGATGAACTTTCTCGGCCAATGCAGGAATTGAACACCCGACCTCCAGGCTAGCGAACCAGCACCTTATCCACTTAACCATCAGAGAGAAGAAAGTCAACCAACCTGTAGCCCTTCTATGATATTCCTGTAATCTCTTTGACTGGTAGAAGTTGAGTCATGACGATTCTGACGAACGTTCAACCATTTATTCGTTGTCTTTAAAACTATCTGAGATTTCTCAAACAGACTGTTCACTTGACTGTCCAAGTCTACTGGTATGGCAATGCCTCGGGTCTTCGCTACAAGAAAAAGCATAATAAATTTAAATGTGAAGTTTAAAAAAATTTCCTCACAAAAATAAATTGAAAAAGATATTTTCAAATAAAGATTTTACTTTTACAAATCTTTAATCTGTACTCAGACACCTACTCTCTTTGCTTGATAAAGACGGGAGAACCCTCGTCAAAACATCGCTGAAATAAATTCTTTAAGTAACTTGTATTCCATATAATTGTGTCATGTGTTACCTTCTCTCTTATAAATAAAATTTCACAGTCTTCACTTCTACAGTAGCTACTTGCGGCTTAAATTTTAACCTGTCTACACTTCTAAACTAGCTACTGTTAAGAAGTTTAAAAGTATCATTTCCCATTTTACCCACTGCATGGCAAGGGACAACATATTATCGTTCAGGTGGGGCGAAAAAATAAGGTCCTGTGTACGCATTTGCAAGCACCTAAGTCATGAAAGAACCTTCAGCAGTTGGAATTCAATATAAGAGTAGGCTGTAGTGCCGCTTTCTGGGCATAATTTCCTTCATGGCATGAATCCTTCATTAGCCCCGTTGGACACATTGGAGTGCACGTAAAAGATCCCTTGGCAGTTGGAATTCGATATAAGAGTAGGCCGTAGCGCCGCTGCCCAGGCCAAATTTCCCTCATAGCACACTGTATGACGTATGCCCGTCTTCCATTAGCCCAGGTTAGGTCTAAAAGAGTAGGACGTTAAACCCTATTTCATTTCATTACACCTGTCTTCATTAGCCCAGTTGGAGCAGAACAGTAGAACGTTTAACACCATTTTATGTTCTGTTTACAGTAATGTATGATTATCCAGTACTATTGATGGTACAGGAGCATCTAGAACCAGAATATTTCATATCATGGTCTTATTGTGACAGACAAACATATTTTAGGAAACAAGGTACTTTATTTATGGGGATGGGGGTTGGGATGGCCTAGTGGTCTAGAGTGCCGCGCTTCGATCTCTAGCTGGCCGGTCACCTCTCGCTTGGGGCTGTGGTTTCGATTCCTGGCGTGAGCGTATGTGGCCTTCTTAACCTCGTGGGTTTCCTCTGGGCACTTCGGTTCCTCCTACTGCTAAAGACCCCTACGCCCAAGAGAATTATAGAAATAAAATTAAACCATAGGTTAGTCCCGAAATTACCTAGTTTGTGTCGAGTGGACACATTTCTCTCTTTATTAATTTAACTGTATTAGATAGCGTTTCAATGAATTTACTTGTATCAGAATGTGTCTTGATACAAAGTGCTACATGAATTTACCGGCATCAGAAAATGTCTAAATACAAAGTGCTACATGAATTTACCTGTATCAGAAAGCGTCTTTATACAATTTTCTACATGATATCGTTGTGTTCCTGTTAACCAATCACAATGAGAGAGACGAAAGGCACCTTGTAATAGTCTCACAAACACTGGTTGATTTGTCTGAAATAAGAAAAAATATAAAAATTGAAATTAACTAACGAACCCTGGTTTAATATTTCAAAACAAACATTGAAAAGTAGAGGAAATTTCATGAGTTGCCACGGTAACCATCAGAAATAATTCTACATATTTAGTGAGTTGTCTTGGTAAACATCAGACCCCTAACTCACTACATATCACTATTTTATGAGAAATATATTTGATCCAGAAACACAAAACTTTGCACATAGTTCCTTATTGATGTACTTGAAACATTAAAACAACAACAGTTTTATGAAGGGCTATATCTTAGTTAAATTTTGAGTAAATTTTTAACCGAAGTCTGAGAATGTTTTGCGAAGTTGAGGACAGATAAAAAAAAAAAAAAAACAGCCCTGAGTGCTAAGGCCTACTCTTATTTCGAATTTCAACAGGCAAGGGTTCTTTTACATACATGAGAATGTGACAAAAGGGAGTTTAGTGTTTCGTTCCATCTGAAAGACTAGCATCTCTAAAGCTACTACTACCTGAACTGACGTGCTCTGATCGGAGAACGCAGAACTAAAGTAAGTGGAGATAATATTCATAACTGTCACTGTCACATAATTCTCCATCATCGTGTCTGCATGTTTACGGTCACAAGTAGCATTACAAACCTGGAAAATATTAAATATAGCATTACAGGCCTGGAAAATATCAAACATTACAGGCCTGGAAAATATTCAACATAAATAGTTAAAACCTGCTGATAGTTATTTGTAAATTATGATCAATATCTAATTGTTTATGGTTTAATATACACCGAGTCAAATTGATTATTTATATAATGATGACAGATAATCTCTTATCCGTGATCCAATCAGATTAAAAATTTAAAAATAAGCCAACTTACCATAGCCATATCCACCAGAAAATCTTCAAATAACGTCCACATATGTCTACTGTTGAATAACTCTTTCATTTCAACTTCTGTATCAACGTAGCAGTGATTGAGAAAGTTAATGTAAGCAGATTTTACCTATAAAAAATATAATATGGAAGATTAGATAAAGAGCTGGCAGTTCTCACTATAATATACTATTCAAAAAAAGTAGGGGATATTTGATTTTGGGGGCATAATACTAAAATATGCAAATGACTACGAAAAAAGTCACTATAGAACCTAACAGAAGAAACATTTCCAGTTACATGTGACGCCCAAACGCACCAATAGCTACCGCATGGAATGCAGGTGATGCTTGGGATCATCATGGGGGTCCAACCCAAGATTTGCACGACTCTGACTTTGAATGTTACAGTCATTGTGGCATTGAATTCCAGGGTGGAAACATCAGTTTAATTGTTTTAGTGACCAGAAAACAAATTTTGATATGCATCGGCTTACCCAAAATGAAAGGTTACGTGCCCTTGGCATTCTACAGATCGGCACAACACAGGCAGTTGTGGCGCGGACGATGAATGTTTCTCAGTCTGTCATAAGCAGGCTATGGTCCAGATACCGTGATACACAATCTGTACAGGACAGACCACGCTCAGGTCGACCAAGGGCGACAACTCAAGCCCAGGACCGATTTATCCGTACCTTGGCCTTGAGAAATCGTGTCATCACAGCAAATCAGATCAGCGCTCGTCTTCAAACAGACACTGGTGTGAGAGTGAGTGGCCAGACCATTCGGAATCGACTGCATAGGGGTCACCTTCGCGCCCGACATCCTCGCGTGATCCCTTGTTTGAGAGATCATCACATTCAGGCAAGACGTCGTTGGTGTAGGGGTCGTCAACACTGGGATAATCGACGCTGGAGCAATGTGATGTTTTCAAATGAGTCAAGGTTCACTGTTGATTTTTTGGACAGACGTAGGAGGGTGTGGCGTCGTCGAAACGAGCGCTTTCAAGACGTTAACGTCATCAGACATGATCGATTTGGGGGTGGTTCTGTTATGGTGTGGGGAGGCATCACTGTTGCTGGAAGAACGGCTTTACATGTTGTTGCAGGGCGTGTTACAGGCCAGTACTACCGGGACAACATCTTAGCAGTCCATGTTGTGCCGTTTGCATGACGTCATGGCCGCCGTTTCATCTTCCAGGATGACAACCCAAGATGTCACAGGGCCAGGATCGTTACAGGTTACCTCCAACAACAGAACATCACCACATTACCTTGGCCAGCACTGAGTCCCGACCTCTCCCCCATCGAGCATGTCTGGGACATGCTTGGACAGAGGTTACGTCAACGTCAACAACGTCCTGCCAATGTCCAAGAACTTGCTGCTGCGTTGCAACAGGAATGGGACAATCTGGACCAAAATGACCTTAGACGTCTCATTAGGAGTATGCCACGTCGGATCAATGCTTGCTTGGCAAACAGAGGAGGATTTACCCGTTACTGACTTTGTTGTGATGCTGTGGTAACTTTGCTGTTTGACCCCGGGTATCATTTTACCCTTATAATGGTCAGTCTGTGCCTTACTTAGTCCAACGATCATTTGGAATAAATCGATGAATGTGAACTTCATTTCATTTTGTCATTTGTTTCTTCGTCAGTTTCATTAGGTGACTTTAATAACACTTAAAAATCAAATATCCCCTACTTTTTTTGAATAGTATAGTTAAAAACCAGATATTATAAAAGGAATTTGCTGAGAATTTCAGCCAAATGGATCCACTCTGAACCAAGATATTAGCGATTGAATTTACAGCCTAGCCTTGATTAACATTACTAAAGTCAGTACGATAAAAAACATAGTCTTGATTATCCATTTCATGATTTAATCATGAATGAAAGCCAAGTTGCAAATAGGATCCTAAACCAGTAAACATCGCTGGCTGTTTATGAGAAATATCTTTGATCCAGAAACACGTAGTTTCTTATTGACGTATTAAGGTTAAGAGTAGAAATAAACCAAACCAACCAGATGACACACATTACTGAGTTCAAAAATATTGTCACAAGACAGACAACCCAAATTAGATTCTCCTCTGCTTTCTCCTAAAACCGGAGAACATATTGAAGGAATTTATTCCCCCCCCCCTGAACCATAACATACCTCTGGTATACAATCTTTATGTGTAACAACTCTCACGATATCATCCAATGGTAACAATGAATGACACTTGATCTCGGTGTACACGTTTTTACCCTCTGTACTTAATGCCAGTACTTGCACCAGGTTGATATGATACTTCAGTGCGCTGCGTTCGTCGGTCCTATTTCTCTCCTGGTTCATCAGATTAATCAAGGTCTCAAATGATGCTCTGTCATTATAAAATACCAGCACCTCTTCTCCAACACTGATCAACTAAAACAAATAAAATGAGGTTTAATATTCTACTGCTCTGCACTGAGAGAGAGAGAGGGACAGCGCGCTTAACAATAAACAAAAGTATTTCGATAACATACAAATCTCTAGGGCTACTATATATAAGGCTCACTATTCTAGAATAAATGGCAGATTTATACATTCAAGCCATTAAAGGTAAAAAATCAGTGGTACATAGAAAAAAAAAATATCAAATAGCGAGAGAGAGAGAGAGAAATGGGGTTTAACGTCCACTCGACACAAACTAAGTCATTTCGGAACTGACATATGGTTTTACTTTTATTTCAATAATTCGCTTGCGCGTAGTGGTCTTTAGCAGTGGGATGAAACCCGGAGGAATCCAACAAGGTGAGACAGATGACCCTACTCCTTGCCCTGGGCTAATGAAGATAGATGTATGTCATGCTGTGTGCAATGAGGGCACACATACTCTTTATTTCAAAATCCAATGGCCAAGGGTTTTTTAACTTGCATAAAAATGTATAAATCAGTAAACGGGACCACACACTTTTGAGCACATCCAAATGACTAGACATTACCAAAAGAAATTACAAGAGTTGATTTACACAAGTGTAAACTAACCTTAATATCTTACAATAATAATAAAAAAACAAACACAATCAGTTATTAGTAATGATTTGTTTAACAGAAATGCAATAAATAGTTTTTTCCATTTTGAAGTGTCAACATTTGTATTCTAGGTCAGCAAACTTTTCATCAGTTTGATGCCAAATTTTACTTTATCTAAACACTTTGCTCCTATTTTGATATTTGAATAACCAGGGGTTTCCATTTGGAGTATCAAATGCACCTACACTGTTTCAGAAGTCAATTTGTCTTATTCAGAATTCATGCAACAGTCAAATGCAAATAGACCATGCATAAGTAAGAAACTTGACAAAATTTTCCTTTAAATTTGCTGACAGATAAACCTGGATTTGATATATTTCGAAAAATTCTAATCACATATCAGGTACTTAAAGAAACATCTTAATACCTCTGACATCACCATCTCTTGACACCGCCTAACATGCTGACCTTCTGCTTTCACAATAGTTTGAAGAAATTTAAGATACTGAACATGACGCCCATGCGTTTCAATACAATGTACAAAATGTTGGACAACACGCTCTGTAACCTCGTTACATAGGTTGACATTGTCTTGGAAAATGGCTGAGGCAGTTTTCGCTTCTAGCAACTGAAAATAATTAAATCTTTATTTTAGTACATTTTAAAGATGCCTTATATAAGTGCTAAAACTGTCTATTCTGGGTTTAGATATCTAAATTGAAGGTTGCTAAGGACTATTAAGCGAAATTTATTCTGAAAATGTCCCAAGACTTTGAAGTCTGTTTTCTCAATTTGGCGTTTTTCCCATTTCAAAACACCAGCAAGCTTCAAAATATCATAAATTTCTTATTTCTGGTCCGAATTGAAAAAGAGTTACATTTTTGAAAAAGCCCAGGATGTAGACTGTGTAATTATGCAATCAACTCAATTTTCATAAAATTGACCAAAAGCCTGGTTTTGCTGGAGCTGCTCACTATCTGTCTATTCCTGGTCTAGTTTTCTAGCTTCAAATGTATTATCAAAGCAATAACACATGACGATCAAGAATATCTCAGAATAAAGTAATTTGACTGAAAAGTTTATTCAATAGGATCATTTTTCATTATCTTTTTTTGAACTTTCATAGAAGGAACAACTCTTTAATAAACATCTATTTTTGAAATTATATCAGGAACAACCAACTATTTACATAATGCATCTTAAACAATAAATTCATGGAAAAAGACCATCTATTATAGTAAAGTACATACCTACATCTTACTTCAACATAACATTACTTTAATCGACGGATAAAAATAAAATAAATGTTTTCATACTTACTCCTGGATTGAGAAACAGATCAAGACTTTGGTGAAGTAAAGCTTGGTTTGGTTGATTACCTAAACAAAACGCCTGCAGAAATTCGTGGGCTAATTTCATAATTTCTTGCATTCTGACATCAGCAGTCTAAAAGTAAAATAATTCAGAACTTAATTTCCTCAAAGTTTGTTTGAATAAAATGGTATTTAATGTCCTACTTCTGCACCAGATTAATGACAATCTGATTAAAACACAGATCCAATTTCGTTTCGTTTTTTATAGTTCAAAATTTCGTTTTTACTTGTCTTTACTACTCTTGGATCTGGAAGACTTGTTATTTAAAGCCCCAATAACACTCTTGTTGTAACTGAAAAATATGTCCCAATCTTCATTCTGGTCAACAAATCGTATTATTTTAGAATATCCCAATTAAATGATGATATAAATTTCATCTTAACATACCTAATTTAAAAAATTGGAAAAATTCAACCAATTGATTTGAAAAGTCTAACGTAAACCTTTTCAAATGTGACTTGGATTTTAAAATATTTTTGAACACTCTGGACAAATAAAATAGGTTGTAATGGATGATTTACACAACAGGTAGGACATTTAAACATCTAGTACTTAGAATAAGGGTATTATTTATTTTCTGGAGCTACCAAGCCAGCAAGAATGTTATTGTCCCTTTAAGTCATGTTCTGCCTTAAATGAGGGGCCAGCCAATCAAATGATCTGTCGAATCGACCGTTTGACCTTTTCATTCGTGGAACTGTGGGTAAATATTACCAGCGGATAGAAATCAAAACAAAACAAAAGTAGATTTTAAAAAGCATGGCGGTCGCTAATTGGTTAATCGAATGACTGGCGTTATCGGGTCAAATTTCCTGTGCTTGATACCTAACGTCATAGAACGTGAGCTCCCACTATAAATTGTTAGATCTACAGGAGTGTAGGCCATCGAAAGTATAAAAAACGAAACGAAATATAGATCTATATTTTAATTAGATTGGATTAATGAAGACAGACATACGTTTTAGAGTATGCCATGAGGGTGATTTTGAATAGACACGCACGCCAACATTTTCCATTTTTCATTCTATCTGACATACTCCGCGCAGCGTTTGATTGGTGGTAATCCCACTACACACTGCTAGTATGAGTGGATATTATTGTTTTAAATTTTGATTGGTCAGTAGTCCGTCTACCAACCAATCACTAGCTGCCCTACAAAAGCTTTACATTTAAAACGATATTGGACCAAATATGTTTACATAACGTTACGTCATGGCTCACAATTTTATTATGCCTAATTAACCCGTGCATAGCAGAATACTGCAGTAAAACTAATTGCGTGACAAACGAGGCTATCAAGTCGAATGAAATGTAAACAATACTGCTTGGAAACAATACCTTAATACCTTAAATCACTGTCCAAAGTTTTAGGGAAGACCCAGATTAAAAAAAGGATTGTCATGTTGCTGTACTTAAGTGATAGCTTTCATTGAACGGAAAGAAAATACAAACTCCCGCATAAGTTCAAGAAACAGACGCTATTCCAGCAATGGCCAGAGAGGGATTTCTCGGGCCATTGCTTCAGGAATATGTCTATCTGACCAATTTCATTAGTTCACCAGTGGTATCGTTCCGTTCTACTTCATTAATTATCCGGGTCCATCTACATTCGAATTAACTGTTCTTGATCCTAGTTTGTTTCTACGAACCAATCAAAAACAGTTTACATCCAGTCTTAGCGTCATTGTTTGCATTCACCACAATAATCTTAGTTGCAATAAAATGCAAGTTACTTCCCTTACCCACTTAAATGGTCGATAAAAATAGCAGAAGTACCAAGACAGATAATTTGAGTACGTGATTCTCAACCGGTGTGCCACGAGATCTTTCTTAATGTGTCGCAAAATTTTGAACAGCACACTAAAAATTACTCACTAAAAAAAATCATCTTTTTGGGTGATGAAAGTCGAAACACTGCAATAAAGTAAGTTCATCATAGCTGTGTTTTTCTTTAGTGAGTTTGATTCAATCTGTGTTTACGACTAGTCAGAGTCTTTAGTTATATTATGTCTTCTATGACTTGCAAAATTCATATATTTTTCATAGATATGTAGCCAGGTGTGCCGCTATTTGTTGTGGTGTTCCAAGGTGTGCCGTTGGCGAAAAAAGGATGAGAACCACAACTGTAGATGGACCTTTAGTTAGTAGAATGGAACGATACGACTCGATATATAGAGAATGCTAGTTCACATAGGTTTGAATTCTTATTATACTACATACCTTATCATAAGGAATCTGTAACAATTCCAGAACCACAGAGTGGGCTCCCATATTCCTGAGTAACCTTTGTTCGTGACGACGAGGTTTTCTAGTTCCATCACCAGCACCAAGATCTTGAACACATAGCTTGGTTAGACGCAACAAAATCTGGAATCATGAAATGAAAATGTAAATAAAGGTGCACTACCTGTAAATAAAGGTGCACTACCTGTCAAATAAAATTTAAATCTGCTGAGGTGAAACCAATTTAATGTTTAGTTTCTTCTACGTCTTGATCAATAAACAGCCAACTCCATTCTTGTGTGCAATGTTTTGATTAAAGATACAAATATTAGCTTCTGACAAGATATGTGCATTAATGGTAACCACCGTACTGGTTTTTCGCAGGCAAGCCTCACTTCTCCATTTTTAAATTAAATCAAAATACGGCTGAATCATTCTAATCTACCAAAAATTGAAGATAGAATTTCCCCTACTCCTTGCCACGTACAACCTGGGATTCGAAACTACGCCAAATGACTCAATGACAGGCCGCGTGATACAGCGCGCATGCTAACCAATCAGTCATCAAACCCCCACCTGCACATAACACATACATCAGGTATACACATACAAAAAATACAACATCTTACCGATTTCATTCTCTTATAGTTTTTAGCTGACGACTGATCAATAGCTGGCCCAAGATCCAGATCAATGGCAGATCCTTGGTCATCAGAGATATTCTGAAAATGTAAGATAGGTTGCCAGACAACGAAACATAACAACTAAATTGTTTGGGAGGTTGAAAAGGAATGGTAAATATTTCTTCGTTTGTGGGTAATTGGTGACATTTACAAGACAACTTCAAACAGATCAAATTATCATTTTTGTTGATACAGGGCCATAATTTACATAAATTGTTGAAATTCAACAGGTTTTTTCGTTTTACTAATTTAAATAATGCATACATTTACACATTTCACGTTCAAGCGGCGGCCATTTTGTCTGGCAATTTTGGTCTGATTTTTAGACCAACTTCGTACTCAACCTTCTTTACGGCGTAACCGTGATATAATCAGGCCTTTTTTTTTAAATCGGATAATAATTATGGCCTCCAGAGGGACCACAAGCTAAAAAGGCGATTTTTCGTACAATCAGGTGCCATAATTCAGGAAGTTACGAAAGAAACCAGGATCTTTGGGTTATAAACATGCATATCAAGTTTCATAAATATCAGAGTAAAATTATGGTCTCTATGGTGTTTACAAGCTAAAAAGGTGATTTTTCGTACAATCAGGGGCATAATAATCCATGAAGTAACAGTCCGATACATGCCAATATCGAAAGGAACCGAGATCTTAGACTGATAAACCTATATTTCAAGCTTCATTGAAATCGATTAAAAATTGTGATATGTCGACTGTTCAAAAACATTGTGGACGGAGGGACGGACAGGGGCAAAATAAAATCATGAGTCATAACGGAACATTATGTAAACATATTGGGTGACAATTTGGAACGGGCAACACTACGAGGAGTATGATAAAACACAACCTACCATAACTGTAGAGGATGATTTGGAATCTCCAGCACCTTTCTCCTTTCCATCCTAAAAGTGGGCAAAAATGACCAAAACGTAATGAAATGGAGTTTAATTTTAACGTCCTAATTTTCTGCTCCTAAACTGGGCTGATGAAGTGGACAGGGAAAAGATCCCTTGACAGTTGGAATCTGATATACAAGTAGACTATAGTGCCACTGCCCAGGCAAAATTTCTGTCATAGAAAACTGTTTGGCGTATGCCATACAAAACGCATCACTTAGTTTTTCGTATAACAAAATGATCCTGTAAACATATCTTATTTATTTTGCTTCTTATTGTGAACCATATTCAAATGGGAACACATCAATAACAACACATTTGTACACTTATAGATGTTTAATCTGTAATCAACAGTACAAAGTCAAAGTGGTCAAAACCAAAAGTACGACACAGATGGTTAATTCCATGCAAGGTCGCTGCACAGCGTGCGTAAGAGCCAGTGGAGGACACACACGCTACTGACATCTGTGTCGTACTCTTGGTTTTGACCCCTCTAACTTTGTACGTTTCGACTAGGCTTCTCTAGTCGTTATCAAGCAATGATATCAAGCTTGAGAGAGAGAGAGAAATGGGGTTTAACGTCCACTCAACACAAACTAGGTCATTTCGGGACTAACATATGGTTTAATTTTATTTCAATAATTCGCTTGCGCGTAGGGGTCTTAAGCAGTGGGAGGAAACCGGAGTGCCCAGAGGAAACCCACAAGGTTGAGAAGGCGCCCCTATCTCCATGGCACATACGCTCACACCAGGGCTTGAAACCACAGCCGCAAGCCAGAGGTGACCGGCCGGCTAGAGGTCGAAGCTCGGCACTCTAGTCTACTAGGCCATCCCAACTCCCCAAATATCAAGCTTGATAACGACTAGAGAAGCCTAGTCGAAACGTCGCTCAGTAATAAGCAGTAATTGTATTCCATAGAATTGAGACCTGTATACTCTAGTTCAATTACTAAATGCCATTTAAACAGTTTAAGTCGTAGCTTATATAAATTTCTCATCCAAGTACCTTTTTGTCATCTCCTTCCGCGGATTTTTTCTTTTTCTTCCCCGAATCCTCTCCAGGTTTAGATTTAAAGACCCAAAGTTCGGATTTTTCTACCATTAGTCGTAGTCCGTCCAGATCGGTTTTGATCTGTCGATAATTTTCTACGTCACTTGCTGTTACTAAAAGCTGAACCTGCAACAAGAAAAAAAAAGTTAATATCTTTAAAGCGAGAATTTCATATTTTTAAGTTTTTGCGAGAATTTCATATTTTCAAGTTTTGTTTTTAAAATTTATTAAAATAAAGCCTTGAAATCGATGGTATCTATAAACAGTCCTACCATGCTCAAGAATAGTCCTATTAATCCTATAATTCACCATTGCCAGTTGAGTTTGAATATAGCTATTCACATGGAGGAATAGAAACACATGGGAGGTAATTGTGTTATTATTTCTGGTGTGAATGAGGTTTAAGTGTGAGAATGATGCCCATGATCGTATAATAGTGTGTTGACAACCTATTAAGCAAAAGACATAGAAATAATTGTTTTGACTTTCTTAGAAAATATGAAATTCTCGCTTTAACTATGGAAATCTAGCAATGGATGCGCTATTATCCGAGGACAACATGCTAAGTTTCATGCAGATCCTGCAGGAATTAGCCGAGCCTAAGAATGCTTTGTTAACGCACGGTCTGATTCAAGCAGATACGAATGAAACTAAACTTTATTTGAATGGAGGTCAACCCCTACAGACTGTCATAAATTACGAGAAAGGTTGACACTGTGATTCAGTGAGTAAGGGGCTGGTTCAGTAACCAGGAGATGTGGCTAAGTGGGTAAGACGCTGGCTCGCTAGCCTGGAGGTCGGATGTTCGATCCATGCATTGGCCGAGAAAAGTTCATCCAGTTTTTCGGTGTAGCTTCCCTTTGTCAATGATGCAGGACTGAGAACCTGACAAGGACAGCTGGTCTTGTCATTCGATGCGACAAAAAGCCAAGGTGCCATGTACGCACTGAGGTACACGTAAAAGATCCCTTGGCAGTTGGAATTTGATATAAGAGTAGGACATAGTGCCGCTGTCGGAGCAAAATTTCCCTCTTTATACACTGTATGGTGTATGCCAGTCTTCATTACACTATAAACCGCAGATTGACTCGTTCGGCATTTGTCCAAACGAGGTAAAACAAATGCCTCGTTGTCTGGAGTTCCAAAACAAGGTTTTTTAAATTGCCCTGTTTTTGGAACGAGGTATTTTGTTCAGAACGAGGCTTGGTAAAAATGCCTCGTTTACTAAACGTGGTTTTTTCAAGATAGTTATTAGCAGTATTTCCTATAAGCGAATTTGTAAAAATTAAAATTTATGTTATTTAATACGAAAATAAAACCAGTCCAAACTATGATATTATAATCAGAGAAATAGACAAGACAAGAATACACGCCATAGATGTAAAGCAACATCAGCTACCTTGATTGATTTATTGGCCCAATCAGTTATAGGTGTTAAGAAACATCTGTGGTGTTGTGACAATTTATTGGGGCCAATAAATTAATCAAGGTTGCTATGTGTCTGCAATAGTTTTACACCTAACTGATATCGCAGACAACAAATTAGTGTTTATCTGGTCTAAATACTACAAATAATCCATTCTTATTAATCAAAAAAGCATATAATTTCATTTCTTATTTCCAATACGCCAGTTTATTATTTATATTTATTGTAAAAAACTAACTTGACTATAGATGTTAAGAAACAACTGTGCTTTATTTCCCATTTACATGTAATTGACAATTGGTATAAGCCAGCAAATTCATCGCTGCACATTTATGTAATTTTGCTCCAATAATATTTTGTGCAATGTTATGGGGTTTCAACAGAAACAGTCAATGCTATAGTCAAGTTATTTTTATACAATAAATATAAATAATAAACTGGCGTATTGGAAATAAGAAATGAAATAACTTGACTATAGGTGTTAAAAAACAACTGTACTTTATTTCCCATTTAATTGACAATTTTTATACAATAAATATAAATAATAAACTGGCGTATTGGAAATAAGAAATGAAATAACTTGACTATAGGTGTTAAGAAACAACTGTACTTTATTTCCCATTTAATTGACAATTGGTATAAGCCAACAAATTCGTCGCTGCGCGTTTATGTAGCTTTGCTCCAATAATATTTTGTGCAATGTTACGGGGTTTCAACAGAAACGGTCAATGCTATAGTCAAGTTATTTTTTTACAATAAATATAAATAATAAACTGGCGTATTGGAAATAAGGAATGAAATTATATGCTTTTTTGATTGATAAGAATGGATTATTTGTTGTATTTAGACCAGATAAACACTAATTTGTTGTCTGCGATATCAGTTAGGTGTAGGTGTAAAACTATTGCGGACAGATAGCTACCTTGATTAATTTATTGGCCCCAATAAATTGTCACAACACCACAGTTGTTTCTTAACACTTATAACTGATTGGGCCAATAAATCAATCAAGGTAGCAGATGTTGCTTTACACCTTCATCTACGGCGTGTATTCTTGGCTTGTCGATTTCTCTGAATATAATATCATAGTTTGGACTGGTTTTATTTTCGTATTAAATAACATAAATTTTAATTTTTACAAATTCGCTTATAGGAAATACTGCTAATAACTATCTTGAAAAAACCACGTTTAGTAAACGAGGCATTTTTACCAAGCCTCGTTCTGAACAAAATACCTCGTTCCAAAAACAGGGCAATTTAAAAAACCTTGTTTTGGAACTCCAGACAACGAGGCATTTGTTTTACCTCGTTTGGACAGAAATGCCGAACGAGGCAATCTGCGGTTTATAGTGTTAGCCCAGAGCAGTAGGACGTCAAACACCACTTCATTTCATTTCATTAATTTACTAGGAGGTCTGGGGTTTGTTTCCAGGGCGACTGCATCACATAGGCCTCTCTTCATTAGCCATATTCATGCAGAAACATAGGACGGTAAACTCCATCTTGATTCATTTTATTAGGTCAAGCTTGAATTGATGTAAATTAACATTCATACACCTACCTGTTTAAAAGCCTGAAGAACTTCTTGTCTTTGACTAAAATGACGAAATAACAACTGGAGTGCTCCCGACACAAGGGAAGGGTAGTCATGCATTACCAGGTTTAACAGGACACGTAGGAACATTTTACCACCTTGCCCATCCAAATCTAACTCAGCAGTCTCTGTACTGAAAGTGTATAAGACAGCAAAATAAATAGAAAGACAGAGAGAGAGAGAGAGAGAGAGATGGGCATTAACCTCCACTCGTTTCAAGCTAGGTCATTTTGGGACTAACATATGGTTTCAATTTTATTTCAAGAATTCGCTTGAGCGTAGGGGTCTTTAGCAGTGGGAGGAAACTGGAGTGCTTGGAGGAAACCTACGAGGTTGAGAAGGCGCCCCTATCTCCATGCCACATACGCTCACACCAGGGATCGAAACCACAGCCGCAAGCCAGAGGTGACTGGACAGCTAGAGGTCGAAGCCCGGCAATCTAGACCACTGGGCCCTCCCACCCCCCACCCCCAAAATAAATAGATATACAAGTGTAACAGATAGGTTTTGATAATCTTGCAATAAACCAAAGAACCCATAGATAACCCTCGACTGCGGGGAGAGAAACCCTTAAAGCTCCAATAGCATATTTTTAGGTTATATTTTTAAAATGTATTAAAATAAAGCCCTAAAATAGATTGTACCTATAAACAGTCCTACCTTGTTAAAGAATAATCCTATTAATCCTATAATTCACTATTGCCAGTTGAGAAATTGGCACAAATATCATTTTCAACTTCAAATTCAAACGTTTGAAGATGGCCGTCCATGGAGAGGAATGGGAAAACAAGGGAGGTAATTGAGTTACTATCTCCTCAATAAGCCTGTCTCAACCATTTTAACCCCCATGAAATTTTGCCCATGATCGTATAATATTGAGTTGACAACATTTTGAGCAAAAGAAATAGAAATAATTATGTTTTGACTTTATTAGAAAATATGCTATTGGAACTTTAAAGGGCCAATATCAATAATATCTTGAAGAACAAAACTGCTTAATTTTTTGTTAAAAACCCCTACCTTGGCGTTCAGTCAGCCCCACCCCCAACCCTAGCCCCAATCTCTTAAACACCAGTTTCAATTCACTATAACATAGACAAAAGCCATAACACATTCACAAAGCAATTACCTTCCACCAAAGATATCTTCTGCTTGAGTTGCAATACTCTCTAGATCCAAACCTATTTGATACAAAACCAAATCAAATTTAGAACTGTTAAATGTAAAAATAAATCAGTTATCAACAAAATCATTAATCTGCTGACTGATAATAATGCTTTAATTATAATGAATTACATTAAATAAATTCAATTTTGTATTTTTTTAAAAATTTACTCTCCTCTGTTTGAACAAAACAATTTTCTATATTAAACATTCACTATGTAAAAACTAAATCCGTGAATTGCAGGTTTTTTTCTTCTTTCAAACCATGTCTTCCATTTCGGCTCTGTAAGCCGGTCATGACCACTTGGTAAAACAAATTGACCAAAATGTCTTGGGACCCATCGGTCAATTTACCCCATTTTTTTTCCGAACATCACTACAATCGACTTTTGCCATGTATGCAGAACCTTAGCATTATTATATATGGTTTTTTTTAGACATTTATTCAGTTGGATAGCTGGAATATTAATTGGATTAGATCATCCATGCCATTTAATAGGTTAACGTTAAAAAGGAAAATCAAGACTTTTTTATCTTAACAAAGGCAATCAAGACTGTTATTCTTGTATCCAAACATTCATAACTTTGCTCAGAAAAAAGTAATAAAATTTTCAGTATACTGCCAAGATAGTCTTGATTCTCAGATACCATTGCTATGATAAGAACAAAATCTGAATTATTAAATGGTGTGGATGTTCTAGTCCATTCAATACCTGAGCCATCCAATGTTCTAGAGAGTTGATTATATGAATAAAGGTATAATTAATTCATATAACAGCTAGAAAAAGGACCTGCAATAGACAGATTTCGCTCTTAGATAATGCATTTTCCAAAGAGTGCTACCGGTAATTCATGTAAGATCTTCTCCTTATTGCTAGAAAGGCATAAATAAGATTAAATATATATTCCATAAACAAAGAAAAAAGACAAGTTTGTTAGTAACAAGCTATATATCACTATTAGAATGTCCAGATTAAAAACTGACTGTTTATAGTTTTGAATGTCATACAAAAAGAAGAAGTTATTCGCTACCAGGGTAGATTAGAGTTAGGGTAAACCTAGTAATGGTTAGCTTGTGGGTATGGTCAGGGTAATTCTATAACATAAATACAGTATCTACAAGGGTTTATGACGTAATCTTTATTCATACATACAGTATTCATGAGGCAATGTTTATTCATAAATACAGTATTCATGAGACAATGTTTATTCATAAATACTGTTATCATGAAAATCTTTATTCATAACTATTGTATTAACAAGAAAATCTTTATTCATAAATACAGTCTTTATAAGTTATTCATAAATACTCTATCTACCAGATAATTATATACAGTATCGACGAGGTTATTTTTATTCAATAAATACAGGATCTACATATTAATCTTTATTCAATAAATACAGTATTTCCGAAATAATCTTCATTCATAAATACAGTATTCATGAGGCAACCTTCATTCATACATACTGTATCTAAATGTTAATCTTTATTCAATAAATACAGTATTTACATGGCAATCTTTATTCATAAATACTGTATCTACATGGCAATCTTTATTCAATAAATACAGTATTCACATGGCAATCTTTATTCATAAATACTGTATCTACGAGAAAATCTTTATCCATAAATACTGTAATTACAAGGCCATCTACAAGGCAAGGTCACCTTTATCTGTAAACATTGTGGTTACGAATAACACTGTTCTATTGAACAAATACACAGGCACAAAAATAACAATATTCATGTGTGTTAGGGTTAGGAAAAGTGAACCGGGTTAGGTTACGAAAATAAGTGATACAATTAAAATCTACTTTCAAATCAAAATATTGTTTCTAAACGAAAAAGACTGTCACAGTTAAAATCTACTTTCAAATAAAAATATTGTTTCTAAACGAAAATGACTGTTACAGTGTTTAAACATAATAACTACACTATACATTGCTTATACACGTTACGTTACGTTACGTATCTACCAAATCATTATTCAAAATCTACAAAAGACATTTATCCAGGGTTCATACAATTTGGTTGACAGAAATCGGATCGATGACATATAATAATGATCACATGAAATGACACACATATATATGTTCAGTGAATTGAAACTACACAATCGATACAAATTAGGGTGTTCGATTACGAATCAAATGAAGGAATTGAAATGTGGTTTAACTTTCTAATAATCTCTGAAATTTGGATTTCAACCTTTTTCAATTGGTTTTGTGTGATTCGATCAACACACCTAATACAGATTGATTTAAAACGTAGAGTATTTACAAAAAGTCTGAAATTAAATCCCCTGTCGCAGACATGCCAGGCACATGTTAAGGCTTTGCCATGTCCAATCTCTCTCGTGCCTGTCATTTTTTTATTTATCAGTTCTTTAATGGTGTTGGCACAAAATTCAAATTATCTTGTGCGAGTTGGCAAAACTGGGCTTAATGTGGAGTCGACACATAAACTAGGTCATCTTGGGATTAATACAAGATACATGTGCCTATGTTGTAATGATTTGGGTACCTGAACATCAACATCGTGGCATTTTGTAAAACAAGCACAATTTAAACACAAACATCATGGACAATAACATAACATATTACATTTGATATAGCGCACATTACTGCCATGCATTCAATGGCGCTTCACAAAGTCTTAGACAAATGTTACCACCGGAATACAATACGAAAAAGGTGTGCTTTTAGTTTTCTTATAAAAACCGTCACAGTTTGGCATTGTTTAATACATTCTGGAAGGGTATTCCAGAGCTGCGGTCCTAAGACACTGAATGATCTGTATGCAAATGTTTTATTTTTTGTCTTTGGATGCACATAAACATTTAGTAACATCAAGTGTGTTTATATATGTAGCTAAATTAAATGGCAACATGATGGCACAAACTATAACAGTAGATTTGCGCTAAGAAATGGAACCAATCACCAAAAGAGAGAGAGAGAGAAATGGGAGTTAACGTCCACTCGACACAAACTAGGTCATTCCAGGATTAACAAATG
Source organism: Patella depressa (assembly GCA_948474765.1). Taxonomy (NCBI): domain Eukaryota; kingdom Metazoa; phylum Mollusca; class Gastropoda; family Patellidae; genus Patella; species Patella depressa. Next base: position 4,999,165 of record OX419721.1, read on the forward strand.
GTTTTAATTTTATTTCAATACTTCGCTTGCGCGTAGGGGTCATTAGCAGTGGGAGGAAACTGGAGTGCCTGGAGAAAACCCACAAGGTTGAGCCAATCACTTAAAGCTGACAAAATGAGGAGGGTTACTATAGAAAAGTCAAAAAAAATTTTGCATATCCTCTTGATTATGGTACCCAGCCTCCAAAGGTCTGGCAGTACAGTATATCTCTAAAAAATTATTATTTTCAGTAACAGCTTATAGGATATCTTGTCACCGCCACCGATATCTGAGCAACATTTAGACAGACAAACTTTGATGACATCTTTATTTTCCAATTCTCTAATACTATTTATTTCGCGAATTTGACTGAGTGTTCTTAATGCACACAATTACTTAATGAGCACATGTATTTACTCACATCTCGTGGCAAGCCCTGGTTGCCCCAATCTGTGTAGCCATCAACTGTGTATATGTTATAGTACTTTTCACATTGAACTATTGTTACTAATGGCAAGGTCTTGACTTGATTCAAGTCCTTTGCAGAACAAAACTACGGACCAGACAAGGGACTATGTATGATGTTGTGACTGGCATCGTCGAATTATAACGTCACATCAATAATCAAAGTCCATTGATCAATGAGCAATTGCCCAAGACACAAGTCTTATAATTTTTTTCTGGAAAAGCATCACCTCAAGGAACAACAAGAACATTTTTAGACTTAAAGCTGAACTCAGATTACTTAATTATAGAATAAATTAAATAAAAAAACGGTAACGCTCTAAACAGTCTGAGAATGTTTTGTGAACTCGGGGTCAGTACCTGACCTCTCAAAAAGCACATCAAATGGCCTCAAATTTTTTTCTAGATTGATAGTCCATGGTTATTTTATCCACTTTATGGCAAATTCACATCAATCCGACTAAAATTAATTTAGCTATCTTCACTCAAAGTCGTATCCCGTAAAAACGACTTTGCCAGTTATCGAAAACACTCTTAATCCCCTCAGACGCCAGTGACGTCACAGTGACCGAATGCATATTCGGAATGTTTATTCCTTAATTACCTATATACACCCGGCGTGTGTATTCATTAACGCCTGACTGATTCCTTAATCCCCCTAATTAAATAAAACAATTGACTACGGGATAATATGTGTTGTAATTTATTTTAATTCAAGCTCCATTTAAAATTTGTTTCATAATGCACGGTCGTTCTGTTTTCCCACGGCAGCAATTTTAATACACTCTACCATCGTGTGCAGTCGAAACGGTTCGAGATACATTCTCGTCAGAAGAGTATTGTGGTTCTAATATAGAATTTGTTTCATTATCTACGGTCGTTCTGTTTTCTTACGGCAGCGATTTTAATACACTCTACCATCGTGTGAAGTCAAAACGATTTCACTAAAAAATAAACACACTTGTATGGATATACTACTTCTGAATTTTATTTACATGCTACGTTTCAATACACATACAGGTATCGTTATCAAGCAAATAATTATCATTTGCTGGTATCGTTATCAAGCACATAATCATTATTTGCTTGATAACGATACCTGTATGTGTATTGAAACGTAGCATGTCAATAAAATTCAGAAGTAGTATATCCATACAAGTGTGTTTATTTTTTAGTGAAATCTATTTCTATATGTCTTATAAGGTTTATTTCTGCATATTTGATGTACATTAACGAAGAAACTAATAACACTCATGTGACATAAACTTAAAAATAACAAAAAAAATGTCTGCGATTTCTGTGACCTGTATGAACCCTGTTTTATAAACCAAATTAAACATCAACATACTGATGTCCACGGTGGCATCGATTTCAATTTCACCGGAAAGTTGAGGAATAATGTCTTGTTTAAAGTTCGATAGAATCCAGGTGACGCGATAATCCAGTCGTATCTGAGTTAAGTACTGCAATAGATAGAGGGAGGTAACTCTTTATATAACTGAGGATATAAATATATGTATCATATGGTATGGATTAATAAGTGCATTAGATAAAGGGAGGCAACTCCTCAATTGGGGATATTAAGGTATAGAATGTGTATATATATAAATATATGTGTATGTTATATGGTATGGAAACTATGGATTAATAAGGGAGTTCTGCAATTGATAAAGGGAGACCACTCCTCAACTGGCGATACACATGTATAGAATGTGCGTATATATGTGTGTGTCAATATGGTATGGAAACTATGGATTAATAAGTGAGTAGGCCTACTGAAACCAATAAAGGGAGGTAACTTCTCAAGTGACGATATGCATTAGTATGGTATTGATTAATAAGTGAGTACTTCAATAGACAAAGGGGGTAAGTCCTCAACTGAGGATATATCTGTGTATGTGTGAATATGGTATGGAAACTATGGATTAATAAGTGAGTAGGCCTACCGAACCCAACAAAGGGAGGTAACTTCTTAAGTGAGGATATGGTATGGTTTAATGGGTGCAATATATAAATATGTATACATAATATGATACAGATTATTGTGTATCATATGTGCCCAAAACACAGAAGAAATAGGGTGTGAGAAAAAGGATAGAGTCTATAATAGATAGAGGAAGGTTGCTAGGGGATATATATACCCATAGTAACAAACTGTTAATGCATGCAAAATCTAGACCTACATTAATAAAATATTCTTCCTAAATTAATTAATTGCATTGTATGTATGTAAATGTTTTTAAAGGGAAAGTAATATTTTTTTGTTTTTTTGTTCCATTTTCTTATAAATGTTGTTCCTTGCAGTATGATAATTGCTGCGGAATTAAATAGATTGACTGACCTACATAAATAAAATATAAATCAATTAATGTGTTTTATGAAGTTTTAATATTGTATATATACCATCGCATGCATCATGTTTCTAAGGACAAAGACATTTTTTTCCATGAGTACCTAATCTCTTTCTTTTGACTTAATGTTAAAATAATTGTACGTTGCTTTGAACTGACGATCAAAAGAGCTAATAGCTAGCCATTTAGCTGTTTAATTGTTTTATGTAGATGTTTGAAGCTTATTAGAAAAGAATTTATAGAATAAGCCAGAAGATAAACTTAGAGCCATGCTGTTTAAACAATAAAGAAGTATCGCAACTGTTACATTTAGATTTACATCTAGATAAGTATAATTAAGTGTAACTACACATTATAATGTTTCGCTTAATTCACGCTTACAGTTACACTTAAGAGGTGGCGACACAAATTTGGACCACGCGATAGGCCTTCATTACTGATAGATTGTCAAACATGACAGCAGGCACATGTTTTGTGTACGCCTCTTCTTATTTTGTCTACATGAAGAAGAGGATCTTCTCTTTGGATTTAGGTCGTGAAAACCACGATTCATAGAAAACTTATGGACTGGATCATAGATATTAAACAAGCGAAGTGTTGTGAACTTACAGTTATAGAGGCTGCTATCCATCGGGCACACTCTTACGAGTTACGACGCACGCTTCACGTCATATGTCACAAAAACTGTTCAACTATCTAAATGTAAATTATGTCTAAATTTCAAGTTGCGAAACCTCTCTAATATGTAACAGTAAATAAAACCGAACTTTTAGTAATTATACATGCAGTCCAACATTTCAAATTTCTGCACATTATTGAATATAAATTTCAGCACAAACAAAATTCAATAACTGGTTGGCTTGTTACCAAGCTGAACATAACTTTCTGGAAACAGAGCTAATTGGCTGGCACGTTACTGAACATAAATTTTTTTATGAATAAAATTAGTTTTGGGAACAGAGCTACCTGGCTGGCCCTTTACCTTAAAATCAGTGATAATTAAACAACAAAAATCTAACGATGGATATATCACAATATTATTAAGTCCAAATCACCTTAAAAGAATGTTAGTCAGTGCGATCTAAGAGAACCCCAAAAATTGTATGAATGCTAAAATTTTAGTACGACACGCAGTCATGCACAACCAAAATTTGAAATGTATTTCATTAGCAATATAAAAGAAAGGAAGAGTAAACAGACAGAGGAAAAAGGTTTTGATTTAATGAGCTAAAAATTGTTTGTACCATCGGCAACTTTAGGTGTTGTGTTGATGTCATGTTCTTGTTTGAAGATAGACAAGAGGCAGGTTATGCGGTAATCTAGTCTAACATTTAAAATAAACTGAAATAAAAACACAACATTAACAATCACAGTGGTGATATATAAATAAATATTTATTACACATCTACTCAATTAGATCAACTGACTCCTATATATATATATATATACAAGCCTGGATATAAGGTATCGGTCACAGACATTATCAGGCACAAACTCAGACTCATGACACAATTATATGGAATACATGTTACCTGAAAGATTTATTTCTCAGGATGTTTCGACGAGCGTTCTCTTGTTTTTAACAAGCAAAGACAGAGAGAAAGAGAAATGGGTTTAAGGTCTACATTTGTACTTGACACAAACACATATAGTTCAATTTTATTTCAACAATTCGCTTGCATGTTGTGGTCTTTAGCAGTGGGAGGAAACCGGAGGAAACTGGAGGACCCGAAGAAAAACCCATGAGGTTGGACAGGTGACCCTACTCCTTGTCACGTACAATCGGGGAACCGAAACCACGCCAGTTGACTCAACTGACAGACCTTATATGTTACCACGAGGGTTCTCTTGACTGTATCAAGCAAAGAAGAGAGAACTGTCCTTGAAACATCGCCAGAAATAAATCCTTCAAGTAACATATATAATTAATTATGTCCCTTGTTATTCTTCTCCAGTTACTAAATGCCGATTAAACAACAAATTAAGACTTAGTCAGGTACAATCCCTCTGGCACCTGTCATTTTTTTTGGACAAAGTTGTCTTTTTCTGTGATTTTATTATTAATATATGTTCGATTAAAAAAGTTATATCCAAGACTGCATATGTGGCGTTCCTACATCAAAACTAAAGTTGTATTTTAATCTGAACATTAATTTCTCATTTAGATATCCAAAAATCAACGCTCAACAGTCTTTTTTGTGGTGCAAAATCAAAATACCATGCTAGGTGATCTCCCGGCTTGGATTCAATCAATTTGGGAGAAGGAGAGAGAGAAATGGGGCTTGACACAAACTAGGTCATTTTGGGACTAACATATGGTTTCATTTTATTTCAATAATTTGCTTGCACGTAGGGGTCTTTAGCAGTGGGAGGAAACCGGAGGACCCTGAGAAAACCCACGAGGTTGGACAGGCAACCCTACATATTACCAGTTGACTCAATGACAGGCTTTCTGATACAGCCGGCACGTGCTTTCCATTCACAGCAAATGAATATGGTAGAGGTTGTTATACATAGAGAGCAGCATGGGTCAATGGAATTTCCAATTAGTCAAAGCGAATCGAACAATTATTGGATTGATATTCATGTTAGAGATCCAAATTTTACAATATTGTAGTTTGCAAGGGATTCCAACAGTGATAAAATCACACTCACAGACTTTAACTTTTAATATTCAAATAACATATACAACTTTAGCTGATGTAGGAACACGTTTAAATGGTCAGTGGTGGAGTAGAGAAGAGTAGAGGGAAAAGGTAAAGTGTACAAAGATATCAAAACAAGATTCAATTCCTGAATTTACAACCATGGTTGCTAGGGTTCTTTAGCATTGGGAGGCAACCAGAGGACTCACAAGATTGCACAGGCAACCCCATTCCTTGTCACGGACAACCAGGTTATCGAAACCACGGCAGTGGACTCAATGACATACTATATCATCCAACACACCATAATTTTACTGGAAATAACTGTCGTATAAATACTTTTCTGGGAATTCATCTTTAAGTTAAGATCTTTGCACTCATCGAATTAAATAGAAAGGATGTGTTATCACAGTACATACATATAATTAGAACTAAGCTAGAAAATATATAAACACTATAAGAATTTGTTTTAGAAATTAGAAAAATGTATAAATGCTGTATGAAGAAGTTATATCAGAAATTAGAAAAAAGTGAGAAATTTAGACATTTTTGTTAAGTGGACCAGTTGCCTATAAATCGAATAGACCTATATTGATGTGAATCAAGTAAACTTTACAAGATTTGTGGATATAAATAATTAAAAGAGAAATTGAATTTAACATTCACTCAATACTAAAATAGGTCATTCCAGGATTAAAACACGATAAAAATTATTAAAATAATTCACAAGTGCGAAGGGTCTTTATAAGTGAAAGGAAAACTAGATAAGGGTTGAGCATGAGAGAGAGAGAGAGCGAGAGAGAAATGGGGTTTAACGTCCACTCGACACAAACTAGGTTATTTCAGGACTAACATATGTTTTTTTTTTAAATTTTATTTCATTAACTTGCATGCGCGTAGGGGTCTTTAGCAGAGTGGGAGGAAACCGGAGTGCCCGGAGGAAACCCACGAGATTGAGAAGGCGCCCCTATCTCCATGTCACATACGCTCACACCAGGGATCAAAACCACAGCCGCAAGCCAGAGGTGATCGGCCAGCTAGAGGTCGAAGCGGGGCACTCTATACCACTAGGCCCCCCCCCCCCCTTGTTGATAAACAGGTGTTTGTATATGTGTAGGGTAGAATTAGACTTCAGAAATGGATGATAATGATACATGTATATTTAGGACAGATTTGAATAACTGAAATATAAACAATAATAGCATTAGGTATGTATATGAAGGACAGATCTAGACTTCAGAAATGGATGATAATGATATGTGAATAACTGAAAATAAACAATTAATAACATTGCGAATTATTATTATGGCACTTTTTTATAGCCCATCTTTCACATAAGTGCCCAGATGTGCTTTACAATAAAATAAATAAATAGATAATTCAAAATAAATAAATCAAAATAAATAAATTAAAATAAATAAATAAATTAAAAATAAATAAATTAAAAATAAATTAAAATAAATAAATAAATTAAAATAAATCGAATTAAAATAAATCAAATTAAAATTACAATAAATCAAATTACAATAAATCAAATTAAAATAAGTCAAATTAAAATAAATAAAATTAAAATAAATAAATAAATCAAATTAAAAATTGTACAACTCTTAAAAGATGTCTAAATGGTAAGAAATCAAATCATTGAAAATTTAAAAAGATGCGTTTTGAGTTTTGATTTAAAAACAGTTAAAGAATTACAACATTGTAATTGATGGGGCAGCTTGTTCCATAGTTTAGGTGACAATTAACCTATCCCCAACTTCAATTAATATGATTTATAAACACATTGTCAAGGCATCATTTTCTCAGACCATCTTAAATTCCAATAAACAGTCCAATCTAGAGTAAGTTCATGTTTACTTATTTAAATTTATCTTTTTATAAGAATGAGAGAGATGACAGAAACGTAAAAACATTCTACCAGATGAAGTTTTCATAAACTTTGTGGAATGTACTCTGTCGGAGAAAGATGCATCATTATGTCTTTGTTCTGGGGATAGGTTCGTGGTGATAAACTATAGAATAATTCAATTTTAAATGTTGAAATTCACCCCCCCACCAAAAAATCCTACAGAAATCTTATGAATACATAAAACTAATATAAGAGTGGCATTTAGAGATTCAGAAACACATTGGTAACGACAAGTGGCAACGTTTTGCTTTTGGAACAAAAGCTAGATATGCTTTCCAATGAAAACTGTGTTCTGTTACCAGGTAACATAAAACTAAGTTGAAATGTCTTATTTTTCCTGCACTAGATACACAAAGACAACTTCTCAGAGAAGTGTCATAATTTAAAATACTGGTAAATTACAATATAATGGAGAGAAAGAGAGAAATGGGGTTTAACGTCGACTCGACACAAACTAGGTCATTTTGGGACTAGAGAGAAATGGGGTTTAACGTCAACTCGACACAAACTAGGTCATTTCGGGACTAACATATGGTCTATGTTATTTCAATAATTTGCTTGTACGTAGGGGTCTTTAGCAGTGGGAGGAAACCGGAGTACCCAGAGAAAACCCACGAGGTTGGACAGACGACCCTACTCCTTGCCACAATATAATAGAATAGGGTTTAACGTCTCATGGAAATTTACTTCAATCGTATTCAGCTTAGCATTCAGTGAAATAAATTAAAAAAGAAGAAAAAAAAAATATTGATAAGATATTCTCACCTTGAGTATTTCTATTATTTTAAGTTTTGTGTCCATGACAAGTGTATCTTCCTGATCTTCCTTCATTTTGGATTTTTGTACAAGTTCTACTGTTGCTAGCAGTAAACTAGGTTCTCCACTACCAGCATCTTCAACTTTATAAAGAGAGAGAGAGAGCGCAGAATGAAGTTTACTGTCCACTCAACAAGAGAGTAAAGATGGAAAGTAAAGATGGAGTTTATGTCCACTAATCAAAAGAGGGAGAGAAATGGAAATGAAATGAAATGAAATGGGGTTTAAGGTCTCCTACTTTTCTGCACCTAAAAGAAGACAGGCATACGCCATACAGTGAGCTATTAGGGAAATTTTGCCTTGGCAGCTACGGCCTACTCTTATATCGAATTCCAACTGCCAAGGGATCTTTTACGTGCACTCCAATGTGTACACGTGACCTCGGTTTTTCGTCCCATCCGAACGACTAGGCAGCTGTCCTTGTCAGGCCCTCCTTCTGTATCACTGACAAGGGGAAATCATGCCGGAAAATAGAGATGAACTTTTTCGGCAAATGCAGGGATCGAACGCTCTGCCTCCAGGCTAGCGAAACAGCGCCTTATCCACATTGCCACCGTGGCTCCCTTTCAACTTGATAAAGAGAGATAAATGGAGTTTATCGTCCATTCAACACATTTCGGATGTAAACTTTATAAAGAGAGATAACTAGGGTTTAAGTTCCACTCAACACAAACTCATCATTTTGGGACTATCATATTGTCCAATTTTATTTCAATAATTCGCTTGCACGCAAGTGTCTTTAGAAGTGGGAGGAAACCAGAGAACCCAGAGACAACCCATGAGGTGATAAAGGTGACCCTAATCCTTGTCACTTACAACAAGGGAATCAAAACCATGCCAGACCTTACCACACAGCGTACAGGTGCAAACCATTCGGCCGTCCAACCCCCCACTTTATACAGAACAATGAAATCCAGCAACCCTAAAACCTAATCTATACGGGACCTTGCTTTTGCATCCGATTTCAACAATTAAATGTTGTCAATGCCAGGCCAACGATCCTGCACATATGACATGGGTGAATTCTCTCGACCAATACAAGGATTGAACCCTAGACCTACTAGTAGGTGAGGCAACAGTTTTTTCATTTGGCCTCTGCAGCTCCCAAAAAGGGAGCCAGTTCAATATCTACATGTGAATATACCCAAATTGCTACCTTACCATCTATTGCCTTTGAAAGGCGTTTGAAAGGCATTTAGTGAATCAATATATAATAAACAAATAAACAAAAAAAATTATGGATAACATTCACTAGATTTATTAACTGCAAAATTCAATGAGGATACTCTTATCGTTTTAAAGCAATGATGATGAGAATATACCCATTGAAACATTGCAATAAACCTAGTGAATGTTATCCATCATACTCCGTGCAGCGTTTCGTTTGATCAGAGGTAATCCCACTACACACTGCTATTATGAGTGGATATTGTTGTCTTAAATTTTGATTGGTCAGTAGTCCAACTACCAACCAATCACTAGCTGTCCTACAAAAGCTTTACATTTAAGACGAGTGCCAATACTGGACCAAATATGTTTACATAATGTTACCTCATGGCTCACGATTTTATTATGCCTAATTAACCTGTGCATAGCAGAATACTGCAGTAAAACTAATTGTGTGACAAACGAGGCTATCAAGTCGAATGAAATGTAAACAATACTGTTTGGAAACGAACAAACTTTTACCGTTTTTAATACCTTAAATCACTGTCCAAAGTTTTAGGGAAGACCCAGATTAAACGAAGGACTGTCATGTTGCTGTACTTATTAAGTGATAGCTTTGATTGCATGGGAAGAATAGACACACTCCCGCATAAGTTCAAGAAACAGATGCTATTCCAGCAATGGCCAGAGAGGGATTTCTCGGGCCATTGCTTCAGGAATATGGTTATCCATAAACTTTTCTGTTTATTACTTACCATCTATATTTGGAAGATTGGAACTAATGGTTTCTGGAATACAATCTAAGATACTGAGTAATGTTTTTGTGAGTCGCAGCAAGTCACTGAACGTGTAGAATCCGAAATAAATCAGTTGGCGAGCTAGATTCACAACCTGTAAAGATAAAACAAAATTAACGATAAAACAAAATTAACTGAAGTAAGGGGCAGCAAATGTGGGCCGCAGCCCCAAATCTACAAGCAATGGATGAAGGTGCCTAAAGAATGTTGAACATGTTTTTTTTTTCTCTCAGAAATTAGGCCTAAAATAAAGCATATGTCCTTTTGTTTTTTAAAGTTCATCATGTGGTTTACATGTCATCACTACACAAGGTCTGTAATATCTTAATCTTTCTCTTCCACAAAAAAAATATCATTTGTCTTACCTCAAAGGTCAGTTTATTCTGTTCTTTTTCTGCCCAGGCCTTATTAACAATATTACACAGATAGTCCTCTACAAATGTAATAGTTTGTTGAAACTTGTGTTTAACCTGCTCCTTCTCAGGTATTTTACTAACATGAGCTTCGTAACTGAAAATTGTCAATCATATACACCATTATTTTAAATCTTGACAAGTTTACCAAACCATAAAGTAAGAAAACTTTGCTGTATAAAAATAGTGCCCTTGTGTAAACAAACATAAATACATATCCATCTGTATTCTTTCCTCGGACTTTAACTAAGACTGTTAGAAGATAGATTTATTTCAAAAGTAATCAGTATATGATATGCTATAGTCTATATTACATGAAAAGACGGGACTTATTCATAACTTTGACAATTGTTTTGGGTTTTTTTGTGAGCAATCAGCAATTTAATCGATTACATTGCAAATGTAATTTAATCAATTCAAATATAAATAGCTGTCATCATAATCTGATTGTAATTATATTGCAATGTTGATTCCGGAAAATATTAGAACAACTCCTTATCAATGAGAGAGAGAGAGAAATGGATTAAAACATTCACTCAGCACAAACTAGGTCATTTCGGGACTAACATATGGTTTAATTTTATTTCAATAATTCGCTTGCGTCTAGGGGTCTTTAGCAGTGGGAGGAAACAATAGGACCCAGAGAAAACCCATGAGGTTGGACACCATATTAATGCCTTTATCAAAATAAATAGACACAATATATACTATAGAATATGCATTAATCATAGATTCTTAGCTGATCAAATTTTTTCGTTACCATCCATTAAAATGAATGAATGAATAAGCGAATCATTTTGATATAATGGGAGAATTAGTATAATGTAAAATGTGATATGTAAATATTTCCAAATTCTTTTCAAACGCACAAAGTTTTCTTGCTTTACAGTACCGGTATATGTAACACATACATTATATTAACATCATAAATACATACATTGATATACAGATTTACAGCATCACAATGCTTAAAGCTGACATTTAAATCTAAAAAGCATGAGAATGTTTCTTTTTAATGCTAGCGAAAAACATGATTCTTGCAATACTTAATGAATATTATTTTGCTTTTTTTATAGAAAGTCATTTACAAACCATACATTATGTTGGCCTACGAAAGCATAAAGCACTAATGAGAACAAAAAGGTTTATGGCTCATGGATAGTTTGTACTAATTTGTTAATGATTCAAAGAACAAACCACTTGTAGCTATTATTCATGCTTGACAATTCGATTAAATTCAAAATACATTGCGTTATTTGCTGAGGCCATACACTTGTGAAAAGGAAGAAGAGAGAGAGAGAAATTGGGTTTAACATCAACTCGACACAAACTAGGTCATTTCGGGACTAACATACTGTTTTAATTTTATTTCAATAATTCGCTTGCGCGTAAGGGTATTTAGCAGTGGGAGGAAACCGGAGTGCCCGGAGGAAATCCACGGGGTTGAGAAGGCCACATACGCTCGCACCAGGGATCGAAACCACAGCCGCAAGCCAGAGGTGACCGGTCAGCTAGAGGTCGAAGCGTGGCACTCTAGACTACTGGGCCATCCCAACCCACCACTTGTGAAAGGGGATTGCATATTAACATATACAAATAACTGTGCCACTCAACAGTTGCCTTGTCGTTCCACAATGATTGCGATACCAAATGTCAAATGAACGCAGAAATAAAAAGCAATTCATAGACTTTGTAAATATATCACTTAACATATATAGAGATGAATTCAGACCATTTATCTTTAGGGTTGAAACTGTCAGAAATGCATGAACCCTCAATCATGCTTTTATTAACTTGAGTTCTATTATATAAAATGCAGCCAATAAATATGCACCAGATCTTTATAGTCACTTAGTAATACATGACTAAGAGAGCATGCAATATTCAAGCAGGATTCATGCAACTACAGGTATATGGAGAAAAAACGGTTTACTGTCTCATGCAAACACATATCATGCAAGAAGGGCATACACATGATTTTATATTCAAAGTTGCAGATAAATGAAAATGAAGCTTGTAATAACTGAATATCGTCGGCTGTGGTTTTTACGTTCACATACATGTAACAGCAATTGAACTTATGAAGTTAAATGCAGACATCATTCCACCATGAATATTTTGAGAAAATGGTACCAAATATAAAAAAAAGATTCAGAAATGAAAAGTTGTAAATTTTCTAAAGTGTTTAATGATTCCACAAACAATGGTAATGACAGTAAATTTGTTCAAATGTTTCATATTTTCATGTAACTATAAAAATTTGACCTAATGCACTTTGGGGAAAGTTCTATAACTGGTTAACCAATACAAATTTTTTTCTCCAAACAATGATAAGAATAAAAAAAAAACCCATAAAATATTACTTTACAAAATAAGTTGATGGGTTAATTTTTGAGTGGTTTTGTGTCCTGCAATCAAATTTGTGATAAGCAATTGAAATGCTGACATAGAGTGGGGCAAAATAATTGTGATAGTTCTCGTTAAAAAAATGATCATCTATCAAATAGGATACAATATTGATATAATGGTATCTAAGGTAAATAACATAATTCTAATATTAATCAAATAAAACTAGCTTGGTTCTTTTCAAATTGACAGTACTTTTCCAAAAAATAAATGAAAAAATCATTCCTCAATGCATATACATTTCTGAATATTCAAATTAACTTTAAAATCAATGATAAAGTAGAATCTTTTTACTTTTTTCAAAATGTTGAATTCTGTAATTTTTAACATGCTAACAGTCAAGAACAATTTATTTAATGATAAAGTGGTATTTTTTAAATGCCCATTCCTGAAATTTGTATCATGCTAAGACCAAACAGTAGAACAGAGTTAGTTATTCAATTAATATTTCATTCTATTCTATTCATTTTAACATACTTCAAATGCTGTTGAATAGCATTATAACTGTAAAGCAAATTATAAATATATGAAATACAAATGTTTTAAAAAGCAAATAATAAAAAAAGCAACACTTGACATGAAACAGCTGATATAAAGTAACAATTAAATACACAATATAATTATAGTCTCACTTTTAAAGCTATAACAATCTCATGCTAATTTTAGTTTATCTTACTATTATACTATTTATGAGTTTTCCAATTAGTGGATACAAATGAAAATGGGATAAGTGTTTTTCAAGACATACTACAACACATTTACTAAGACTAAAAAAACTAAACATTACGTTTTTTACAAAAAAATTGAAGCTATATGATATATCTGTGCAAGTCAATTTACAAACACAAGAGAGATATGGGAATGTTTAAAACAAACCACAAACATCTGACAACACTACACATTTTACTACTCATTTTCTCACTACATTGTAGGTATCTAAATAAAGATTATATTAGCACATATTTACTTACTCTTCAATAGATATTTTAGTAGGAATTTCTGACCAGAGTCGAGCATATTTTACAGGCTTCACCTGTTCCTGTGGATCACGATCTACATGCATGTGAAGCATAAGTCGACAGAACGAAGCTCTCAGATCTGCTGGTAGAGATTCGTCTTCCATACATCTGAATACAATCAATATTACAAAATGTAGTTAAATATAAAAAAGAAACCTAATTTAAATAGTAAGGTCATTTCGGGACTAACATGGTTCATTTTCATTTCAATAATTCACCTGCATGGAGGGGTCTTTAGCAGTGCGAGGAAACTGGATTACCCAGAGAAAACCCATGAGGTTAGACTCCTTGTCACATACAACTGGGGAATTGAAACCACGCCAGATGACTCAATGACAGACCTTGTGATACAGCGCGCACATGCTCACCATTCGGTCATCCAAGCCTCCTTTAAAACTAAATAATATATGAAATAAAGTGAATGGATCTGAGAACTAGCCGTAAGTCCTGGGCCTGCAGTGATTCAAGCTTCACTCGAAATAAATCGTAGAAACCATAAAGTTTCTGAGATTTTAATCTGAGACAAACATATGATAAATTTCTTTTCTAAGTCTATTTGTGTATGCAAGGGAGGACAATTTTTCAGAGAAATTTACAGTCAAGTTTTTTTAATGTGCATGCCAATGTGTACATGTGTAGAACTTTATCAAAAACTCTTGAGATTTTTCTCTGGATACCAAGCTGGAACATTCTTGTTGAGCGTCCAGCACCCTTATCACTGAGTCCCATATCACTTTCTACACAATACAATTACAACATCTATGATATGACATAGGTCACAATTCTATGGAATACAATATCTGATTACTATTAAGACTAGAAAAGCATAGTCACACCATTGCTCAGCAGTAAACAGTCATTGTGTTCTGTAGATTTTGTGTCGTCTTGTATATTTCCAGTTCAATCACTTAATGTCATTAAAACAATTCTGTCTGGAGGCTCAGTGCAGAGGGGTGTCCATCAAATGGAAAACCACACCCAAACATTTTTTATAGTAAAATTTTGCCGAGTGGTAATCAGTCTGCTGTTGGGATGTTTCGGGACATTTGTGGTCAAAGGTCAAATGAGGTCATTTGCACTTAAAGTGAATGCACAGTCATTCTTCTATCATGGAAATGCCACTGAAACATTTCTATCATATTGTCTGTTTTCAATAAAATTTTTATAGAAAAATCGGCAAAATAAAAAATATTAACTTACTTAAGAATAAGATCAACATCTAATTGTGGTGATAATTTGTTTATAGCCAGGTACTGACGATCTAAGCACATATGAGCAAACAGGTTTAGTTGATGTCTGGAACATAAAAAAATGAATTCAATAGATTAGTTTGTGGAGAGCAACCTCAAGTAATGATACATGATTTCCATTTTTCAGAAAATGTTAAGTTTCTCTTTGTTTAGTCCTCAGATTGACTATTGAACATTTACTGGTAGTTAAGAATAAAAATCAAAATACAAGAGATGATTTTCTATCTTGTATTCCAATTGATTAAAAACAGGCTCATCAATTTAGTCCATGGTAAATAAAGATGGCTGTAGGCTTGCATAGGAAGCAGCATATATCGTTAGAATTGACAGCCGGCATTATAGATTAAACAGAACATCCCCATAAACTATGGTATATCCATGTCCATATATATGGCTTTATCCATATCATTTTTTATGAGATATATTTGGTTGCTCATTAGAAATATTAACCTTCAGGAAAATCTATAAGGCATGGTATGTCTTTATATGTATCGTTTATTTTTGACATTCATTTGTTAGAAGCCTTTTATTCCTTAGAAATGTTAAACTTTCAGAAAAATCTGCTATTAGGTATTAATAATTTGGCATTACGTTTTTAAGATGGTAACTTAAGTTTACCTGTAATATTCGAGACTTTCTTTATCATCTTTTATGTTATCTGCTGATGCCATGGCCAGTTCTCGTATACCTTTCTGTTGTTGATGGTCGTTGACTTGATTCCAGATTAGCACCACCTCTTCCTCTTCTTCCACTGTTATAATCGGATCTACTGGTTCCCCATCTGGTGAATCTACTTCTAGTTCCGTTTCTACCTGAGTTGTCATCAACCTATTAATAAATCATATGTACAAAGGTCTACATTCAATTTAATTTTTTGTCATCAAGCTACATTGTAATAATAAATCACATGTACAAATGAAGAATATATGGCATGTCTACTTTAATTTCTTGTCATCAAGCTAATAATAAATCACATGTAAGAATAATCACAATGGCAGTTCTACTACCACATAACAGTTTTGCGTAATAAATGGGGGGGGGGGAGTCCACTTCACACATAAGGTTCAAATTTTTTTTTAATAAAGCGAGTGCAATTAGAGGGACAGTGGGAGAAAACGGAGGAAACCCACGTGGTTGGGCAGCCGATCGAAACCATGCCAATTA
Source organism: Patella depressa (assembly GCA_948474765.1). Taxonomy (NCBI): domain Eukaryota; kingdom Metazoa; phylum Mollusca; class Gastropoda; family Patellidae; genus Patella; species Patella depressa. The sequence goes on from OX419721.1 coordinate 5,015,549, forward strand.
ACCTAAGTCAACCATTCGACCACATACCCCCTCCTCCACCATTAATAAATCATAAGGTCATACAGGAACCACAGTGGCTCAGAGAGTAAGATGCTGGGTAACTGAACCAGGCGGTACTGGGTTTGATACCGGTGTTGGTCAAGAATGTTTAAAGGGATTCTCCCACCCTGGTTTCCTTATGTTAGTGTTTCAGTGAGGAACAGCGTCATGAAGATGAACCCTTAGTTTTGTGAGCAAAAAGACGCGAACGTAAAAGACCTATTGACAGTTTGAATTGATGAAGAGTAGAAGGAAAAGACGTCTAGTCATCAAGATGAAACCTAACTTCTGGTAACAAGCTGGGATGAACGTAAAAGAACCATTAACAGTCTGAATTGATAAATAGTAGATAGAAAAGACACTGTCCAGGCAAAATTTCCCTTACAGCACACAGCATGGCATATGCCATTAGCCTTATTGGTGTTGTACACATGTGTAGATCATTAGAATCACTACCAGTGTTCTCAGTGCCGTTCCAGTTTTTTTAACATACCTTGTGTCTATCAAAATATCAGCATTTTCTGAGCTCAACAGACATTTACAGATCAATTCCTGAGTTCCTGGTATAGCTACCTTATTACAGACACACAGATCCGATAAATAATCTAAATACCTGCACAAAACAAACAAATATATATAATTATCAATAATATATCTTCAATACCTGCATAAAACAACAATATATGTATATTTAAAAGACAGATGTGACGTTAACCTTTGATGTTGGCATACCAGTATTTCAAAAAATGTACGCCCAACTTTCCAATCGTTATATATCTATACTAAATTAAACATTGATTTCGCGTTATGTATTTCATGTGCAGGATAGTGTCTGTATTTTAAGCTGTTTCATGGTCTTGAGCTAAAAACATTGCATAATATATTGAAACAACATTTGGCTAACGCCTCACACAGTATCAATAGACACTTTATTACATGTATGTCTCGGCCTTGACCATTAAACCATAGAAAACCATTGTAAATATTTAAACCTATATCACTTGGTTTTTGGGACATACTTGTTTGCAGTTTTGTTACTTTTTTTTACTTCACAAGAATTTTTCAATATACACATATCTTGAAACTGTATACAATAAATTTCAAAGACACATTCATAAAATATATGTTAAAACCATTACAATTCACATACTTTGGTTCTCTTTTTTTGCGAACAAGTGTAACAAAAGTATCTATTTCAGATTCTTTAATGTGTTTTTCCAGTAATTTACGATTGTTGTGTAGTAATCCGGTAATAGTTTCTTCAGCCAGCACTTCATAGCCAATTTGTTTTTGCATAAATGGTAGTTTTTTGGCAATATATTCCTGTAATATAATAATTTAAATATAAATTAAAACAAGCTTTTGTTTGTTTAGAATTGTGTCAAGTGCAATAAAGAGAGAGAGACAGTGCCTCCCCTTAACATCCACAAGACACAAACTATGTCATTTCAGGACTAACATATGGTTTTAATTTTACTTCAATAATTTGCTTGCTTGTAGGGGTCTTTTAGCAGTGGGAGGAATTGGAGAACCCAGAGAAAACCCACAAAGTTGGACAGGCTCTTGCAGAAGGAAAAGGGTTAATATCTTTGCCTGTGCTAACAATATATTTTACGAAACTATACCTGATTTTTTCTATAATTCTGTTGTGATAATTTTAAAATACGATAACACAGTCGACAGATGTGTCTAAATGGTGCATGTCTTTGGTCTGCTAGCTCTTCCATTCGTAGAAAGGGACCTTGACCCCTATCTGTGAATGGTGCTTGAAGTATCTTGAAAATCTGAGAAAAAAAACCACAAAAGTGATCAGTATAAATATGACTAGTAGTACATGTACAGAGAGCCATAGAATCAATTTGTATATCTTACACTATAAACCGCAGATTGCCTCGTTTGGCAGGTAAAACAAATGCCTCGTTGTCTGGAGTTCCAAAACAAGGTTTTTCTAAATTGCCGTTCAGAACGAGGCTTGGTAAAAATGCAGACACATATAGCTACCTTGATTAATTTATTGGCCCCAATAAATTGTCACAACCCCAGTTGTTTATTAACACCTATAACTGATTGGGCCAATAAATCAATCAAGGTAGCTGATGTTGCTTTACCCCTACATCTATGGCGTGTATTCTTGTCTTGTCTATTTCTCTGATTATAATATCATATAGTTTGGACTGGTTTTATTTTCGTATTAAATAACATAAATTTTAATTTTTACAAATTCGCTGATAGGAAATACTGCTAATATAACTATCTTGAAAAAAACATGTTTAGTAAATGAGGTATTTTTACCAAGCCTCATTCTGAACAAAATACCTCGTTCCAAAAACAGGGCAATTTAAAAAAAACTCGTTTTGGAACTCCAGACAACGAGACATTTGTTTTACCTCTTTTGGACAGAAATGCCAAACGAGGCAATCTGCGGTTTATAGTGTTACTGTTTGTTTAAATAGTCGTGTATCTGGTATAAATATGACTTTATAAGAAATGAAATGGGGTTTAACGTCCTACTGTTTTGCTCCGAACTGGGCTAATGAAGACGGGCAGCGGCCATATACAGTGTGCTATGAGGGATATTTCGTCTGGACAGCGGCACTACAGCCTACTCTTATATCGAAGTCCTACTGTCAAGGGCTCTTTTACGTGCACATAGGAACTTAATTTTTCATCCCATTCGAATGACTAGACAGCTATCCTTGTCAGTCCCTCCGTTCAGCATCACTGACAACGAGAAACCACGCTGGATAATCTGGATGAACTTTCTTGACCAATGCAGGGATCAAACATCTGACCTCCAAGCTAGCGTTATTTCTTGAAAATAAAATACCCTCTTTTCAAATATCAATTTCTCACCTGTTCTAAAATATTTTGTTCCCTGAATAATTTTTGTCGTTCCCGATCCTGTTTAGTGACTTGTAAATCCAGTGGTTCTACTCCTGTGTTTGACATTTCTAGATTGGCCAGAAAAAATATCAAATCAGACAAAAGTTGAGTAACGAATCTGAAATAATTAAAACATTTAAAAATTTGAGTAGTGAACCAGAAATATCTAAAACATTAAAAAGTTTCTTAAATTGTAAACTGTATTAAAATCTAAAGGACTGCAAACTAATACCATGATTTTCGGTACAATCAAGAGACATAATCCTTAAAGTTACAGTCTGATACATGCCAATATCAATACAAACCTAAATTGCGACTTGTAGAGAATCCAAACACAAAATGTGGACGAATGGACAGACTGACGGACATATAAGAAGTATTGACAAACCTTCGTTCATTTTGAGTAATGGCACCACGCTCTAACTTCGATGCAATATCTGCCAAAAGCTTACTGGCATCGTTTGCAAAATCTAAATCTCGAACTTCCGCTGGACTAACAGGAACGATAGCAAAAGCTTCTTTATCTTCTTTTATCTTGGCACAACCAACCTAAAATAAAATAAAATGGGGTTTAAGGTCATCCTTTCTAGTACCAACCTGGCTTATGAAGATGGGCATACACCATATAGTGTGCTTTGATGGAAATTTGCTCTAGTCAGAAGCGTTATGATCCACCTTTATTTCAAAACTCCAAAGGGCTCTTTTACATGCCTGCCAAAGTGTACACAGGACCTTGCTTTTTGTCCCATCCCAACAACTAGACAGTTGTCCTTGTCATGCCCTCCCTTCTGCACAACATGACAAGGGGAAACCCCGCTGGAAACTTTCTCGACCAACACCGGGTGTGAACCAGAGACCGCTAGGTTAGCGACCAAGTGCTGTATTTAATTTCAACATTAACTAAATCAGTGATTCTGAATAATAACACAATATCCAAATACGAACTTCCATCACATATGACCAATTTTTCAATATTTATTTCCTGTGACACTATACCTTATTTCTGATTGGTTTATCCTCCTCCTTATCAATCGGTATACTTGTACTGTGAACCCAAGAATCTGTGCAGAGGTGATGAAGACGGACAAAAGTTTGTCTGAAAATTTGAAAAGAAGTTAAGAATAATGAATTGTATTTGATAAATCAAAGATCAGCATAATCAGTTATATGATTCAATTTGTGAAGGATGAGAGAAATGGAGCATATACTGTCCACTTATTTTAATATAGTCCCCTTCCTTTTTAGAAAGACGGGAGAGAGAGAGAAATGGGGTTTAACGTCCACTCAACACAAACTAGGTCATTTCGGAATAACATATTGTTTAATTTTATTTCAATAATTCGCTTGCGCGTAGGGGTCTTTAGCAGTGGGAGGAAACCGGAGTGCCCAGAGGAAACCCAAGAGGTTGAGAAGGCGCCCCTATCTCCATGCCACATACGCTCACACCAGGGCTCGAAACCTGAGCCGCAAGCCAGAGGTGACCGACCAGCTAGAGGTCGAAGCGCGGTACTCTAGTCCACTAGGCCATCCCAACCCCCCGAAAGACGGGAGACAATCGAATTAGTGATTAGTCGGGGTAACATATTTATTGGAAATCTTTGTAACTGTACTCTAACATTTTGTCAATCCAGATGAGGAATATAATACAAGTGAAAATATATATAACTTTAAATAAATCAGAATCTAAATGTGGTGCATTGGACTGTTAGAAGTGGTCCTTTACATCCTTGTGAAAATAAAATGGAATGAATTGAAATGGGGTTTAACGTCCTACTGTTCTGTTTCGAACTGGGCTATTGAAGACGGGCATACGCCATAACGATAAAGAATGGAGGAATCCTATTCATTATTTTTTCAAAATTGTATTATTTCACTATTCAAAACAGACTCACAAGTCTCATTCACGATAATTAACGTTTATCAGATTTTTGTTTATTAAGTAAGAATTCTAATTATATCAAGAAAAATTACTTTTACAGGATGTCGACGGGTATACAAGAGTTGCATAGCGCATCTGGTACTGTATAAACAGATTGAAGCATGGTATGTAACAGATTGAAGCATGGTATGTAACAAATTGAAGTATGGTATGTAACAGATTGAAGCATGGTATGTAACAGATTGAAGCATGGTATGTAACAGATTGAAGCATGGTATGTAACAGATTGAAGCATGGTATGTAACAAATTGAAGCATGATATGTAACAAATTGAAGCATGATATGTAACAGATTAGACACCCCTGCTTCAATCAAATTCAATCAGTTTGCAAAAGAGAATACGACTCCTTAGAGAAATCTAAATCATGTTTCTTTACCTCGGAACTAAAGAGTCTCCACGGATCATAGTAGTTGGATCAAGTTCAAATATGGACGCGATATCATGTCCATGCGGTACTGAGACGAGACAGAACACCTGCCAAGCAATCTGACCTCGTAATTTATTTCTGGTTACATCAGGTGTTGGATCGTTATCAACCTGTAATATATAACAAACAATATAGTCTTAATGCTATTATAATCGAGAGAGAGAGAAATGGGATTTAACGTCCACTCAACACAAACTAGGTCATTTCGGGACTAACATATGGTTTAATTTTTATTTCAACAATTTGCTTGCGCGTAGGGGTCTTTAGCAGTGGGAGGAAACCGGAGTGCCCCTATCTCCATGCCACATCCGCTCACACCAGGGCTCGAAACCACAGCCGCAAGCCGGAGAGGTGACCGGCCAGCTAGAGGTCGAAGCGCGGCACTCTAGACCACTAGGCCATCCCAACCCCCCGATTTTATAATCGGAGACCTACTGTAAATAAATGAAATGGGGATTAACGTCGTACTCCGACTAGGCTAATGGCAAGCATACCCCATACAGTGTGCGATGAGAGAGAGAGATTCTTGTGTGCCATCTTTTGTTAAAATTTGTAAAAAGCAACAAATTATTTTTTTTTCCTTAAAGATACATTATTCAATTCAAGACCTACATTTGCCTGCAGGTCTTTTTTTAGGCCTGAAATGTTATCTAAATTATTAATTAGACCAGGGGTTCTAAACCTTTTTTTGCTAATGGCACACCTTGGGAAACATAAAGATAGGCTGGCACTGCCAGGCAGGATACGCCCACATTTTCGAGAGATGGATAGAGAACAAACAATACCGAAAGTGATTTTTCCTACATCATTAAGTCCTGTATTTCATACTGTATTGGGAGCAGCCATTTTGTTGGTCAGTTCCAGTCTGATATTCATGAAATTCGAAGTCGACAATGATTATGGTGTGACGGTACACAACCTAGAAATGTGACTTTTCGTCAAAATCGGATAAGAATTGTGACCTGTACAGAGTCAACAACCATGATATACCATATCTTTACACTATTCGCGTACAAACGGCGACCATTTCGTCCGGCAATTTTGGTACCATTTTCACGAAATTCGAATAATTCAGGAAGTTACGATCCGATATGCGCAAATACCGAAAGGAACCAAGATCTTTGGGTTATAACCATGCATTTCAAGTTTCATCAAAATTGAATTAAAATTGTGACCTTTACAGGGTCCACAACCTTGATATACCATTTTTTAACAGTATTCACATACAAACGGTGGCCATTTTGTATGGCAATTTTGGTCTGATTTTCCCGAAATTCGAACTCAACCTTCCTTACGGTGTAAAGGTAATATAATCAAACGTTTTTTTAAATCGGATAATAATTGTGACCTCCAAGCTAAAAAAAAAGCGATTTTGCGTATAATCAGGGGCCATAATTCAGGAAGTTACTATCCGATATGCGCAAATATCGAAAAGAAGCAAGATCTTTGGGTTATAACCTTGAATTTCAAGTTTCATCACAATCGAATCAAAATTGTGACCTCCACAGGGTCCACAACCTTTATATACCATTTTTTAACAGTATTCGCGTACAAACGGCGGCCATTTTGTATGGCAATTTTTGTCCGATTTTCCCGAAATTCGAACTCAACCTTCCTTAGGGTGTAACGGTGATATAATCAAACGTTTTTTTAAATCGAATAATAATTGTGACCTCCAAGCTAAAAAAAAGGCGATTTTGCGTATAATCAGGGGCCATAATTCAGGAAGTTACGATCCGATATGCGCAAATATCGAAAGGAAGCAAGATCTTTGGGTTATAACCATGAATTTCAAGTTTCATCAAAATCGAATCAAAATTGTGACCTCCACAGGGTCCACAACCTTGATATACCATTTTTTAACAGTATTCTCGTACTAACGGCGGCCATTTTGTATGGCAATTTTCGTCCGATTTTCCCGAAATTCGAACTCAACCTTCCTTAGGGTGTAACGGTGATATAATCAAACGGTTTTTTAAATCGAATAATAATTGTGACCTCCAGAGGGACCACAAGCTAAAAAGGGTGATTTTTCGGACAATCAGGGGCCATAATTCAGGAAATTACATTCCGATGGCCGCAAATATCGAAAGGAACCAAGATCTTTGGGTTACAAACATGCATGTCAAGTTTCATCAAAATCGGTTCAAAATTGTGACCTCTATAGGGTCCACAAGCTAAAAACGTGATTTTTCGTACAATCAGGGGCCATAATCCATGAAGTTTTGATCCGATACATGCCAATATCGAAAGGAACCGAGATCTTTTGGGGATAAACCTATATTTCAAGTTTCGTCAAAATCGGATAAGAATTGTGACCTGTAGAGAGTCCACAAACAAATTGTGGACGGACGGACGTCCGGACGGACAGGAGCGACGACATATTACGTCCACATGAAAATGTGGGCGTATAAAAACATCGCAGCACACATGGCTCAATATACATGTATAGAAAAAATATTTGAATTTTGTAAAAATAAAAACATAGCAAGTCATAGACGAAATACAATCGTAGAAACAGACTAGTCATAGAGACACCGACTGACTCAATTAGGATAATGTGTTTTTTCGCATTTTCTTAGTGTGTCGTTCAAAATTTCGCGGCACACATTGGAAGTTTTTGCGGCACATCGGTTGAGAACCACTGAATTAGACATTTATTAACTTATCCAGACCATAATTAACTCTTGATGTCATCACTAGCCTGCAATATGTATTGGATTAGGTTTCGATTTGCTGTTCGACTTCCATTCATGATTTAATCATGAAATGGATAATCAAGACTATGTTTTTTATCGTACCGACTTTAGTAATGATGATCAAGGCTAGGCTGTAAATTCAATCATTAAAATCTTGAATCAGTGTGGATCAATTTGACTGAAATTTTCAGCAAATTCCATTTACATTATCTAATTTTTAACTATTAAATTGAGAACTGCCAGCTCTTTATCTAAATCTTACTTAAAGACAGAATCCTGTATAAATCCTGACTTACCTCTGCTGCCAGATATTGCCCAGTAGCTAAATGTTTAAAACGAAATAAACTGTTCCAATGACCAGCTCCACCTCGACAAGCATCGTGCTGCACCACCTGAAATACATTTTATAATAATAATAAATGAATGAATGAAACGTTGTTTAACTTCCTACTTTTCATACCAACTGGGCTATGGAGTATACAGGTCACAATTCTATGGAATACAATTACTGCTTATTACTGAGTGACGTTTCAATTAGGCTTCTCTAGTTATTATCAAGCAATGGTAAAATATAACAGGACATACAATATACACAACAATACTTGGTTAATGCTGACAAACCAAAGATGCCGTTCCAATTACCTTCAAGGGAACCTTTACTTCACTCAGTTATAATATGCTGTAAATGTATTCCATAAAATTGTGACCTCAGTTTTTTGTCCAATCCAAATGACTAGACAGCTCTGATGGTCAGGCCCTCTGTTCTGCATCACAGCTTACTCTTATCAAGCTCATTTTAATGATTTTGATGGAAAACACTAAGTGTTCATTCAAGTTCCATTTAATAAAATTGAAAAATGTTTGATATGACGGCCAATTAGGACACAGATCCTTTCTTGAAGCGGGGTGGGGGGGGGGGAATGGCCTAGTGGTCTCGAGTGCCACGCTTCGACCTCTACCTGGCCGGTCACCTCTGGCTTGCGGCTGTGGCTTCGATCCCTGGTGTGAGCGTATTTGGCATGGAGATAGGGGCGCCTTCTCAACCTCGTGGGTTTCCTTCGGGCACTCCGGTTTCCTCACACTGCTAAAGCCCCTACGTGCAAGCGAATTATTGAAATAAAAATTGAACCATATGTTAGTCCCGAAATGACCTAGTTTGTGTTGAGTGGACGTTAAAACCCCATTTCTCTCTCTTTCTCTTTTTTGAAGCAGAAAGTTTTCTGTGTTGCTGACAACTGCAAATGATGTTATGGAGTAAATTCGAACCACCTTACCTCCACTTCCCATAATGCTTTAGAACTTGTAGCAGCAGTAGCGGAAGTTCTTCCCGTAGTTCGGAGAAAAACATATTGCTGATTCTTGTATTCATCACCTGTTAAAAACTTCTCCTGTTCAGCGTGGAATAATCTAACAACATCTCCCTACAAAAACAACCAACAGAAAATAAATTGTAACGAGTTTAAAAGTCCTACTGTTCTGAACCGAATGGGCTTATAAAATGAAATGAAATGGGGTTTAACGTCCTACTCTTTTGCACCTAACCTGGGCTAATGGAAGACGGGCATACGCCATACAGTGTGCTATGAGGGAAATTTTGCCCCGGCAGAGGCGCTACAGCCTACTCTTATATCGAATTCTAACTGCCAAGGGATCTTTTACGTGCAATCCAATTTGTACACAGGACCTCGGTTTTTTGTCTCATCCGAACAACTAGGCAGCTGTCCTTGTCAGGCCCTCCGTCCTGCATTACTGACAAGGGGAAACTATTATTTATTTTTCCAAGAGGCGTATCAAACATGATAATATGAAGTTACATGATAATAAGATGATAAGATGTGAAAGTTTTCATGAGAGAAAAAGTAATGATGTCATGAATGACCAGCCTCTTGAGGACGACCGATAAATACCTGCTTAGATTAAAACTAGGTTTATTTCCAATGGAAGCCACGTCGGAAAATCCCAATGAACCTTCTCAGGCAATGCAGGGATTGAACCAGTGTCTTACTCACCTAGCCATTGTGACCCTGTTGTTAGGGAGAGAAAATGGTATTACTCAAATATAATTACCAAAACTTGTCTTACCCCTTTAACTATATCATCTTTATTTTCCCGATATTCCATGAATAGAATAACTTTCCAACATGTTGTACAGTTGACCGAGTTAACTTCCTTACATCCTGGGTTATCTATCAGATCACAGTTACTAGCATGTAACGGTTGTCCAGCATTCACAGGATTTAACACAACTTTATCTCCAACTACAACCTGTAAAACACAGAAACAGAGAGCTGGGGTTTAACATCCACTCGACACAAGTATAAGATACGGTTCAATTATATACATGTAGATAATTTGCTTGGAGTAGGTCTTTATAAAGGGCTATGTTGTAGTTAAAATACATGTAAGGTGAACAATTTTGAGTAAATTCTTAAGTCTGAGAATGCTTTGTGAACTCGGGGCCTGGTCTTAATAGTGGAGCAATCGTAATCCGTATTAGTGAGTATGAAGAAAAGAATTAGTTTTTTAAAATATGGTCCTCATCAATATCGTGATATAAAACAGTTTTGTTTCTTCGACACCGACATGACTTAAGAATATCAATAATTCACTTATCCCATGTTTTTCTTGGTGAATATTATTCTGATTATATGAATGTGATATGTATTGTATCGCGATTGTAGAGGCAGTAATTCAACGGCAAATGATGAAAGGAACCAAAACTGACCTTATCCCCTTGTGAACTATGTTTATAAAATGGTTGTATATAAAACCAGGATCCTTCATTGCCAGAAGTATCTAAATTAACTCTCATTGCATTCTTCTCTAATAACGCGGGAAGACGTTTATTTACTGTTAAAAACTTGTTGCTTTTTATGTGAAGTAACTGCAAAAAATAAAAACATGTATTCAATAAGTAAGTTATAAAAAGTTTGAATTAAAAACAGAGTTATTGTTCTATTGGATAGGTGGATAGAGAAATAGAGACACACACATTTATTGGGTACAAGTCATTTCGGGACCAACATGTGGTTCAATTTTATTTCAATAATTCGCATTAGTAGGGGGAGGAAACCGGAGGACCCAGAGAAAATCCACGAGGTTGGACAGGTGACCCTAATTCTTGCCACATACAATCTGGGAATCAAAACCATGCCAGTTGATTTGTCAATGACAGACCTTCCAAACTCCAATAGATGGACAGACAGAGGAATGGACAAATAAACTTATTTTAATAATGACCTACATTATTATGTACATATCTATTATCAACCAAACTTGGTAGGTGCATTGAATGACGCAATGGATAGAAATTTCATTTTTCCTATCAGAGCTATCACACTTTCATATAAGAATAGGTTTTGTTGGTCAAATAAATGACCTAAATAAAGAGAGAGAGAGAAATGGGGTTTAACCTCCACTCAACACAAACTAGATCATTTCAGGACTAACGTATGGTTTTAATTTTATTTCAATAATTCGCTTGCACGTAGGGGTCTTTAGCAGTGGGAAGAAACCAGAGTGCCCGGAGGAAACCCACAAGGTTGAGAAGGCGCCCCTATCTCCATGCCACATACATGTACACTCACACCAGGGCTCGAAACCACAGTCGCAAGCCAGAGGTCACCGGCCAGCTAGAGGTCGAAGTGCAGCACTCCAGACCACTAGGCCATCCCAACCCCCCGACCTAAATAAAACTGGAAGGATTATATCTTTAAAATGAAACAAAATTCTCCAATATTCAGAGACAGATGTACTGAAATAATAACCTGATTCTATTTATGCATGCCTATCAAACCTCGTAGGTTTCCTCCGGGACCTCTGCTTTCCTCCCACTAAAGAACCCTACGTGCAATAGAATTATTGAAATAAAATAAAAACCATGTTAGTCCCCAAATGACCTAGTTTGTGTCGAGCGGCCGTTAAACACCATTTCTCTCTCTATTTATGCAAATTGTCTATAATTTCATTTCTTATCATGTTTTCATTTAAAAACAAATTAAACAAATAAACTAATTAAGTTTGAAGAAATATATCTCTAAACTGTATTCTGTATGCCTGTTGTCATTAGCCCAGTTCGGAGAAGAACAGTGCGACGTTAAACCCCCTTTCATATCATTTATAAACAGCTTCTATCAGACTAGTCTTAATATAGTGGTTATATACAGCTTTATTTAAACACATTGCTATCATAATGGTGAGAAGACAAGTCTAGGAGATCAAAATTAAGCTAGCCGTTAAATCTATCCATAAAACAGCCACGTAGAAATTATCCCCATCATTATTCACTGAGACACATACGGGTACATAATTGATCAGACTTCAACAAGTCATTTGTACGCTCAACTTGAATTGCAACCAGCCGACATTGACATGTACATATATACATGTATATATAGTCATCAAATGAAATTACTTCCATTGATTTACGTCTGCTTAAATAAGACGCAATTTTATTAGCTTCATTTTTAGTCTGAAAATAACTCAAATCATTACCAATATAGCTAAATTATGCAGGTGTTATTCAATTTTTTATGGAATCAGAGAGAGAGCGAGAGAGAGAGAGAGGCCATCCACACCCAACCCCCAACACCCACAGAGAGAGAGCGAGAGAGAGACTGAGGCCATCCACACCCACCCCCCACACCCAGAGAGAGAGAGAGATCGAGAGAGAGAGAGAGGCCATCCACACCCAAGCCCCCACACCCACAGAGAGAGAGAGAGAGAGAGAGCGAGAGAGAAATGGGGTTTAACACAAGCTATGTCATTTCAGGACTAACATCTGGTTCAATTTTATTTCAATAATTCGCTTGTCAAGTTTGGACAAGTGACCCTACTCATTGTCACGTACAACCTGGGAATCGAAACCATGCCAGTTGACTCAATGACAGACTTTATGAATCAACACACTTTCAGAGCCTTTAAAGGGACAATAACATTCTTGCTGGTTTGGTAGCTCCAGAAAATAAATAATACCCTTATTCTGAGTACTAGTTGTTTAAATGTCCTACATGTTGTGTAAATTATCCATTACAACCTATTTTATTTGTCCAGAGGTTTCGAAAATATTTTAAAATCCAAGTCACATTTGAAAAGGTTTACGTTAGACTTTTCAAATCAATTGGTTGAATTTTTCCAATTTTTTAAATTAGGTGTGTTAAGATGAAATTTATATCATCATTTAATTGGAATAATACGATTTGTTGACCAGAATGAAGATTGGGACATATTTTTCAGTTACAACAAGAGTGTTATTGGGGCTTTAAGTTTAATACAAAAATGTTTGAACTACACAAAATGGACTGCTCAATATGCCTTTTAGAAATTAAATAAAATGAGGTTTCGCATCCTACATTTCTGCTTCAACAGAACTCATGAAAATGGACATAAATCTTACAGAGTACTATGAAAGAAATTTTGCCACGGCAGCGGCACTATGGGACTATCGCATGGTCTCAACCTCCATCACTAGTGAAGTAAACATATATACATGTATGACAAGGACCAGCCCTCCTTCCACTACCGACATATATTACATTACAGGGTACTATAGATGTTCATATTCGTATGGTTCCACGGCACGTCTCCCACCAAACGCATACTACGTGCAGTGTTTCCTTTGATTAGAGGTAATCCCACTACTCACTGCTGTAATGAGTGGATATTGTTTTTTCAAATTTTGATTGGTCATTAGTTCGACTACCAACCAATGACTAGCTGCTCTACAAAAGCTTTACATTTAAAACAAGTGCCAATATTGGACCAAATATGTTTACATAACGTTACGCCATGGCTCACGATTTTATTATGCCCAATTAACATGTGCAGAGCAGAATACTGCAGTAAAACTAATTGTGTGACAAACGAGGCTATCAAGTCGAATGAAATGTAAACAATACTGTTTGGAAACGAACATACTTTCACCGTTTTTAATAACTTAAATCACTGTCCAAAGTTTTAGGGAAGACCCAGATTAAATGAAGGACTGTCATATGCAGCATGTTGTTGTACTTATTAAGTGATAGCTTTGATTGCATGGGAAGAATAGACACACTCCTGCAAAAGTTCAAGAATCAGAAGCTAATCCAGCAATGGCCAGAGAGGGATTTCTCGGGCCATTGCTTCAGGAATATGACAAACGCGATATCACAATTTATCAGTTGTTTTATTTTGGAACAATATATATATATATCCTCACACAAACGGAACGAAACCATGACTACATGCCAGAGATTGACCTGCCAGCTCGAGCTTCATGTGCAATAGTCTAGACCACTGGACCATCCCAACCCCCTAGTGGGCTTAAACCTGTATAACAATCTCTATTTTTGTCATAAGATCACCCAAACAAAGGGCATTAACTCTGCTAAAATTGAAAGGGTGAGATTATCACACATGCATATCTTATTAGATGTCAATCATGAATATATCCACAAGCTGTCCACAAGCTGACACAGAGACACAGACAGATTCTTATACATGTTGTACCCTGTACTTGATAACGACAAGAAGACACTTGTTGAAACGTTGAACTATTAAAGTTGCTAGTGATTGTTATCCTGAAAGTTGTGTTTGTGTTTTTTTCAATGTTAGTCCTATCACTAAATGCCTTATAAACAATATCAACAATGTATGTACACCTTTGTACAAGGGTTTTTTAATGAAATATCCAGATATTTCTTGATAGGTTGCCAGGTAACAAAACATACACCCAAAGCAGCAAAGGCGTCCGAGCAGTGGGGTTGTCGCATATTTTTTGTTTTGTCAAATGAAAACATATACAACATATTAAAATTACACGTCTTTCTTTTTTGCATGAAATATTATCTAAATTATTACAAAACACTAAAATTTTGAGTGAAATGTTATCTAAATTATTACAACACACTAAAATTACATGTCTTTCTTTTTTGCGTGAAATGTTATCTAAATTATCAATTAGAATTGAATTAACTTATCCAGATCATAATCAATTCTCGATGTCATTGCTAGTCTGCGATATTTACTGAATTAGGATCTGATTTGCTACTTAACTTTCATTCATGATTTAATCATGAAATGGATAATCAAGACTACATGTATGTTATTTATCGTACCGAATTTAGTTATGATGATTGAGGTTAGGTCGAAAATTAACTTGTTAAATTGTCAGACTAAAATTTTCAGCAATTCCCTTTACATTATCTAGTTTTAATCTGAGTTTTAAGTGAGAACTGTCTGCTCAGCGTTTCGTTTGATTAGAGGTAATCCCACTACACACTGCTATTATGAGTGGATATTGTTGTTTTAAATTTTGATTGGTCCGTAGTCCGTCTACCAACCAATCACTAGCTGCCCTACACAAAAGCTTTACATTTAAAATGAGTGCCAATATTGGACCAAATATGTTTACATAACGTTACGTCATGGCTCACTATTTTATTATGCCTAATAATCCCGTGCATAGCAGAATACTGCAGTAAAACTAATTGTGTGACAAACGAGGCTATCAAGACTAATGAAATGTAAACAATACTGTTTGGAAACGAACATACTTTCACCGTTTTTAATACCTTAAATCACTGTCCAAAATTTTAGGGAAGACCCAGATTAAAAGAAGGACTGTCATGTTGCTGTACATAAGTGATAGCTTTGATTTAATGGGAAGAATAGACACACTCCCGCATAAGTTCAAGAAATAGATGCTATTCCAGCAATGGCCAGAATGGGATTTCTCGGGCCATTGCTTCAGGAATATGTGTCTAATGTCCCATAATGTATCTTTAATGGAACTGAGTACCGAAGGGTTAATAGTTAAAATATTTTATGTTTCAAATATGTTGGTTGTGTTTATAGGGAGATAATTGTAAGATTATTCCACGTTGCACAGCAGAAATTATCAGAAATCATTAGAATTCGTTTCCATTGCTTGTCTCACGACCTTAAAAAATTAACTTTTGTCTCTAGTGTGTCCATAAAAGTGATCTGGTGGTAATTATTGGATATCGTTGAAAATCAATAGGCTTTGTCTCATGACCTTATAATCACTGTGAATAAATTTAAAGTCAATTGGGTAGTTACTTTAGCCTCTAGAACGTGCAGAGAGTTTCCAAAGTGATCATGGGCCATAACTCTGTCAGTAATTATCAGAAATTCTTTAAAAACTATAGGCTTCATGACCTTAAAACACTGTGTATAAAGCTTAAGTCAAATAAATATCAACTTTAACCTCCAGAGCATCCACAAGATTTTTCAAAGTGGTCAAGTACAATAATGCTGGCAGTAATAATCGATAATTGTTGAAAATCAATATGTTTTTTGGTCTAGAAAGTTCACAAGCAATTGTAGTCACCAGGACGACAGAACACCAACAGACCTGAGCAGCACCAATATACGAACACATCAATGTGAGTAAACCAAACTTTGTAATATTTTTGTTAATTCTTTTAATTATGACAGTTTTTATGCTACTAATTTTAAACCTAAACACAATCAACATTTGACGAAAAGAAAAACGCTTATATTTATGACTACGATATCTATTTGCAAATACAAGTTAAGTTATATATATGCATGGCACATGTTTACGTGAATATCAAAAACATTTATTTCTTATCTTTTGGAACACAGATGTAAGAAAAACAGCAATCTATATGTATATATGTATGGGGATATATCTATCATGGAGAGAACGAGAGAAATGGGGTTTAACGGCAACTCGACACAAACTAGGTCATTTTGGGACTAGCATATATGGTTTCAATTTTATTTCAATAATTCGCTTGCGTGTAGGGGTCTTTAGCAGTGGGAGGAAACTGGAGTGCCCAGAGGCAAACCCACGAGGTTGAGAAGGCGCCCCTATCTCCATGACACATACGCTCATGGATGGAAACCACAGTCGCAAGCCAGAGGTGATTGGCAAGCTAGAGGTCTAAGCGCGGCACTCTAGACCACTCGGCCACCCCAACCCCCCATCTATCATGGATGAATGGGGAAATGGTATAGAGGATGTTCCCCACATCTGATAATTCTAACAGCACAATCCAATATTTGTTGTTTATTTCTTGTGTAAGGTCTGTAGTTCTTCTTGTCTGCAAGTTTGTTTTTTTTGTATGTAGGGTGGTTCTCCTGCACACTTACTATTAAAATAGCATTATGCAAGAGCAAAATCTGCTTATTACAGGTCTTTCTTTATAGGCCTGAGATGTTATCTAAATAATCAATTAGACATTAATTAACATATCCAGACCATAATAAACTCTTAAAGTTAAAGCTAGCCTTCGATGTTGGCGTAATGAATTCCTATATGCCGCTTACATGTAATGGCCGTTGATAATTAAATCAATCAATCGAGACTATGCTGTTTATATTAATGATTTGAGTAATGATGACCGAGGCTATGTGAATATTTCAAACGCTTTTTTCTCGGCTAATAGTGGATCAATTTGACTGAAATTTTCAGCAAATTACCTTTACACTATGTAGTTTTTAACTATAATAGTGCCAACTGCCATCTCTTTATCTTATCTCCCATAATGTAACTTTAAATGAATGAAACGGTGTGGTTTTGATTCCCTGGTTGTATGTGACAAGGAGTAGGGTTGCCTGTCTAACTTCGTGGGTTTTTCTTCGGGTCCTCCAGTTTCCTCTGGTTTCCTCCCACTGCTAAAGACCACAACATCACAATTCATCAAACTGCAAATCAGTGTTAATGACGTGAAAACCAAAGGAATCAATTTTGACGTAATCAAAACGGTGTGACGTAACAGGATAACAGGCAGTTCTCATTAGGTTTGGCTCTCTTTATTTTTAAAAATATCATTTAAGTTTTTGTAATAAATTATCGTATATTTTGTTGTTTGTAGCTGTTACTTGACAAGGGGTTGGTGTTTCAAGTTCATCATCAGATATTTCACCTAATGTAGCAAGTTAAAAATTGATTTCCGTCCCCATTGTGGTTATCTCATTCAAAGTAGTATGCATTATATTAATACGCAGTGATTTTTCTTATTCAGAGGGTTGTTATTGTCCAATCAACAGTGTCTAATCGACCAATCAAAACGCACACATAGAGAGAAATGGGGTTTAATGTCCACTCGACACAAACTACGTCATATCGGGACTAAATCAAAACGCAAGATTCATCCTTAAGTATGTTCCAATGCACAATAACACCCCTTTAAATGCAGTCCCCGGTGTTTGTATTTTAGAGCAGAGCCGAAAAAAAGCTCCCCTTAATCAACAAATTGCGTAATTTCCTTCAGCAACAAAGCTCTCCCATTTTTGATGGAATAGTGATTAAGAAATTAAGGGCTGTGTGTATGAGAAATGGTTCGAAACATCAAAAACTGCATGTAATGTGGTCATTCCTGTTTTCATAAATGATAATAAACCACTCATGCCTTTGTAAAGGAGAGCGATTTTCAATTCTAAGGGGAAAAAAAACTCCCCTTGTTCAGCATTCAGGTGCACAACAGGAGCTTGACAATAATCACTCGCCTGACGGAAATGCGACACAGGAAGATTTACATATAATTATCTCATAATTAAACAGAGAAATTTTCATAAAAATACAAATCACTAATAGTTACTTTAACCAGTGAGCAGCCAACATAAATCTTTTACGATCTAAATTCCTTAAGGCCATTTCATGGTTTTTTTCCCCACTACTGTACTAAATGGAAGAAATACATGTACCATGCTTATAATCACTCCTTGTTTAAAACAATAAAGATTCATCAAAATAATACAGTGTGGTCGGTTACCTGGACAACGCCACCATATTGTAAAACCGTTCCAATTAACTTTTTATTTTCTCCTTCATTCTGTTTTTTCTCCAGTTCTGCTGCATGCTGGAAAATAAAACAAAGATAACCAGGGATGAAATTAAAGTAGTTTATTTACACAGCCTCGATAATCGTAGTTTCTCTAATGCTGTTTTTAAGAGTAGCTTTTCGGCACCCGCTGCATTTTTAATCTACCAACAAACATTCTGGGAGAGAGAGAGAGAGAGAGAGAGAGGATTAAACATCCACTTGACACAAACTAGGTCATTTCGGGACTAACATATGGTTTCACGCAGGTGTCTTTAGCAGTGGGAGGAAACCAGAGGACCCGGAGAAAACCCACAAGGTTGACAGGTGACCCTACTCCTTGTCACATACAACCGGGTATCGAAACCATGCCAGTTGACTCAATGACAGACCTTATGATACAGCGTACACACGCATGCTATTTTGTAATGCGATTATAATCCATTTTAAATCAACAGGGTTCCCGCGACTTCGTCCAACATTTTTTCAAGGATATTCAAGGATAATTATGCGTCAAATTCCAGGATTTTCAAGGATATTTTTAGCCTAAAGTTACAATTTTTCATCTTAAAAACAACCAAAACATTACCAACTGTCGTTACAATTGAAGACATAAACTGTTTTTTATTATTACAGATCGACTTTCGGCACACCGGGGAAAACTCCCGCCATTTTTAAAACAGAGTTATTTCCCTTTTCCTTATTATGCATTGTTTAATGTAATTACTAATACCGATTTTGATTAGTCAGTGTAGTGGCTTCTAGTATGTTAATTGGACAATGGAGTCACGTGAGAGTATTTGGTTGCCTAACGGTAAATGTCATTGGCTTGTCTTGTTATTACGTGACAAAACACAGCTGTTTAGTAAGATCAGTTGATTGACAGCTATACGTCAGAGTTATTGTTTAGTATAACCAGCACTCTTATAATCTAAACGGTTTTTTAAGATCAACTTACCAGTATTACCATCAAAATTAAGGATCTCAACTGAAATTCAAGGATATTTTCCTATTTCCGCGAAATTCAAGAATATTCAAGACCTTGAAAATGAAATTTTAAATTTAAGGATATTCAAGGATTTTCAAGGACCGCGGGAACCCTGATCAATCATGCACACAAAAACTAAATAAAGACACTCCCGTACACACCCACCCATCCCTGCAATCAGCCCCCCCAGGACCTTTGATACAACAAACTATCTGCTACTGTAAACTTTTAATTCACAACTCAAAGCAGTTTGGGAAAAAAAAATATGACAAGATTGAAAATGTTGAAGCCAATTTTATTGCTAGATCTTCATGATCAGGTTCTTGATAAATAGAGAGAGAGAGAGAGAGAGAGAGAGAGATGGGATTAAATGTCCGCTGACACAAACAAGATGATTTCGGGACTAATATATGGTTTCATTTTATTTCAATAATTTGCATGCGCGTAGGGGTCTTAAGCATTGGGAGGAAACTGGAGGACCCAGAGAAAACCCACAAGGTTTGAGAGGCAATCCTACTCCTTGTCACGTACAATGGGGAATAGAAACCATGTCAGTTGACTCAATAACAGGTTTTATGATACAGTGTACACACGGTAACCATTGCTAACCATTCGGCAACCCAACCCCCCTACATGTATTTAGTAAAGCAAAACAAACCACAAATTGGTGTGGCCTAACCATTCGGCAACCCAAACCCCCTATTTAGTAAAGCAAAACAAACCACAAATTGGTGTGGCCTCACATGAATCTAAGGTAATAATTGGATACAGTACATGTTGTGTTTCTCTAATATATTGAGGGAGGAAAAAAGAGCTATACTAAACTAAACTAAACTAAATAAGTTAATTTTACACAGAGAGAACATCCGTCATACAGAACTAGAACA
The DNA here is from genome assembly GCA_948474765.1 of Patella depressa. Taxonomy (NCBI): domain Eukaryota; kingdom Metazoa; phylum Mollusca; class Gastropoda; family Patellidae; genus Patella; species Patella depressa. Next base: position 5,036,202 of record OX419721.1, read on the forward strand.
TGAAATGAAAATACATCCTGGTTCTATTTTAGTACGATTTAAAAAACAGAGGTGAGGATTTAAATCTTTCAAAATGATTAAATCTCATATTAAATTTAGCAGCCATAACTAATTGTGCTCTGCTCAATGTATGACCAGGTAAAACTAGAGCAAAGTTAATTTGAGGTCCCGGCCATTATAAATTAGCCAGAAGCCAGAAGTTTAACTCTTTAATTATATTAGAGACATTGTTTTATAAATTATTATCTATTGTCTAGGCATTATATATATAATGTATTAAGGATTATAAAGTTAGGGTTACTAGGAAACAAAGTTAAAGGTATAAAAGTCATGAAATTTGTATATTCAGAAAAAGGAGTTGACCACAGACAGGCAGATGGACATACTGAGGGACAAGTCTCTGATAAGTTGTTTCATGGATACTGTTAGATTACCTAGCCTGTGGGTCAGTATTGATATATATTATTATCAAGTATTGTTACAGAATATAAGATTATACCAAGAAGAAGGGAGTTGTTATATGTCTCAAAGAGGTTGAAAATATAACCCATCGTCCGAAGATTGGACTATAAGCAGGTCCATAAACCCCAGATGATAAATGTTACAGAATGAGGGTGTTGAATTTCCTACTTTCTGGCATGGTTCCCTCTTGTCAGTGGTGCAGAACACAGTGCCAAGCAAGGCCAAGGGACAATGTATAGTGTCCACCACAGAATCAAATTTGACCTTTTTTTGGTTTTTAACATTTATGAAACAAGTCTGGCACAAGTTCAAATTGTCAAGTACCGATACTACATATAGTTCATTAGTAACTGACATTAAGCATAATAAAATAAACCCAAGTAAGAAAAATCCAAACCATCAGACAAAATTCAAAGTCCTAAACACATGGTACATGTATAGGCAAAATGGTGTAATCAGCAAATGGACTGTATGTGGTAACAGGTGTCCGGAAGAGTAAGCTCACCCTGCCTGGCACCACACCCTCCATAACTGGTGTAATACAGATTTGCTAGAATTGTAGATTAATAGTTTTCAAAATTCTGATTTATAAATCTGACGAAACCTGCAGGGTGAAACACTTCAATCCTAGAATAGGCTTCAAAGCAAATCATCATATCAAAGGGTTTTAAAAAACTTCTGAATCTCTGCAAGAAACTTATGAAAATATTGACGAGATCTACATGTATAAGGTCACTTTTGAGAAAATATTTTTGACGTGGCAAATGATGGCTAAATAGCTAGAGCATGGTTCCCAAATTTTATTGAGCCATCGTATCTTTGGCTCTCAATGTAGCTTTTAATATCATTGAGCCATACTGTTTTGTTTTATACTACTTCGAATTTGTCTAATGGTTTGGATTGTTCGCACTTGGTTTTATTTTATTCATAGGACGTTCGACACATGTTAGTCTTACAGTTTCTTTTTTTCTTAAATCTTTTTTTTCATTTTGCCCCCTTCCCCCAACCTAGTGTTTGGACATCGCATCTTTAGATTTCCTCATTGCCATGGGTTTGGGAATGGCTAGGCTAGAATCAATCTTCTATCTGTGAGGGGAGTGGGATGAACCATGTGTTACACCCGAAATGAACTAGTTTGTGTCCAGTGGATGTTTAATCCTCTCTCTCTCTCTCTCCCTCTGGGGAAACATTTCTCTGTGGAGTTAAACTCTCTCTCTCTCTGTGAAATATAACCTTCATAATAAAATACACTGGACTTTAACATTCAACAGAAAGCTGCGACTGTACTTATGTTGAGAATGTTAGGTCATTAAGAACTGATTATACTCTAATCACCGAGAAAGCAGAACATCCCCTCCAGATAACATTCTCTCCTTCTCAATCATAAACAGACCTGTTGATGACTTTACTCAGATCTATTTTAGCTGCATACAATATATATTGCACAAATCGATAAGAAATCTTCTCACGATGGCACTCTACCTTAAAAACGATAAAATTACAATGTTTTCCGGTGTGATACAATGGCTTATCAGAACGAAACATACATGTAACAGACTTGTTTATTGACATGGAATAAACTTTGAAGGGAAAGAGAGGAGGAGTTCATTTTCGGACAAACATATGAGAGAGAAAAAGAAACTTCAGCTGGATACCTCAGAATAATAAAACAGAGAGAGAGAGATGGGATTAACGTTCACCAACACAAACTAGATCATTTCGGGACTAACATATAGTTTAATTCTATTTCAATAATTCGCTTACACGTTGTGGTCTTTTAGCAGTGGGAGGAAACCAGAGTGCCCAGAGGAAACCCACAAGGTTGAGAAGGGGCCTCTATCTCCATGCCACATACGGTCACACCAGGGGTCGAAAAATAATAAAACAAGCTAGAACATTAATAATATAAATTACTTCACAACCCACGTGGATTTCACTTCAAAAAATATCCAATTAGTCAAATTTTGACTTATTTTGTTCACAACAGATTCGCAAGATATTTTTAGCTTTATTTAAGCTTTATGACTATTAATAAATAAGATATTTTCAGCTTTATGACTATTAATAAATAATATTTCAAGTGCTTTTGCATAAAAAAAATGAAAATTAACTGTATTTATTTTGTTTCAAGATTAAATTCTTTCAAATATCTAATTATATGATAAGGTAATTTCTATAGCTGGTCCTACCGAATCTCGGAAAACTGTACGTTATCCTATTTTACACTGTTACCCCATTTTTATCATTCCTGTATACGCTTATGGTATGCGTATAATTATCCAGAAACTTATGTTGATTACATTAATAACAATTTTTTGAGCTTGGGTTCCTATTTTTTGGAGTAATTGTAATTAAACAGAACTGTTTACACTTTATAAATGTACATGTAATTCTGTTTACTTAAGATATCTAATAACACTGTAAATCATAAATGTTGCTTGTTTTAATTAAGTCACCAATATAATAGTAATCTTCTGTCACAAATTAACCGCATTACAATGCCCTAAAGATAGATAGCCAGGTAATGAAACATGTTGTGTTTTCCTTCCACTGCTAAAGACAAATACGTGCAAGTGAATTATTAAAATAATATTGAACCATATCTTCGTTGCGATATGACCTGGTTTGTGTTGAGTGGATGTTAAACCCCATTTCTCTCTATCTTTCTCTCAACATAAAACTGGTATGTATATAAATTCAAAGTCAACTGGATGATCACTTTAGCATTCAGAACATCAACAAACTATAACAGACGGATAGTAATACGGGAGCAATAGTTAATTACAATAATTATTATTGCCGTAAAATATGTTTAGAAAACAGGATGCTAGCTTCATTAATATTAATATTAATTACTTCATGCACGATAAAACCCAAATTATAATAATCTACTTGCCAAAATAAACACCAATATTATATTATAGCTATACTTGAGATACTGAGGAGTATGATGGTTGTGTACTATCTCTACTGTATAGTAATAATCTAAGCCTATTTTACACTGTAATCTTGGTATCATTTAATCTTTTGTATCTAGCTCTAATTTCTTTCACATGTTTAATATCAAATCTTTGTTTAAAATCACAACAAATCATCTAATTTTTACTGGTACTTGTTTCCAGTTTAAAGCTGACCATTCAATTTTGATAAATTTAACAAAACATCACCCATTCAACTGCCATTGTTGAATGATACCGTCTTGTCGTTCTTCGTAATACCCCCGCTATAATCCTGTGAGTAGTAATTAATGAACTGGACTCCAACTGATCAGGTAAAAAGAAATGTGAAAATTAACCCGGGATTACATGTATCTGTTAATTAATGTTTTGTTTTATTAAACGACTATAAATAATAACCTGATCATTGTTTTCACACATAACGGAACATTATTTGATACTGATTGAATAAACTGAAGAATATCGACGAAAAGCCGAGTTTTGTCACGATCAGGTAGCATCTCTTTTCCATTGCCACCATGCTGTTAAATAGACGTTTTTAGTGCCTCCTATAATATCACACACAGAGTTACACTTCCTGTGAATCGGTGGCAATATCGATCAGTGATGTTTATTTTGCTCAAGTGCTTTTTTAATAAAATTCAATTAATTCATCGATTTTATTCACATAAATGGATAAATATTACTGAATGCATCACAATGATAGACAGTAGTATTGAAGGTTGGTACAAAATGACAAGTTTACGGAAGTTATGTCCGAGATTCAGCGACGGCCAAATTTACAAATGCAAGTATTGGTGTTTGCTTCCAATGAATTCAATCGTAATATTAGTTTATGTTCAGCACATTTTATTAAGAGGCCACTCCCTTTGAGAGGTCAATCGTAAAAATTCTCTTGGGTGGCTGCTTAATGCAGATTCTACTGTAGTTGTTTTCCGAACCTAACATCAAATTAGTGAGGCCTAATATATATATTTTACCTTAGCATGCATCATTCGGCATTTAAACAAAATATTAATAAGCTCAATTTCACCAGATGGTATTCTTGTGTGTGTACTTAACTTTGTTGGACTAAGTGAACCAAGGATTCTGTGGCGCCATCAATATGTTTTGGCACCCATCTCAATTTTATTCTTTCTGTTCATGAAAACTGAGCAGAAAATTGAGAACACAACTCTACAATAAACAATTTATGGGTGCAGCAAAAAGTCCTAAAGAGTAGTAGTAGTCCATACTTTGTTTTTTCATGAACTGTCTATTATCAGTATTTATTTTATGATCAGTAGTGTTATTCCACTGGCTAGCAAAGTAGTCCATGTTGTTTTACCTAAAATGATTGTAAAATCATAAAATACATAGAACATTTGTCGTTTTGTCGTGAATAACATGTTTTATTTCATCTCTAAGCAAGAAAACGTTTATATTTTCACTCTAAAACGACAAATAACCTCTATATATTATTAGGGAAATGAAATGAAACAAGAGAGAGAGAGAGAGAAATGGGGTTTAACGTACCCTCTACACAAACTAGGTCATTTCGCGACTAACATGTGGTTTATTTTATTTCTATAGGGGTCTTTAGCAGTGGGACGAAAACCCGAGTACCCGGAGAAAACCCATGAGGTTGGATAGGTGACCCTACTCCTTGCCACGTACAACCGAGGATTCGAAACCATGCCAGTTGACTCAATGGCAGGCTGTATGCTACAGCGTGTGCACGATAACCATTCAGCCACCCAACCCCTAGGGGAATTGATATGAAACAGGGTTGAGCGTTTTATAATTAAACTAATAAAGGCAGGTCAAACAATTTCACAATCTGATATATATACAGATCTATATTTCCTTCCTGGCTTGCAGATGTGGTTTCGATCCCTGGTGTGAGCTTATGTGGCATGGAGATAAGGGCGCCTTCTCAACCTTAATGTAACATTATCCAATCAAATTACTAAAATACAGATTTTATCTTAGTTTAAATTCTGAGAAACAGGCCCCTGTTCCCCTATCCCATTCAGACATCCTGAATAAAATATTGTATATAAAAAAAAAAAAAAAAACAAGTGGAAGCCTATCACTGAGCTGGTATATATTCACCACTGAGCTATATTAGGAAATTGAATCCAGGACAAGTAAATGAAACTCCCTCAGTGATCAATTAATTTCACATGGTTTGCTACATTGATAACTTAACAATTACTATAAAATCAAATGGAATGAAGAAAATCCATAACATTTCATCCACAGTTTAACTTAAGAGTTACAGAGTGCAATGATAGGGACAATTATATAGTATGGTCCTTTGATGGAATGAAAAACTGGGCTCCTGTGTAGGGTTAGTGCACGTAAAAGATCCTTTGGCAGTTGGAAGCTGATATAGGTCATGTAGGTCGTATTGCCACTGTCCAGTCAAAATTTCTTACAGTACACTGTATGGTGTATGCCTGTTTCCATTAGCCCATTCAGAGCAGAACAATAGGGAGAGAGAGAGAAATGGAGTTTAATGTCCACTCGACTCAAACTAGGTCATTTTGAGACTAACATATGGTTTAATTTTATTTCAATAATTCGCTTGCGCGTAGGGGTCTTTACAGGGTTGGTAATAAGTGGCGAACGGTGGTTTGGGTTACCGGGAAGTCGCCATGCTTAGAAAAGGGGCGAACGACCCTTCGTTCTCGTGTAAATCGGAAAAAAAAACCATGCAGACAGCTGGAGAGATTTCCCTGTACTCCACGCAGCAATCCACATCTAGATTTCCCCAGCGAATAAAGGGGTATTCCGATCACGTGATAATCGATGACGCAATTGTACTCCCTTGTCAACAGCACAGCCTCGTTTTCGTTCTATAGACGTCATTGCAATTGGGCATCCCCCACAATGAAACCGGAACCACGACACATTGCATTCACTCAGCAAACCTTGGAAGATTCCCGTACCCTACATCTAGCAAGATACCGAGATCTGCCGACATATCATTAAAATTAAAGACGTTTGTCGTGGAGACATCATTATGACTTTTTGGACGAGGTGAACAACGACAATAAATTGACGTACATGTTCAACAATGAAATAGAATATGTGTCAAAGCAAAGTTACTGGTCACGGTTTTGACTCCTTGCTTGCGTACCGGTACGTATTTCACTTTGACACACTTAACTAGTAAACTACTTTAACTACATTTCACTAGGGTGGAATAATTGATTCATATTCTGTCTGTGTTACAGTGTCTCAGTTTATATTATATAATCAATATACATGTAATATAAATTTAAACAAATCAAAGAAATAAAAACTTGAATTCTCCGTTTTATTAAATTCTGATCTTTTACTCCCCAATTCGTATAGGTCACTATACATGTATATATAGACGTTCTCACATAGCACTACTCTGAAAACTTAATGGGTTACCATAAATCATTTTGAGGCAACCTGTCCGGTAGACTGGTGGCCAGTCTTCTCCACACACCAAAAATTGGCCAGTCCTCTCAAAAAAAAAAAACGAAAAAAAAACGTAATCTCTAGAGACTGGGCAAATAGAGCTTCATTCTCATCTAGTAGGTCAATCTGCATTATGTAGGTCGTGTGACGTCGTGCACGTGATAATAAACATGGCTGTCGACTAACTGGCAAACTGGTGTAGGTGGGGCACAATACGTAGGTGCGAGATGTTTGTTGTGGATAACAGTTATTGTTATTTAGTGATACTTTAACGATCTATGAATTTTGTTGACGGACAATATCTGTCGAATGAACGGATACAACGTATGGGATGAGGTGAATGAACATAAATAATTACACACGACATCATTATAACAACTTAACGAAGCCAGTTCATGCGTATCAGGACGAAGCCGAATGGCGAATGGAAACAAAAAACGTGTCACGTGACTCGGGGCTTGCTTGACAACTGTCAATCATTCCAAATAAGGAACAACGTAAAACAGGACAGGAACGCCCATTTTATTGTGAAGCTCGCAAATTGTCCAGTCTCTGGTGCTGGTTACAGGTTTACTCAATTTTTTTTTTTATACAAATGGAAACGAAAGTGTTGGTTTACTAAAAATTAATACTTTTATATAAATCGAAATGTAAAATAAATAGAAGAGACTGGGCCAGTCTACCTGTCCGGTATTTTGTGGTAACCCTTAACCAGGTTCCCACGTCCGGTCCTTAATTTAGCAGTGGGAGGAAACCGGAGTGTCCGGAGGACACCCATGAGGTTGAGAAGGCGCCCCTATGTCCATGCCACATACGCTCACACCAGGGCTCGAAACCACTCCGTAAGCAAGAGGTGATCAGCCAGCTAGAGGTCGAAGCGCGGCACTCTAGACCACTAGACCATCCCACCCCCACCCACCCCCCCAAGAACAATAGGACGTTTAACTCCATTCCCATTCCTCTTTAACTTTTAGGTTATTCGGGAGGGGGGAGGTGCAGGGCTGAATGGTTGGCACGTGCACGCTGTATCATAAAGCCTGTCATTGAGTCAACTGGCGTGGTTTCGAATCCCCGGTTGTCTGTGACAAGGAGTAGGGTCGCCTGTCCAACCTCGTGGGTTTTCTCTGGGTCCTTCGGTTTCCTCCCACTGCTAAAGACCCCTTCGTGCAAGCGAATTATTGACCTATAGTTAAACCATATGTATTGTTAGTCCCAAAATGACCTGGTTTGTGTTGCGTGAATGTTAAACCTCTCTTTTAGGGCATTCTGAGTTCAACAACAGAAATGTCAACCAGCACTTGCCTCAAATCAGGGATAAGTTTAAATCAATATTCACATGTATAGAGAAATAAAAACATGCTAAACCTCTTCAACGCAATGACACAAAATCTTATCAATTTTTTTCTATCAATAAGAAATTCGTCTAGATCGACAGATCACAAAAGGAAACTATAAAATATCATTTTCGCCTTTGATTATCTGAAATCAATTGTTGTAGATTCTTTTTCTTCCGAATGGAATACTTCGGGAAAGACAAGGGCAAACAGGTCATTAATTAAATGAAATAAAGGAATAATGGGTCTAAGATTAGGTCTAAAGTCATCTCTCTCCGTGTAATTTGTATTCATCAAGACTCAACTCTTTTTTAACTCGAGACTGAAGAGAATTAGTTTTAGTTACAAGTCAGAACAACCCTGTTATTGTATCTCCTTATTAACTTGAGACAGAAGCGAATCGGTTCTACTCAGTAGTCCCACTCCCCCCACTGGGCGGTTGTGTCAGGGGTCATACTGGCGGCTTTTGACCCTATGACGTTTGACATTCCTTGGGGTTTACACACAGTTAACTTGCTATAACAAACCGTTTCATTGGCTATATCCTCACATCAACTAGAACGTCTGTTATAAAACAACTCTTCTAGATCCTATTGTTGTCAAGATAAGTAAAACCAAATTTTGAATTTTAAAAAACGAAACGAAATAATAGGATCTAGATCTATCTGTCCCAAACTTGTAGGTAATTAACAAGGAGTAGGGTTTCCTGCCCAACCTCGTGGGAGAACGCTAGATCGGAGACGTTCCTACGCATTTTAGCACATATGACGTCATATATAGATTGTGGGTTAGGGTTAGGGTAAGGGCTAGGACCTGTAGATTTGGTCAAAGTCCCGAGATGTAAACAGGGCTAGCCCTAACCCTAACCCATGATCAAGCCTAACCCTTACCCTAACCCACAATTCACATATGACGTCACAATTTGCGTAGGACCGTCTCCGATCTAGCGTTCTCCAACCTTGTGGGTTTTCTCCAGTTTCTAAAGACCAATCCTACTGAAATAAAATGTACCCTTGCTAGTCATGAAATCATGTAGATGTTAAAATGCATGTCTTTCTGTCTCTCTCACATTCACAAACACACCATGAGCATGAAAATAAGAGATCTATTTTTAACTTACATGCAATCTGTCAAGTAAAATAGGATCTGTGCCAGTTTGTCTTGCTGCTTGCCAATACTGCTTTTGGGCAGAATATCTGGACAACGGACATATTTTAAACAAACAATCTGAAAGATACATTTATAAAATAAAAATAATCAAAATATTGCATGAAGGGAGTTATGTTGTGATTCGCATGATTATTTCTTTATCAAAATATCACATGGAAGACAACTGACGGACGGACAGGGGCGACGACAATATGCCAGCTGAAGATGCATGGTATCTTTAATGTATATTTTGTACTACATGTATTCATTCAACTATAACAACATGAGTACTGTGGACAATGATTATAATCAACCATACATTATGCCAGAGCTAAATCTGCCTGAAATATTTCTCAAATTACAATGTAGTAGTAAATAATTGGACATTAATTAACTTATCCAGACTCTCCATGGCATCGATAGCCTTAGAGCTTTTGTGGATTATGATCGACTTTGTTGCATAATTTTCCTTCCCGATTTCATCATGAAAAGAATAATCAAGACTATGCTTTTTATCGTACTGACTTTAGTAATGATGACCAAGGCTAGGCAGAAATTTTAACCACTTAATTCTTGGTTCATAGTTTATATCAATCTGACTGAAATTTTCAGCAAATTCCCATTACTTTGTCTAGTTTTTAACTATTATAGTGAGAAATGCCAACTCTAATATCCCATAATGTATAGCTTTAAACATTGATAGATGAATCATACGTTAAAGTAACCTATTACTGTCTATAGTCGTTGCTTTACCAGCCCATTATTAATCCATCATGGAGAGAGAGAGAGAGGGAGAGAGAGAAATGGGGTTTAACATCCACTCGATACCAACTAGGTCATTTCGGGACCAACATTTGGTTTTACTTTTATTTCAATAATTCGCTTGAGCGCTGGGGTATTTAGCAGTGGAAGGAAACCGGAGGACCCGGAGAAAACCCACGAGTTTGGACAGGCGACCCTTCTCCTTGTCACGTACAACCAGGAATTCGAAACCACGCCAGTTGACTCAATGACAGGCTTTACGATAGAGTAAGCACGTGCAAACCATTCGGCCATCCACACACACACCCCCTAGTCCATCATGGGTGCCAAGTTACATTGTAATTGTTGTATGTCTATGAATACATGTACATGTAGCATCAATTGTGTCTTGCGAAACCAGTAACATTTCCTTACATAAGTACATATAATATAACTCAGGAAGGCGATACCAGCCTTTATGTAACGACACTCCAACAGTCGTTGTTTTTTGTATTTCGGAGGCAAGCCAAAAAAAGCTCCCCTCAATCAACAAATTGAAAAAAATGGCTCTCCTGAAAGGTTCTCCCAGTTTCGATAAGAGGAATGCTTTAGAAATTAAGGAGAGTGATTTAGAAATTTAGGTGAGTGATCTGATATTAAGGAGAGTGATTGGTAGATAAATGTTAATAAACCCCCAATGACTTTGTAAAGGAGAGTGATTTTCAATTTTAAGGGGAGGGAAAAAAACTCCCCTCGGCCGACATTCAGGTGAGCTGTAGGTGCTTGAGAGTGATCAATTGCCTTAAAAAACAATGACTGCTCCAAGGAGTGAAGCTGCTTTAAAACAATTGGTCTAATTGAACCTCACAACAGCCCTACATGTAGTGTAGTTGGCAACCCAAAAGTCAAATAACAGTTGCAAACATGTATCAACTAGAAATAATATCACTTCTCTGATACAGTGTCATGGAGAGACCCATGATGTTCATTAAGCAACGTCCGCGAGTTTTACAAACATTTAACTGTTGCTTCAATACAGAGCAATTCCCGAACATTTACACCCGTTGTGTTTACACGTAACTCATTAGCATTGTCCAATCAGGGGTCGTGCACATAACACAATGTAAACAAGCATGGCGGCCTCCTTACAAAAAGAAACCGACAAGTTTACAGCTGTTGATACCCCCAAAAAAGCAATTGAAGCAGTTTTAGGAACTAAAGATGTGTTTATTTGCACGAAAACTGACAGTGGCAAGTCTCTTCGTTATGAATGTGTTCCGATATTTCTCCGATATTTTTAACGAAGGAATCCAAGAGGCTCCCAAGCTGGGCTTGTTACCCAATCAAACTTAGTGCCGAAATATGCGGGGTATTAGGTGAAGGGCTTGATAAGATGTATATAGTTAAGGCGAGATCAAGCCTTCTATTGAAGATGAAAGAGACCATACCCTGATACCCTGGGCTATATTTCCCCTAAGAATGATTTAGATCTTACAAAAAACATAAGTAAATTATATACTACTTCCAAGTTGTTTCGGAATTTGAGAATTGGTGATCATGCTTCCATTTACACATATATTTACACAGATGGTGATCAGGTAGCTTGGGCTATCATCAGGTACATTTTGTACATGTAGCTTGGGCCACCATCAAGCCATCTGGAATCATTTCTGTTTCACTTCCAGTTCCACCCGCTGCTTCCATATTTACTGCTGAGCTCCAGGCCATTTTCAGACAGAGTTCATTAAATCCTCAGTTGTACGTGGCAAGGAGTTGGGTCACCTGTCCAACCTCCTGGGTTTTCTCCGGGTACTCCGGTTTCCTCCCACTGGTAAAGACCCCTATGCCCAAGCGACTTATTGAAATAAAATTAAACCATATATATTGTTAGTCTCAAAATGACCTGGTTTGTGTTGCATGTACGTTAAACCTCATCTCTCTCTCTTTTAGGGCATTGAAATAAAATTAAACCATATGTTAGTCCCGAAATGACCTAGTTTGTGTCGAGTGGACGATAAACCCCATTTCTCCCTCTCTCATTCAATCCTCTTCATCTTGTCAAAACGTGTCATATTTACTGATTCTTTATTGTCCTTTTTTTAAATTAAAAACAAGCAGCTTGTTCACCTCTTAATAGCAGACATTTATGGTCTTCAACTGTCATACGACTTTAATGGCATGGACATCATCTTCTTAGATCACCATTTTTTTACTTTTGACAGATTTTAAATCCTCAATAAATTATTTATATATACAGGCGCTGAAAACGGTCTTGGGTTCTTGCAGACACAAATAAACTTAAACACATTAAGCCTATCTTAGGAGAAGGACCAGCCTCTAATAAGTCCAATAGAAGGGATGAAGTTGTTTTGCGTCATTCTCCCATGTATGTCATACATTTTTGACTCATATTTTCATTTTAAATTTAAAGAGAGAGCCTCAACCAGAATGTGAGCACTGTAAAGTCCACTTGACAGTTCACGTTTTGATCGAGTGCGAGTATCTCAACGATACATGTATAACAAAAACATACCAGCGTTGCCAGTCTTTGCACAATCTACATTTTGTATTTCCCCAAATGGGTTTATATGGAAGTATTATATTTGATTTACTGTTGATACCATTTATTGTAATTTGATTATATTTGATCTACTCTGATATTTTGATACCATTTATTGTAATTTGATTATATTTGATCTACTCTGATATTTTGATACCATTTATTATATTTTGATAGTGATCTGTGACATGATTTTAAATATATTTAAAAATATACATCATGCGATTCCATATACAGTGAAATCCCTCTATTAAGACCACCTACAGTACTGTCTAGATGTGGTCTTAATAGTGAGTTGGACTCATTACAGAGTAAGCATGCTTCAACCAATTTCAAAGAGAAATAGACAATGTTACATGTAGGTAAATTATAGACAGTTGATGGACAATCATGGTGGCTAAGTGGGAAAGATGCTGGCTCGCTAGTCTGGAGGTGGGCTGTTCGACCCGTGCAAGATGCTGGCTCGCTAGTCTGGAGGTGGGCTGTTCGACCCGTGCATCGACCCGTGCGTTCATCCATATTTTCCGGCGTGGTTCCCCCCTTCTCAGTGATACAGGATGGAGGGCCTGACAAGGACAGCTGTCTTTTCGTGCGGATTGGACGAAAAACCGAGGTCCCGTGTGCACATTTATTTATTTATTATTTATTTATTTATTCTTCAAGTAAAGGTTACAACATGACAACAATAAATTAAAGTACATGAGCTGGATTGTATGATCGGGAAAGTGGCAACAATATAATATATTAAGTTGTATATATAAAATAAAGACGTTCTGGTGCATTGTATGATTGGAATGAGAAATGAGAAGTATGATAGGTATGATGTCATGAAGAGACCTTTACTTAGGATAGCCCAAAAAGCTTGACGTAAATAACATCTATTGCTTATTTCCATTGGGGTCCAGGGTTGTCAAGGTCGCGTCAGGTCATCATTAGGAGACAAAATTTAATAACTAAGCCGTCACAGCAATGTATCACAAATAATTAAAAATAATTAAGTCTACATGTTATACATCAACCAATTTTAGTAGATGATCAAGCATGTAGGCATATCACAGATTAATTTTGGGTTGGCGTGCATGAAAAAGCTCCCTTGACAGTTGCAATCCGATATAAGAGTAGGCTGTAGTGCCGCTGTCCCGGCAAAATTTCCCTTATAGCACACTGTATGCTGTATGCCCGTATTCGTTAGCATGTAGAGCAGGTTATCCAGTCTAACCATACCCTGGGTTATTTGTTGTCCAGTTTATGAAACTAAACTAAATGGTCATAAACTAGATGACCGATTGTCTAAACTAAATGGTGTTTCATAAACTAAAAGGTAGCACAAACTGGGTGTTATTGGATGAATCTTGATGGTATCCAACACTTTCTGGATGGCAATCTATTAACTGAATATGTGTATTAGATTCTAGATGGTAAGCTCAGTTTCTTTCCTTTTTTCATCAAATCTAATGATATCCGGTCCCTAGTGTAACTAATCGAACCAATCCCATCAATGTTAGGATTCATTCGAGATTTAAGTGAAAAATTCTGACACGTGGTCGGATATTCTTATTTCACGTACTGTATCATGACTGAAGGGGTTTTATGTTTACTTAATTTGTTGGCCTACTTGACCTAAAACAATCACCACAATCTACCTGTCTACACACTACCAGGTATTTTATCACTTAAATATCTCCACTTTATCTCAAAATCATAAACGGTTAACCCAGCAATAGAAAGTTTAGCCATTAAGATAATGACATGTTTATCTCCAAGTAAATCTATCCATCATAAGGAGTCATCGAAATTGGGGCACAATAAAGGGGGGACGGGAGAGATAATAATTAGTCCAGTCATAAAGATAGACGTACCTGACATTATCAACTTAGTGCCTGACATGTATTAATAATATCAATAAAAAAAACAAATCGGTGCAGGACGAAATGACACTCACCAGAGGTTTTGTGCCTGACAAATCCTGATTCGGTGCCTGACATTGTCTGTGACAGGTGCCTTATTTCCAGACTTGTGAGTGACGCGGAGTTCAGGAATGGCCTGTCACAGTTCTGCTTCTCCCTACAGCTGTTGTCATGTGGACAATATCCATAGGTAATTGAACACAAAATAGTTGGTTGAGACAGAGAGGTTTAAGTCTGCTGCACTATGCAATTCTCGACAGATTTCGGAACCTACATCTAGTCTCGGCTGAATGACAGTAAGTGATATGTACCTACATGTACGCCCATACATTTGCGATGCGGCTACCGGTTTACTTTAACAGGAAAACTTGACGCTATTTCAAACAAACAAGACACCATGGGCGCAGCCATGTTTCATCCGGGACCTTTAAAGTAGTTCCAATATGACGGATTTCGTCATACAGCCGAGACTAGATGTAGATTACGGAATCTGTCGAGATTTGCCGAGTGAGTCTGCTGAACACAAACTAAGTCATTTCAGGACTAACATAATCATGGTTCAATTTTATATCGGATCGATAAATTTTGAGTATGTACAAGTTGGATTTAGCAGTGGGAGGAAAGGAACCAGAGAAACTCAATGAGGTTTGGCCTGAGACCCTCTACTCCTTGACAGGTATGTGTACAAGATAAGGGGAGGCGAAACTACGCAACTTAACTCAAAGACAGACCTTATGATATAAAGTGCATGTGATAAACCATTCAGCTGTTTTTATGAGTTGTCTGACACTATAATATACATGAAACTATTTATGTAGCAGCTGTCTTTATTTTCCCAGTCCGGCCAGAAAAGTAGGACGTCATAAAACTCGATTTCTTTTCTTTTCTATGTACATGTACGAGTTGTTGACATTAAATGAGATCTCGTTTACCTTCGACTACCCACCATGCATTAATAATGAGATAGTTTATTAATGAATTCAGAGGACCACACTTAACACAACAACACAAACACATATAGCTTGACAATCAACAGATAAATAAATACAAGAACGCCTTCGTAATGGTGTGGTCATTTCGTATACTGGGTTTTTCATCTAATAAGTACTTTGAATGTAACACGAGTAACTTTTTAATTCAACATACTGTAATCAGTCACATCTCATTAGCCATTGTTATGTACTGCTTTTATTTTTTGTCCCAGTTCTGATAGAACGGATCAAATGGGGTTAAATGTCCACTAGACACAAACTAGGTCATCTATGGACTAACACTTAACATACATGTATGTTATTTCAACTATTTGCTTGATTAATGGGGCCTGCAATGGTGGGAAATGAATTGGGTTTAACGTCTTACTGTTCTCCCCCGTAATCAGCTAATGAAGACCGGCATCCACCATATAGTATGCTTTGAGGGAAATTGTGCTCGGACAGTGGCCTACTCTTACATGTATATCAAATTCCAACTGTCAAGGGATCTTTTATGTGCATGCCAATTTGTACATAGGACCTTGGTTCATCGTCTCATCTGAACAAAAGCAATGAGGTTGGACCTCTGGGATTCTACATAATTATCACTTCTAAATGGCATATATATACATGTATTTCGTTCTTATTAATAAATACAGGTGAATGGCATACATGTAAATTTGTATGTTAATTAATTGCCGTTTATGAGAGATTAGATAAAGAGCTGGCAGTTCTCACTATCATAGTTAAAAACTATACATAATGTAAATTGAATTTGCTGAAAATTTCAGTCATATTGATCCACCCTGAACCGAGAATTTAGGCTTAGCCTGAATCATCATTATCAAAGTCGGTCCAATAAAAAAAATCATCAATGATCCGTTTCTATTCCAGTAAATGTTGCAGACGCTAACGATGCCATCAAGAGTTAATTATGGCCTAGATCTGTTTTTTTTATTTCTAATTAATAGCTTAGATATCATTTCAGACCTCTTGCATACATGTATTAATGCATGTTTAATGTAAAATAACTACATGTACATGTATTGCAGTCTACAGTCAAAATGTTTCTATTTTGGGACAAGATTATACATGTATGTCGCAGCTCTGTTTAAATATAATATACACATGTAGCTCTGTATTATTATTAATAATGTTAATGAATACATGATGTATATTATCAGTTTCTAGAAATCTGTAAACAAGAATGACAAGAGATGTAATATCTGTAATATAATCTACATTGTACATACTGACTGGCCATTTACTACATGAGCCCAATACAGTGAAATCCCTCTATTAAGACCACATGTGGGACTGTCTAGATGTGGTCTTAATAGTGAGTTGGTCTTATTACTGAGTGAGCATGCTTTAGACAAATTCAAAGAAAAACAGACATATACTGCCGTTTATTAAAACACTTACTGATCTCAGTTTGTATTCATCGTTCAATAATAAACATGACACATCTTACAGTTACTTGTAATGAGAGAGAGAGAGAGAGAGAGAGGGAGAGAGAGAAAGAGAGAGAGAGAGAGAAATGAGGTTTAACGTCCACTGGACACAAACTAGGTCATTTCGGGACTGACATATGGTTTAATTTTATTTCAATAATTTGCTTGCACGTACGGTTCTTTAGCAGTGGGAGAAAACCGGAGTGCCTGGAGGAAACCCACGTGGTTGAGAAGGCGCCCCTATCTCCATGCCACATACACTCACACCAGGGATCGAAACCACAGCTGCAAGCCAGAGGGGACTGGCCAGCTAGAGGAGCGTGGCACTTTAGACCACTAGGCCATCCCAACCTCCCTACACATAATGAAATGTAATTTTTCTTTCAATGTGATTTGACATATAATGTGATTTGACATGTTATGTGATTTGACATGTTATGTGATTTGACATGTTATGTGATTTGACATGTCATGTGATTTGACATTAAATGTGATTTGACATGTTATGTGATTTGACATATAATGTGATTTGACATATAATGTGATTTGACAATGAAAGGGATATGACTTTCTTATAATGTGATTTGGTAACATTTAATGAAATTTGACATTTTAATGCACCGGTAATTTTCTTTCAATGTGAAATGTGATTTGACTTTCAATGTGAAATGTGATTTGACTTTCAATGTGAAATGTGATTTGACTTTCAATGTGAAATGTGATTTGACTTTATATGTGAAATGTGATTTGATTTTTAATGTGATTTAATCCTTGGTGTGATTGGACTTTTAATGTGATTTGACCTTTAATGTGGTTTGAATTTAAGCTGACTCAGATGGAATTTTGACCCAAATCAAATGTAGTAAGATGCAAGAAACCCTTATGGTGTAAAGTATGTGCATAACCTAATACAAACACTGTTACAAAGTACTAATTGCAGTGGTACATATTTACATGTAGGTCAATGACAATGTTAATGGTTAAATGTTGGTTTATAGATTTTTGGGGAGAGAGAGAGAAATGGGTTTTAACGCCCACTTGACACAAACTAGGTCATTTCGGGACAGACATATGGTTTAATTTTATTTCAATAATTCGCTTGCCCGAAGGGTTCTTTAGCAGTGGGAGGAAACCGGAGTACCAGACGAAAACCCTTGAGGTTGGACAGGCGACCTACACCTTGTCACGTACAACCGGGCATTTGAAACCACGCCAGTTAAATCAATGGCAGGCCGCATGATAGAGCACGCGCACGCTAACCATTCGGCCATCCAACCTCCCCATCATTTGGTGAATGAAATGCAATTTAATGTGGCTCAACTAAACAATTTATAGCACACTGCATGGTGTTTGACCGTCTTCATTAGTCCAGTTTGAAGAAACGTAGTCTAGTAAAACCCCATTTTACTTTTTGGGGTAAAGATTGATAATTCCTCTTCTTATTTATAAATTTTATAAATTCTGGGGCCTTATTCACGAAATTTTAACTAAGAAAGATAAAACCCAAATTTTATTTATATGATTTGATAATATTAGATTGATTTTAGTGCTTAGCCAATCAAAACTGAAGTATCTACTAAAATTTGGATTTTATCTTAAGTTAAGATTTCGTGAATCTGGGCCCTGGGCGTACATTATCATTTCTATATTAGTTGTATTTTATATACTGTAGTAAGACTAGACGGGTAATTGTATTCTATATACCATAGCAAGACTGTCTGATCAGCAGAATACATTATTAACAGGCTATGTATTTCCTCTACCATCAAGAAGTTGTTAAATAGACTCTATTATATCTATATATGCCTCATTACCTTTCAATAACCAACTTATCAGCTCTTTCATCTTTCATCATCTCTCTCTTACCATATATACCTTTCTATTAACTGTTACTTTCATAATACTAACTTACACACACTATACAGGAGTATAAACATTGATTTTTTTTTTTTTTACTAGACAAAATATATATATACTTATGGGAGAGAGAGAGAAATGGGGTTTAACGTCCATTTGACACATACTAGGTCATTTCGGGACTAACACATGGTTCAATTCTATTTCAATAATTTGTTTGCGTGCAGGGGTCTTTAGCAGTGGGAAGAACCTGGAAGACCCGTAGAAAACAGTTCTCGCTGTAATAGTTGACAAATAGATCATAAAAACAGTAGAATATGCTGAAAATTGCTTCAAATTGAACCAAGATATCAGTGATTCAATTTTGTACAATAATCAAAGTATCGATTATCCATCTTTAAATGTGGACCTTAAGGAGAGTGCTCTGATATTAAAGGGACAATAACATTCTTGCTGGCTTGGTAGCTCCAGAAAATAAATAATACCCTTATTCTAAGTACTAGATATTTAAATGTCCTACCTGTTGTGTAAATTATCCATTACAACCTATTTTACTTGTCCAGAGGGTTCGAAAATATTTTAAACTCCAAGTCACATTTGAAAAGGTTTACGTTAGACTTTTCAAATCCATTGGTTGAATTTTTCCAATTTTTTAAATTAGGTGTGTTAAGATGAAATTTATATCATCATTTAATTGGAATATTCTAATATAATACAATTTGTTGACCAGAATGAAGATTGGGACATATTTTTCAGTTACAACAAGAGTGTTATTGGGGCTTTAAGGAGAGTGATAAGTTAGGGGGCAATTCCCAGTTTCATAAATTACATGTATAATAAACCCCAAATGACTTTGTAAACGATTTTCAATTTTAAGCGGAGGGTAAACGATTTTCAAAACCTGCTCCCCTTAAAAAATAATGTGTGGTTGTTATAAAACAGAAAGTCTGTTTGTTCTCTCTATAGGAAACCAAACAGTCAAAATTATTCACTTCATACATGTAATTACCAGACATCTAATGATGCTATTTATTTTGTAATGGATGCAGCATTTGATGATGCAATTAACAATTAATGTTTATTGCGTTGTAATGACTATGAGGAGTAGCCTAATATTTTAACATAAAAGAAACATTCCAGAATATACCAGACCATACCTTTTCCAGAGTAGCCCATTAACGTCAAAATCAAATACATGTAGTACATGTACATGTAAAGATCATCTGTGATATATGCCAAGTTATTATGTAAGCAATGTATGGTACATGTACAGGTATTTAATAACATCAAAATCAAAACAATACATGTACATGTAAGAAACTCACGATCATCTTTGCTATGCCAAGTTTTATAAGCGATGTATCGTATTGCACATGTATTTAATAATAACATTTGTTTCAATGAATGAACAGACTTGCTAAAACACCTTGCATCATTCTCTATATATATAGAGAGAGAGATAGAGAGACAGAGACAGAGAATGGGGTTTAACCTCCACTCCAAACAAACTAGGTCATTTTGGGACTAACATATGGTTTTTAATTTTTTATTTCAATAATTCGCTTGCGCGTAGGGGTCTTTAGCAGTCGGAGGAAACCAGAGTACCCGGAGGAAACCCACGAGGTTGAGAAGGCGCCCCTATATCCATGCCACATACATGTACAGTCACAGTACACCAGGGATCGAAACCAAAGTCGCAAGCCGTAGGTGACCGGCCAGCTAGAGGTGGAAGCGTGGCACTCTAGACCACTAGGCTACCCCCACCCCCACCCCACCCCCGAACATAAGGCATCTGACAAGTACACAAGATATAGGCCCAGACAAACGGATCAAAGCTTTTTGGGAGGACTCCTTGAAATTAAAATTGCATGTATGTAAATCATCTTACCTCTGAATTTTTTCGGAGGATTGTTGAGATCACCTGCATCTGGCTGTACAACACATCTATCATCAACTAATCTAAAAATATAAATATTGATATTATGTACAATGTAGATGATTATAATGATGAGCAGATGTGTATACATGTATACAATTAAAACCACTAATGATCGACAGAGAGAGAGATCACACCAAACGACAGAGAGAGAGAGACACACACACACACACACAGACAGAGAGAGAGACACACAGAGAGATACATGTATGACCGATGTCTAGGTCATATGTTATTTTATTATTTTTTCAATTCTGTTTTAAATTTTAAAATCTATATTTTAAATTTCATTAATGCTTGGTTAGTCATTAGACAGCAATTAACCTGTCAGTCAAATTATGACAGACTCGCAACTAAAGTAGTTGATCTGTTAAGTCTCTTCGAACTATTGTTTTAAATGCTTTAAGTCTTAATCCTTCGATAATTATATGTTTATGTCAACAATTTCTAATAACTGATTTGTATAAATAGACAAATGTACAGGTATGCTAGATTATCATTAGTTGGAGAGACCAGCTTAGGGAACATGCTAGTTGGAGGTCCGATATATTTACTAAATTATAAGTTATTAAATTGTTGCTGTTATTTATTTGCTGCTGAAAATAAAGTGTTGAAGATCCATTACAAGAATCTGTAGTCATTTCTGATATTTAAAGGACACACGTCGACGAGCTACATTCGAGCTACATTCCCTGAAAGTCGAACGGTGTTAGAAAGACAGAGAGAGAGAGACAGAGAGACAGGTTTAACTCCTCTCAACACAAACTAGGTAATTTGGGGAATAACACTTGATATCCAGGAGAGAGAAAGAGATGAGAAAAACATAGAGAGATGAGACGCGAAATGAGACAGACAGACAGACAAAGATGACACAAACTGGGGTTGTACAACACACTCATTATTAACATAAATGGTTCAAATATGTTTAAATTATTCACTTGCACTTAGGGGTCTTTAGCAGTGATGGGAAACAGGAGAACTGATGGTGTCTCCAGGCAATATTGAAATTGCAACCATTCGGCCATCAAACCCACACTGGCAAATATTTCAGGACTAAAATTTGGACATCCAGTCCTAATGATGGAATAGAGAGAGAGAGAGAGAGCGAGAGAGAGCGAGAGGTTAATGTCCACTGTACATGTATATAGGCGTAAATTATTTGTATGAGTCAATTTAATTCCATCTTTCTCCGGTTCGTTGGGGTCTTTAGCAATGAGCAGTACTAACAAAGTAATGGTTTCACATTTGTAATTTTGGGTCAATTTATTTCCTAACATTAAACCGAGTGCCAGATATACAGTAGCTATACATTTAGGCAGATCCTTCATATTCATGGGGCCTCCGTCCAAGGATTATGTTCGTGACACTATGCACTGCAGTCGAAAGAATCCTCAGGATTTCTTAATTGTGTTAAAGGAGCTAAATTGTTAATACATGTATTTGGGACCTAGAAATTGACACAAATGGGTTGCAACACGCAGATTTACATTCAATCAGTTCCATTTTCATCCTAATTTCAGATCAGTCAATCGAATGGCAATCTCTAGCGTCTGGTACATGTAATTCCAATGGTATTTATTTTGCTTGTTCTCCAGAAAAGAATATGACTTCACCGCCTGACGTGTCATGTGGAATATGTCTTAAATCACCTTGACATGTAACACACTGATACCATACTCACAATTCTATTTCTATTTTAAACTCATTTAACTACGTCAACTATTTAATCAATAAATACATGGACTGTAAGAAAAGTTAAAGGATGTCTGTCTATTAGCATGTTCCTTAAAGTTACATTATTGGAGATAAGATAAAGAGCTGGCAGTTCTTACTATAATAGTTAAAAACTAGATAGTGTAAAGGTAATTTGCTGAAAATTTCAGTCAAATTGGTCCACTATTAGCCGAGAAAAAAGCATTTGAAATATTCACATAGCCTCGGTCATCATTACTCAAATCATTAATATAAACAGCATAGTCTCGATTATCCATTTGATTGATTTAATTATCAACGGCCAGTAAGCGGCATATAGGAATTCAATCTGCCAACATCGAAAGCTAGCCTTGCCATCAAGAGTTTATTATGGTCTGGATATGTTAATTAATGTCTAATTGATTATTTAGATAACATCTCAGGCCTAAAGAAAGACCTGTAATAAGTTCCACAAGTCTTACCTACATGTATGACTAATTAGCATTGTCCAATCAGAGGTTGTGGCACCTAATTTTTATAACACATTGTAAACAATCAGGGTTTACAGCCGTTGAAAGTTTTTTTTAAATTGAGAAACTTGTGGAAGAAAAACAGCAACCTTGACATTGATCGATCTTTGAACTTTGCAACTCGACTGTCACATGTAGGCATTTTAGCTAAAAGCTCGAGACTTGGTATTCATGACGACCGATGAATCTGATAGGCTCCCAAGCTAGGCTTGTGTACCCACTCCAACTTAGTGGTGAAATACATGTACATGTGTATGCAGGGTATTATGTGAAGGGCTTGATAAGACGTACGTAGTTAAGGCGAGATCAAGCCTTCTATTGAAGATGGTTTATTATAGTAGATATACAAGTGAAATGAAATGGGCTTTTTAAGTTTAACATTCTACTTATGAGTGAAATATTGTCCAGGCAGAGGCAAAACTGTAGATCACTCAGGCACCCCATCTGGCTTGTGTTACAAGAGCGAACTTTTACCATTCAACTTACTCATGACACAAACTAGGTCATTTCAGACTAACATAACAAATGTGTGATTCGCTTGTGTGTACAGGTAGGGTCTTAAAGCAGTGGGAGGAAACCAGACGACCCCAACAAAACCCAAGACTGGCCACGAGGTTGGACAGGAGACCCTTCTTTTTGTCACGTACAACCAGGGAATCCAAACCATGCCAGATGAATCAATGACACGCCTTATGATACAACGTCCACATGCTAAATAGCCGCTAACCATTCAGCTATCAAACCCCCTATAAAAGAGATACAGTACTACTGCAGGTGCTACTACTGAGCCAAAAACATTATAGACATTTTACAAGTGTTCTCAGTGTGGGGTATTGTAACAGAGATGATCAAATAAATCCAATTCACTAATTGCTTCCAGAGAAGGTCAGGGTACTACCAAGATGAGTCTACAGGTTTTATTCCTTCCTATTTCATACATTAATAGAGCAGTCATGCAACAAATTCTATACACAGGGGGGGGGGGGGGGAATTTCCGATCGGCTGATAAAAATAAATGATATGCAGGCCTGGAAAAAACAGTTTTAATGTACAGTACCTGACAAAATGTCAGGATCTAATGAAATACACTGTAGTACCTGACATTTTCAACTTAGTACAGGACATATATTAATAATATCATTGAAAAAATACAAACAGTGCCGCACAAAATGACAGGCACCCGAGGTTTTGTGCCTGACAGGTGCCTTATTTCCAGGCTTGCAATGATGTGCTAAAAGCAGGGATACAAAATAAATTTAGGTTCCCTTTTCATCAGATCGAACAATGTATAGTGCTCCTACGATTAGGTTTTTTTTACAACTCGATGTAATGGGGGACATCTCCGAATAACCGTGCCATTGAATTCGAACCGTTTAACCGGCCAGTTCTAACCGTTTATGGCTATCCAACTAGCCGTAGGAGCACTACCGATGTGTACATCTACATGTATCATACAATGTGTACAAGTATGGGATTTAGACGTCACATGACTCGGACTCGCTGGCAGACCTTATGATCTAAAGTGCATATGTCAGAATGAAATAGCCTCCCACAAACTCACCATTCCTAATTTCAATGACCCTCACTTAAAAAGTTCTTGCATTACAAAGTTTGTTTGGATTTGGTCTTTAATGATTTTGTTCTTATAGTGAGTGAACACCAAAAGTTTAAAATCAAATTCGTGAATGAAAAATCTAAAATATCAATTCTTGTCATTATCAAAAGTGTTAAAAAGTCCTTATCATTTAAAGATATTTACCTCGATAGAAAGAATATGTATGTAGTCGCCCGTGGGCAGTAATATTTAGGAATGTCACATGACAAGGTCATTAAGAGCCATGGCCAATATTACCCAAAGGCCCATTTAACTGTTACTAAATTAAATTCATGAATCTGTTCCCACGTACATACATGTACATATCATCTCCCACACTTAAAAAAATTTCTTGTGGGAGGATTTAAAGACCGAGTGGCCTAATAATGTACTATATATGCTGTGGCTCATCAACTTTAGAAATTGTGTGTTTAAGATATTATTATGTTAAGGGTTTATAGTCTGTCAAATGTCTAGCCTAGTTTTCTCTTACTGCTTTTACAGACCTGCGCTGTGCCGGGTAACATTTTTAAAGAAATTTTCAAATTTGATCTGTTCTTCTCAGGAGTGTGATTGTGAAATAAAATGAAATTGGGTTGAACCAGTCATTGTTTTTTGAGGCGCGCGATCGCTCGCGAGCGCCTGCCGCGCACCTGAATGTCGGCCGAGGGGCGGTTTTTCTCCCTCGCCTTAAAATTGAAAATCGCTCTCCATATTTGTAAATCATAGACATGTATTCGATCTCCGCCATACTGTCATTGTGAAATTAAATTATTTGGTGTATTCGATTATTATGTGATCGCACATGGTAATAAAATTCCGATGAATATGTTGCTAAAAATAGATGGCGCCAAAGCGCCATTATTGGTTAATTTAACTGAAATGAAAAGTAGAACTCTCGCGAGACGTGAGAAATTACAAGAGATGGCACGTAAAAATTTCTAATGCGAATAATTTCGGAAGAAATAGATTATATTTTGATGGAATTTTCAAGCGTTTATGATTATATTTTGAATGGGGGTTATGTTTACTAAAAATAATTATACAAGCTAAATATATTTAGAAATTTCGACAAGTATTTCTATTGGAATACCGTAAGTAGTTATAGACGATAGCAGAAGTTTTACTTGACCGTACGACTACGAACGAATGATATTATTTAGCAGACGATGTATATTATCAATTATGTA
Source organism: Patella depressa (assembly GCA_948474765.1). Taxonomy (NCBI): domain Eukaryota; kingdom Metazoa; phylum Mollusca; class Gastropoda; family Patellidae; genus Patella; species Patella depressa. Next base: position 5,061,971 of record OX419721.1, read on the forward strand.
AACAGGAATGACCCCTTGCACCAAGTTATTGATCTTAAGAACCATTTTCCATATACAGAAAACTAGTCACTCTCCTTAACTTCTAAATCACTCTTCTTATCGAAACTGGGAGAGCTTTTTTTAGGAGAGCGATTTTTTCAATTTCTTCATTTAAGGGGAGCTTTTTTCGACTCTCCTCTAAAATACAAAAAACAACGACTGGTTGAACGTCCTACTGTTCTGCTAGAACTTGGCTATTAAATGAAGACAGGCATACACTATACAGTGTGTTACCAATGGCAATTTTGCCTGGATAGCGGCAAATTCCAAATCTCAAAGGATCTTTTACGTGCACACCAATGTGAACACGGGATCTCCGTTTTTCCTACCATTTCAACGAGTAGGCAGTCTCACATAAAACGAAAAAACAAAACATAAATTTTTAACAGGCTTAATTATTCACCAGAGTTTGAAATGTCAACGGAAGGAGTCGCAAAAGTCGTCAAGAAGTCTGAACTAAAAGGTCGTCTGTGTTGAGACCGAAATGACGGGGGACAGAAATGTCGTGCTACCGACTGAACAATCTGTGCACATGTAGATATAATCCTACGAACAATCACACAGTACACCACACTTTAGATTCTGATTACCGTACATTTGCCAAAACGTCAAAACTAGATGGACTGATTATCACCGTACATCGATAGCTTTTACGAAACATACATTATGCAAGAATTAGATAAAGAGATGCCCATTCTTGCCATAGAGATACGGAGAAACAGGGTTTAATATCCCCTCGACACAAACTAGGTCATTTCGACAGTGCTTCACGGTTAAGGCCAGCTTTCGCTCTTCTCGACCCACCTCAGCTTTCCCTCGCTGGAGTCATTAAAGACTCCTGCAAATTAGCTAAATCACTCTCCTAAATATCGAGATTAATAAATTACTTTCAGTTTTTGTTTATTTTTAAACTGCATACGTTCAAGCTATCAAGTTTCCATGTTGATCATTTCGATGCTATCATCTTCACCAAATATTAAACAATACTATAAAAGTATAAATACATGTATAATATGACTACAATACAAAGAGTTATTCTACAGGAGCTTTTTTCTCATTTTTGAAATTGGCAGGAGCTTTTTATGACTCCCGAACAATTTTATAAACGTGAAGGACTGATTTTGGGACTAACATATGGTTTAATTTCATTTCAATAATTCGCTTGTGCATCAGGGTATATATCAATTAACCATTACACACATGTAGGGAAATCGTCAAAGTATTATTCATCTTAATGTCCATTTAAATTGGAAAAATCAATTAACCACACAACACATGTATGTAATGTTAATGTTTGATTTTAAATACGTAACTTAAACTAGGTCACTGGAGCAAAAATTCTATTCAAACGGTTGACATAGATACTGTATTAGTCATGTAACATTATTAAATGTAGCGGTAAAGAATAAATATACCTTCACCACACCCTATTGAAAGCTGTTTTTGTAACGGAAATACGGTATCATAAAATACTTACCCGAGTGTTGAGATAAATCCATTCACACTACCCTCTGCATACAGTGACACAATGTCACCGATATGGAGAAAACTTGCCGACATTTTACTAATTTTAGTGTATCTGTCGCTACATTCTAGCTTAATGTACACGTATACACAAGCTTCTCGTATGAATCAAAACGAACAGTAAAGAAGCCAAATTGGTTGTTATATATCCCACTTTAATTTAGCACTTCACGGAACTGTCTGCACGAACGAGTGAGTGGATGACAGCGTGAACCAGAGAGATTAGTTCATGTATGTTTACGGTCACTCCCTTTAATTATTGTTTTTCTGCATGTTCGGCAGTTCCGGGCACCACTCTCGCTGCTTGTTTTCGAGCACGAATAACACTGCAAGTTACAATATTTTGTTCACCAAAGACTGCAATAATCCTATCGAAAACCTGCTACTCCAGAAGAAATCCCTCTTAGTTTTTACTTTGCCTTTCGTTCCCCACCTGTCAATAAACTACTTCCGTTAGTTCGTTGCTCTTCGCTTATTTCCGACGGCCACCATTCGGCAGTCTCCGTCTTTAGCAGTCCCGAGTGCCGCGATTTATGAAATGAAATGGGGTTTAACGTCCTACTCTTCTGCACCTGACCCGGGCTAATGGAAGACGGGCATACGCCATACAGTGTGCTATGAGGGAAATTTTGCCCACACAGCGGCGCTACGGCCTACTCTTATATCGAATTCAAACTGCCAAGGGATCTTTTACGTGCACGCCAATGTGTACACGAGACCTCGGATTTTCGTACCATCCGAACGACTAAACAGCTGTTGCTGTTCGACACCCCGTCCTGTATCACCGACAAGGGGGAATCACGCCGAAAAATCTGGATGAACTTTCTCGACAATGCAGGGACCGGACGCGATAAATAAATAGAATAAACTCCTAATTTGTTCAGTAATAGTTATTGTGTAATGTACAAAAATACAAATTATATAACATCACCTTTAGCGCTTGAATGTGGTTATAAAAAAATGTTATCCTATGAAATATGTAGTCCGTAAAATAAAAATACATCTGATTACTTTTTTTCTTTTATTTAAAAAAATATATATTTGTCGTAGTAAAAAAACAAAAAAACAAAAAACGCCACAAAATAAACAGCAAATAAAATATCTGTAGAAGAAAACGAACAAATAAATCTGACCGAAAAGTCCTGGTGTGTTTTTTGTTTTTGTGACTATTTATTTTGTTGCATATGACGTTAAAACGGTTAGCTGTATAGAAGGCATACTGGTTTACAGCACAGTGATGGAATCATGGCATATTAAAAATGAAATGAAATGAAATTGCGTTTATTTTAACGTCCTACTGTTCTGCTCCGACTGTGCTATGAGGTAATGTTTTCAGGAATAACGGCGCTACGACCTACATGTCTAATGAATTCCCCGCGTTAGAGGTTCATTTATCATAAATTATTATAAGTTAGTTTTTTAAAGTCGTATTCCTCCCTTACAATTTTTATAGTGTTCATATCAAAGTATCATAATAAGCCAATATCACAAATTCAGCCTTAAAATTGAAATTATTCGTCACTTTAAGGCGTAAACCCTATTGTCCAAAATTGTCTGGGGTAGCGCATCCTAGACCCTTCTCCCGAAAGGAGGCGTGCCCACAGTACCGTTCAACGTGGACCCTCAAGGAGGCGTGCACCCAGCAGACCCATTGCCGCCCTGAAGCCTTTGCTCACACCCTTCCAACAATTTTGGGTTAGCTACCGACTGGAGGGTCCACTAAAAAAGAGTCAGAAAATTCAGTGCAGACGACGAATGGTCATCGAAGAGTTGTTGTTATTTAAGTTAGAGCCAGGACGTCAAGGGTTCGATCCAGGGGCGGATTGTGCCAGGAACCACGGAGTCCGGACGGGGGGGGGGGGGGGCGGGGGTTTTCCCTCTGGAAATCGATTAACTTCAGGGGCGGATCCAGGGGGGGGGGGGTGACTAGGGCAGAAATTAGCTCGGTGAGTAAACCGCGGTCGGTGAGACAAAACATGGGGTTGTCACCCCCCTCAAAAAAGTCCTGGATCCATCACTGAACCCCGACCTGCAAGTAATTTACAACCATCAACCTGTGAAATTAATTCAAATCATCATATTCTCATATTATTAATTAACGTATTATCATTTCATCGTCAATGATAATACGTTAATATTATCCCCACAACAGGGTGCAGGTGACTTAATAATTAGTAAATTTGCGGGCGACAGTGTCAGGTGAATCCGATGAAAATTTCGGATGAAATTCGAAATCCCCATAGCTGGACTCCGAATTCTGGCCCACACCCAGCACACCCGACCAAGAAAGTCTATTATACCAGCCTATTCCAGACTCCAGTGATGGCGTGGCGGCCAGTTAAAGCCACCGGCCACATACAACAATATCATCATCGCTACATGGCTGGTCCAATACCCCTTCCCCCATATAATGTTCAGCAGAAAAAGTTTTTTTCAAGATGAATTGGACAAAATTATTTTTTTCAATTTTTGTCCGACCGGCCCTTCGGGCGATCGCCCGATGGCCCAATACGCCCCTGGTTCGATCCCGATGTTGAAAAAGAACGTTTCCCGGGATTTTCTAGTGTGATTTCCCCTTCTCAGCGGTGTAGGACGGGTGGCCAATCAAAAAACTCCCCCTAGTCCTTGGGGGTCGGGGGCAACCGAGGTCATGTGTACACATGGCCGTAGGCGCAGTAGGCAATCATAGTACACCACACTGCATAGCACATGGCCGTCTTCATTATCTCGGATGGCACAGACACGTGGAACGTTACCATAGGAAGAATACAGTTCTTTTGATATAAGGACGCCGTATCGACACAAGTTCAAATTTAATATACATGTATAGCAATTGGACTGGATCTTCAATAGAAGGCTTGATCTCGCTTTAACTTCGTATCAAGCCCTTCAAATAATACCCTTCATATTTCGGTACTAATTTCAATTGATTCCCGTCCCAGCTGGGGACCTATCAGAGACAAGGTCAATACACCATTCTCCTATATTTTTGCGTTTAAATTTTATATGTACCCGGACTTTTATTTTTGAGATTCTGTTGAAATCGGGACTGTCCCTTTAAAGCGGGAATTTCATATTTCCTAAGAAAGTCAAAACATAATTATTTCTATGTCTTTTGCTCAAAAGGTTGTCAACTCACTATTGCACGATCACGGGCATGACTGACACAGGAAATAATAACACAATTACCTCCCTTGTTTTCCCATTCCCCTCGGATCCATGGAATGGCATTTTCAAACGTTTGAATTTGATATTTTTGCCACTTTTTCAACTGGCAATAGTGAATTATAGGATTAATAGGATTATTCTTTAACACGGTAGGACTGTTTATAGATACAATCTATTTTAATTTTAGGGCTTTATTTTAATACATTTTAAAAATATAACTTAAAAATATGTAATTGGAACTTTAAATGGGTGTCTATTTGGTCAACAATGAGTTTTGTAGCTAGCACAGGCATCTGGGTGACCACACCTCTCCACAAAGTCCTGGAAGAGCTGTTGGTATCTGTTGAATATAGGGTCCGTTTTAACTTCCGGTAGGTCCCGACGCCTTTCTGGCAATTTTAATGCTTATTCCTGTTGGGGGTTTGGGTGGCCGAATGCTTAGCGTGCGCGCGCTGTATCATACGGCCTGTCATTGAGTCAACGGGTGTGGTTTCAAATCCCCGGTTGTAGGTGGCAAGGGGTACGGTCGCCTGTTCAACATCGTCGGTTTCCTCCGGGTACTCTTGTTTCCTCCCACTGCTAAAGACCCCTACGAGCAAGCGAATTATTGAAATAAAATTAAACCATATGTTAGTCCCGTAATGACCTAGTTTGTGTTGAGTGGACGTTAAACCCTATTTCTCTCGCTCTCTTATTCCTGTATATATATGCTTTGCGTGGTTGAAATATATCCCACAATTCACTTGGCACATCTATTATTAGAAACAAAATAGAGACGAGAAATATGCATGCATCGCGATGAAGAATTAAGAAGGTTGTGAGAAGCCATATACGTCTGATTCATGACGAGAGAAAATTACCATTTCAATTGAAACCTTTACACAACCAAATTTTAAAGGGTGTCATCGTTGACAAGCGAGCTGTTTTGATAGATTCAGTACGTGGTAACTTAAAGGACTGGATAATCCAGACAATGACCTATTTTCCGTCAAATTTTGAGGAACCATCCAGTCTAATATTCGTAGAATATTTGTATGGATGATAGAGACTAGTATTATAGTAGTAGCCATATTATTGCAAACTGATCCGGCAGTGAATATTCGCTTGGCTGCTACAATCACTGATAAGCATGACATCGACGAGGCTTAATGAGTACGGCATATTAACTTTTTTACTCCGACAAATTAAATTCTCAAACATTTTTTTGAGGTAAAAGAAAAATAAATAAAGACGTTTGAAGTATTTGTAGTTAAAAGATCTTTCCTATTTAGTGTAAATGGGTATTAAAATGAGTAAAATGCATCATTTTGCCCGAAGCAGTTAGGTGTTAAGTAAACATTGCCGTTGAGCCAATGACTACGAGGCGTGCAGTCAACGCACGTGTTTTGGACAGTCATCTGTTACAGAGATAATTCGTAACTAATTCTCTGTGAAACAGATTGACATTATTGGCGCCCCACCACTTGCTGCAACCCCACTTTTAAAATCTTACATACGGCCCTGATTGGTGTGGGCGTAAATGAACCCTTGGTATATAGTAGCACCGCTGTCCTGGCAAAATACCCTGCATTGCTCACTGTCTTCACCAGGGGAGTCGGAACATATACCAGTAGGACGTTAAACCCAATTTCATTTCAATTTCTATAGATTTTTACGGTAACTAGCTACAGTCTACAAGAGTTATCCATCATTCCCTGTCATATAGCCATTAGCAATGTTTATGTTTAGATTTATCAATAACAGTTCAAGGCCCCAATAATGCAATAATTATAGCAAACACGTCCCAAGCTGCTATAAGTCATTTTGCGACAGAACATTTCCTGTATAGCTGTAGCTTGTTATTGAAATACCTACCGTAAAAGTAGATACAGCTGAGTCACCAATCATGTGACATCTTGCATCAGAGAGTTCAGTTATCACGAAGAAGCAAGCGATTTAGTATACCAGAAAATAAGCAATTTCCTCGAATTAGGTATGGACGTCCCACAAGATGTACTAGAGATGAAAACATACGTGTTTGTGAAAACTGCCAAGAATTATAGACCATTTTAGTTTATTCACTTGATTTCAGAATTCTGTGATCCATAGTCTTGGTTTTTCTGTGCTGTTCATCTTTTGTCTCCAGGTTATGGTTTGGTTGTTTGTGGGCCCTTTATAAGAAAAATATCTTAAAAGAAATCTAAAAATTGAATCCTTTAAACTGTGACCATGTTGACATTTTAATTTTTTATTGTTTTAAAACTATTTTACGTTATTACCTGGAATACTCAACGCTATACAACTTGGTTTTTATTCTTATTCTGACAAAACTAGGAGATTATATGGGACACATTAGTTAGTTTGACGGATTGTATTCTCACACTTAACTGTATATTTTGAATGTGCCAAAGGCGATGCAGGAAATCTACATAATACAGACTGAAAAACAGATGAACACAGAATCACCCAACACACAATAGATGAGGAGCATGGTGATAGAACCGTAGGAATGTGGTCCCCATCTCCGCAATATTATGTGACGTTGTTCACGATTTACATTTAGTTAAAGGTCTCACAACGTGGTATAACATTATGCGACGAATTCGGCTTCTCACAACATTGTAATACATTATTATGTGACGTTTTCCACGATTTCAGGTTTACACAACATTGTGGGACACTATTATGTGACGTTGTACACGATTTTAGGTTTTCTCAACTATGTAAAACATTATTATGTGACGTTGTACACAAGTTTTCGCAAAATGAACAAAAATTGTGTAGACTGTGATCCGTATCTACTAAGCAGAAAAGTAAGTGACGCTTACTCAGCAATCTGTTTATTTCACGTTGTCTTGCAAACTTTGATCTGTATAGCAGGAACTGTTGGTAACAGCTTGGTTCTCGTCGTATCCTTATCCAACAAACACAAACAAAAGAAAAACGCAGATTTGACAGCGATCGTAGTCTTGGCTTTTGTTGATTTATTTGTTTGCATGTTTTTGGTGCCGTATGAGATCCACAAAGCCAACAACTACTACACGCAACTTAGTTCCATCACGCGTATAACATCTGAATGCATCCAGGCTTCATCTTTAGCTATGTCATGTTTCGTGCTCTTGGTGGCAGCTGTTGAGCGGTGCAAGTGTATCTACAGTGGTCAGCCGCAAGAATTCGGCTACTCCAAAAAGTTACGATACATCCTTTGGGAAGTGGTTACTATATCCGCTATAGTTACGTGCCCGACGCTCGTTTTAAAAGGAATTCAAACAAGGCCAGTGGATATGCATTTATTGCACCGTTTGGGTGATAAACATGTGCTATTTATACATTCCCGATTTAGACAGTCGTCTTAACAAAGTAGAGGTCGCTGTCATACATACTTTATATCATCTGTACGTTTTAAATAATGCTATCAATCCAGTATTATATGCTATATATAGCGCCCAATTTAGACGACACTGCAAAAATATATTTCAATCTTTTTGGCTTCGTGTTAAACGGGTGTTTTGTTCCACAAAATAAATTAGAGACGCTCAGAGGGAGAAAGAGTCGCTTGAACATTGGATCGATTCCACGAATGCTATCTGTTTACTAGAATATACTATGAACTTGTAAACTAGTAGCTAGTAAAGTGTCTGTTAATTTGAAATGTTCATTGTTAAAGCCCCAGTAACACTCTTCTTGTAACTGAATAATATGTCCCAATCTTCATTCTGGTCAACAAATTGTATTATTTTAGAATATTCCAATTAATTGATGATATAAATTTCATCTTAACACACCTAATTTAAAAAATTGGAAAAATGCAACTAATTGATTTGAAAAGTCTAACGTAAACCTTTTCAAATGTGACTTGGATTTTAAAATATTTTCGAACCCTCTAGACAAGTAAAATAGGTGGTAATGGATAATTTACACAACAGGTAGGACACTTAAACATCTAGTACTTAGAATAAGGGTATTATTTATTTTCTGGAGCTACCAAGCCTGCAAGAATGTTATTGTCCCTTTAATAATTGTCAAATGTTAATTTAAGCTGTTTACTAGTATCCGTTTTCAACTAACTATAAACTGTTCATTATTGTCAATTCATATATAGTCAACTGTTAGACCATAACTTCTTTGATCTTCGGCGTGGTATAACCAACTGAAATGTTAGTTATACCATGACTGGAACTACTTTCTTCGCCCCCTCCCACCTCCTGTCCCAACAAATTCAAATCTAAAGCAGCAATTTTTAATGGCCAAAAATGGCCAAATCGCAATATTAATGCCTTGCTCTAATTTTGATTGAAAGAAATACAACACAACACAATTTCTTTTTTTAATGTCACATTAACAATTTATATTTAATGAAATATGTACACTCCTACATCGTTTACCATCCGAAGTGGTATCTGGATCGTCAGGCAGCGGTCGTTTAGATGACTGGACAGAACTAGACGATGAACTCTGGCCTTGGATCACACTACTAACAAAGGCCTCTTGTGCGATGTTGGATCGCTTGTATGCGCGTATAGCGTTACTTCTATGTCCTGTGGTCTTTGCTATGAGCTGTTCATCCACACCAGATCTAAACAGGCGAGTCGCACAAGTAGCTCTCAAGGAATGATTAGTGAAGAATCCTGAAAATATAAATGGTTTCAAATTCATCAATAGTCGTATAGATTCAGAACATATTGTGCGATTCAAATATCGTGGGATAGTATTCTGGTTAATAAAGTCGATCAAGAGAGGGGGGAGGGTGTTCTTTGACAGTATTCTTTCAATTAAGTTATAATTACCTTTAAATCCAGCCGCTTCACATAACCTTTTGACGGTGTTCGCCAGTGTATTCCGGCCAACAGGTGCTGCTGCATACCACATCTTTTCTGTTGGTTTAATCAATGGTCGCATATATACCATAGACATAACATGTTCAGGTCTCAAACTCAAGTATTGCTGATACAGCTTCACTATGCATCTTTTAGTGTCGTCACTTCCATATGCCGTCACACACTTGGGATTCACTCTAAATTCTTTCAGTCCACGCTGATTAGTTTTGCTAATTTTCTCTGTATATCTTAGATAAGGTCCCTGTTCATTTTCGCCTATGCATAACTGATCCAAAGTTAAATTACGATGCTCACCACCACTCCGCAAAGCAAAGTTTAATCCAAAAAGATACACAATCGTGTCCAGCAAAGTTTGTGGATTCGAATTTCCTAAAATACCTTGTTTCCACATGATATTTTCTTCATCAATAGAAATTACATCAGCCTGTTTCGTCAATAATCCATTCCCTTTACTGGCACCAATTTTCATAGAGTTGTCGAGAGTATTCCTGAGCTCATTAAAAATCGGATTTGATAACAGTTTAACTGGGCGGCCAATGTTATTCAAGTGCATTTGAATGCGCAAAACCAGTTGGCGTAACGTTTTAGGTGGGTATTCATTGCCATCAGCTTTCCTGGTTTCGACAATAAACCTACTCAAACAATAACTCAGTTCATCATCGTTTAAAAAGTCTAATTCACGTGTTATGAAACTCAGTTGATGACCAGATGTATCTCCTTGTCGGATTTTGTCATTTCTAGCCTTTCTCCAGCTTTCAAAGAGTCGACATGCCCATGATATTGTCTTTTCAGTTGTTCCCGGAATAATTTTCTTCATCAAAGATGACATCTCATCGTCGGTTATAGGTGATGCGAACCGGGTGTCTACCTCAGCTGGTTTAATTTCCACAGTTTCATCATTATCACTGCTTATAACGCTGTAGATATGTTTAATCTTTTCATCATTGAAATACATGTTAAAATTGTCCTCTTGTGTTAATAAAGTGTCCGAATACTCCTGGTTAATTACACTTTGAGAAGACACGGGAAAATCGTCGTCACTATCCATTATAAAAAGACATAGAACTGCAGCAAAAAGGAAACCTTTTGTCAAACTGATACACACGAATCTAAGCTCATATTATACATGCGTACTAACTACTGATCAATGTACTTATTCTTCTTTTAAGTTATGCTCACATTGAATAATCAACGAAAACATGTTCAATAAACATTACTCAGTTGTTAACATAACTTGGCCATAAATAGTGACGTGACAACAAGTTACACGTGCTGAAATGTCATGTAGGTCGTGTAACATACCAATAATCGTCCACAAAAGAAATAGTTCTATGTACAAATCTAAATTAATAAGTTTAAAAGAATATTTTTTTAAACATACGTGGTATATCATAACTGGTTATGGTCTAAACATACTTAAGAAGTGTTAACTATCCGTTTGCAACTCGTTAACTGTGTCAATTAAAACTGTTTACTAAGTGTTAATATAAACTGTTTAACTAGTAATTGGGGGGGGGGGGTAGTGGTCTAGAGTGCCGCGCTTCATCCTCTAGCTGGCCGGTCACCTCTGGCTTGCGGCTGTGGTTTCGAGCCCTGGTGTGAGCGTATGTGGCATGGAGATAGGGGCACCTTCTCAACCTCGTGGGTTTCCTCCGGCACTCTGGTTTCCTCCCACTACTAAAGATCCCTACGCGCAAGCGAATTATTGAAATAAAATTAAACCATATGTTGGTCCCGAAAGGACCTAGTTTGTGTTGAGTGGACGTTAAACCCCACTTCTCTCTCTTAACTAGTAGTGCCGCTCTCCGTCCTCTAGCTGGCCGGTCACCTCTGGCTTGCGGCTGTGGTTTCGAGTCCCTGTGTGAGCGTATGTGGCATGGAGATAGGGGCGCCTTCTCAACCTCGTGGGTTTCTTCCGGACACTCCGGTTTCCTCCCACAGCTAAAGACCCCTACGCGCAAGCGAATTATTGAAATAAAATTGAGCCATATGTTAGTCCCAAAAATTTGTGTTGAGTGGACGTTAAACCCCATTTCTCTCTCTCTCTCTCTCTCTCTCTATCTTAACTAGTAATTGTTGTCATGTCAACTATTGTGGCAATAGTAAAGTGTTATTTTAAACTGTTTTAAAACTTATATCGAATAATAATAGTAAAGTGTTATTTTAAACTATACTACTCAAAAGAAGTTAACGGTCACCCAATTATTTTTGTTTGACATTCGACACACAGGGAACATGTAATTCAAAACTTTTAAGCACACTTTTGGTTAGAATGAGTTCAATATGTCTCAATGTTGAGTCTATTATGCAAAGCATATGCACTTTTTATACACAACTATTCTGAGGATCTGATGAAAATTCGCCATTTTGATGATAATGAGGTCCAACAAATCTGTCTCAAATTCGATAATGTGTGAAACCACCACGTGCTCGTAAGCAGTCGACACAACGACGAGGCATGCTGTCGGTCAGAAGTCGAAATCTCAGCCCACACCATTACCGTACCACCTCCAAAAAGATGGCGTCGTCTAACGTTAACATCAGCAAATCTTTCTCCTTGCCGCCTATAGACGCGAAGTCTGCCATCATTGAACTGTAATGCAAATCGGGACTCACCAGTGAAGAGTACCCGCTCCCATTGTCGCCGTCTTCAGTCTCTATGACGTGTGCACCAGTCACGACGTGCTGTCCTATGACGTTGAAGAAGAGGTGGTCGAACCGCTTGCCGTCGCGATCGAATGTTGTGGGCTCGCAGACGATTTCTTATGGTCTGGTCCGATACCTGAACACCACTTGCATTTCGCAGTTCATCTCTCAGACATCTCGCTGTAACAACGCGCTGACGTATGGCCATTTCAATGACATGCCGGTCTTGACGTTGCGACGTTGATCTTGGCCTATACCAGACCGTGTAATTGAATTGGTTGCCTGGAAACGCTGCCATAGTCTCCGAATCACACTCTGTCTACAACCGATTCTCTGTACAACATTCCTCTGTGTAAAACCCTGTTGAAGCCACACAATGGCTCTTCATCTGTCAAGTTCACTCAGCTGACGTCTGACAATGTTGAAATTTCAAGTGAGAGCAGCACGGCCTTGGAAGGTTTTTGTCATGCCAAAAATGTTCATTGAAAATGCATAGTGCACGTGCAAGGACATAATCAACTCCAAAAAGTTGTACCCTACTGCGTTTGGGCGATGCAAACAATTTTGTAGAGCCTTGTTTTGAGCTTCAATTTATGGTTTCTAAGGAGACTGTCAAAATCGTTTTGTTTGAAAATGACATATGTCTTGTACACAGGTTTTGTCATCAGGATATCGTGAACCAATTTTGACACGATTTCCCCCCAAAATTATATATCTATATCTGATATGTGCATAGACAATTACCTGGTAAAAAAAAATGTTTGACCCTTAACTTCTTTTGAGTAGTATATTAAGAAAGTATCCGCGAGAGCACCATGCAGGTGGTGACAGGGGTCATGTCAGCGATTTCGGCCATATTTTCCATGTGGGATAGGTTAGGGCCCAAATGCACGCAAAAGCGATATTTGACCGATTGGACCCCTCCTTATCCTCTGGAATGGGGTTTGGAGTTTTATCCTCAGAAAAACGGCAAAAATCGATTTTTTTGAGGTTGAAATTTGAGAGGCTGTCTCATGTAAACCAATGGAGATACAATAACCTTATTGGGATATAATATAGTCAAGGTTGTTCTCTAACAGTACATTTTAGTTAAAGTTCGAAATCTGCACAGTGGTCCTTATTCAGACTGGATGCCAAACCCAATCCTAGGAAACATAGATTTGATACCCTATCTTTGAACAGTTGTAGCGCCCCCTTTGCGGGGTTGCGGGAGAAATGTGGTACCCAGGAAGAACAAGTATGACCAGTAGAATCGTATTCAAGAAAAAAATCCATTGCAGCCCAATGTTGTGGATCACAGTGAACGGTTAAAAATAGTGAAAAAAGAAGAAAATTTAAGAAAAACGGCGAATTTGATATATCTATCATATTGTATTTCTCAATATAGTCCGGCAGAAGGTCAACGAACCTGGAAATATAGTCAACCTAATATATTTTAATGGATTATATATCATCCCTGGCACCTTTGGGGAAATTGTATATTCAATATGGCCGCTCTGAGGCATTTTCTGGTTATTTACTTTAATTTAATGGGGTTTAATTCGGAAAAAAATCTCTCGGACCTCGGTATGAAGGTGGTTTCTGTAAGAATATGATCGGCTGAATCTAATGAGCTTGGGTATTCATCCTAAAAGTGACGACTAATTCCGCCAGGGGGCCAAAGTCATAATGGCAGCTAATTTTTTGAGGTAAACTCATAGTGTCCCCCTATACGGTGTGTAATATATTGAAATGTAGGTTTTCATTGTCAATTTCTTCAGATATACACATAAATACATGTTCAAGCAAAAAGTGTTGAAATCCGATGATATTCTTCCCTTAATATTCTTATAAGGACACAGAGTATACACGGTCAAACACAATCAACAATCAGACCATCGTGAGTTGGTAGCAATTTGTCACACATTGTCACATATTTGTCTTGTGCAACCTCGGGAATTTGTCTAACTCACCCTCTCTTGAATCACTGGAATACTCGCAATCGGTAGAACATTCTGATTCTTCCCATTTCATCCATGTTATGCAACGGGGATGACATTTGTCATCCCTCATTCTACTCAGTTTTCTATTAGAGGAGATGACGCGGACGGGTGTCATAGTGGATCATAATTTATGCTTGACAATTCGCTCTCCGTAGCTTTTGTTCATATGGCTCTCTGATTTGTGCTCTTAGTCTATTGATACATAAGTTTTTACGTTAACGGCTCTATTATTTTCCATGGTCACTAAATGTAGTTATTTTGTTGAACTTGGGAACAATATTGGTGTTTCGTTCGGTCATGGCATATTTCACCATTCAGATATGAAATTTGGCGACCCCGAAAAAAACCTATATTTTAATACATTATGAATATTGTTATGTCTTGCCAAATATGGCCACCATTTTGAATTTAAGCTCAATCTGGAATACTTGTTGATCAGAACATGTTTTTTATGTTTATATCTGAAGTAAATGACACCGAAAACCTATTGTTTAATATATTGCACACCAAATAATTTTCCTCCATTTTGAATTTGGACAACTTGTGGAATTGGACAGCTTTTTAAGGAAAAATACCCAAGTTTTTTGGATTCAGAGGGTCACATTCTGACAGAAATCACCTTTATATCGAAATCCGAGAGAATCTGTCCCGAATTTTACCCCACTGAACTAAAGTAAATTATCAGAAAATGCATCATGACGGCCATTTTGAATTCTTTTAATATACTCAAGGATGCCAGGAGGGCATCATCCGTATTCTGAAACTGCACAGATTGAAGATATATAATACACCAAAAACCTATCTTTCAATAAATTACACACCGTTTCAGTAAACTTTATACATTTCCAGCCAAAATAAGCCACCATTTTGAATTTGGCCTCCTAACGGATTCAGTGGGTCAAATTCTTGTAAAACCCATCTTCAACTCGTGGTTCGAGAGACACTGTCACATATTTTACCCCACTCAACAACCAGACA
Source organism: Patella depressa (assembly GCA_948474765.1). NCBI lineage: Eukaryota > Metazoa > Mollusca > Gastropoda > Patellidae > Patella > Patella depressa. The sequence continues at coordinate 5,077,125 of OX419721.1, forward strand.
AGCTCTCATGGCAGCCATCTTGAATATTTAAATTTCCCCAAGGGTGCCGGATTCTTAATCTACACATACTGAAGATATATGATCCATCAAAAAACATTAGGTGGACTAAATTTCCATGTTAAGGCTTAAAATGGGGCTTGGCTGCCGGAATAATATTATCTTTGTAAAAGTAAAAGCCTATAAAAAAAGAGTAGAGGATATCGCACCAACCATAATACTGATCAGATTCGTCGTATAAAACGTACTAGATACTGTATAAAACAGTAGTGGGCGTGGCACCTTCATTGTCTACGATATCACCTTAGGTGGAAGTGGACGTTAAACCCCACGAACGAACGAACGAACGGCACCTTCATTTGCTTATTGGGAGGGGGGCGCATGGTTAGCACCTGCGTGGTGTATCATAAAGCCTGTCATTGGGTCAACTGTCGTGGTTTCGAATCCCCGGTTGTATGTGACATGCTTTTAGAAATTTTCTGAAGGCAGGGGCTCTTGCATGACTGGAGTCCAAACCTCACTGATCAGCACGCGTCTTGTCGGCACTGTTGACACCATGTTTAATACTGAGAGATGGAATGAAGCAGAATCAAATGGCCTGAAACAATGAATCAATAGTGAAGGAAAATATCATAAAGATCCAATTTTCACATTTTTACGGGTGCCACTGCTCATTCCACTATTCCGTTGCATCCAATTTTATTTTTTATTTTGATAAAGCATGGTATGAACTTCATAACGACCGTATGAGATACTATGAAATACCTGCAAAGGGGGTGCTACAAGGATTTTTGGGAATGGTGTATTTTGCCTCTTAAAAGATATACCATTTTGACTGAGCTCTGAAACACCCATAATACATCATTTTCTAAAAATGGTGCCCATGTTAGAAAGTCGGAAAAATGGCCTTTGCAATGAGAGCATGACAACTACCGTACATAACATATTTTATGAACAACGATATTTCAAACATTTGGTATTTTCAATGAAAATTCAATGAAAAAATGGCTATTTTTGAGTGAAAAACTACTGTTCCAGCTGTAGGCCCCAGGGTAGGTTTTGGGCTCTGGGACTTCACCACATTTATAACAATGCTTAGGTGGTCCAATAACCAGAGTAAGGTTAAAAATTTCAAACTTAGCACTTTGGCGTTTTTTTTTCGAATTTTGCATGGTTTTCTCGCGGATTCATTCTTAACTAATACATGTTGCTAACTTCTATAATAATAGTAAAATGGAATTTTAAGCTGTTAAAGATATATTATGGGAGATAAGATAAAGAGATGGCAGTTCTCACTATAATACTTAAAAACCAGATAGTGTAAAGGTAATTTGCTGAAAATTTCAGTCAAATTGATCCACTATTAGCTGAGAAATTTTCACATAGCCTCGGTCATCATTACTCAAATCATTAATATAAACAGCATAGTCTCGATTATCAACTTGATTGATTTAATTATCAATGGCCATTAAGCGGCATATAGGAATTTAATCCGCCAACATCGAAGGCTAGCCTTGACATCAAGAGTTTATTATGGTCTGGATATGTTAATTAATGTCTAATTGATTATTTAGATAACATTTCAGACCTAAAGAAAGACCTGTAATAAGCAGATTTTGCTCTTGCATAATGCTATATTAACTCATACACGGGTAGTAAAAATGTTAACAGGAATGTATACATCCGAGAAATAAACATCCCTAATATCAGAAATAAAAGTTTGGGCACTGTGATGTCTCTGGCGTCTAAGACGATTAATTCGTTGACAACTTGGAACTTCAGGGGGAGGGGAATTAGGAAGGCATTAAAATTAACGTGTATGTCGTAAACACTGCCTTTAAGTAGCCTACACGTGACTTCACATGTATATGGTCAATTATGTGCTTATTAATAATCATTCACCATTGCAATACATCGATCATTCCTTGGGTCCGAATGATTCCATTTAGCAAATAAAACTTAATCAACTAAATAACAAATTAATTGAATATTGAATCAAATATAGATGATAATAATGATGAGCAAATATGTTGTGTATTTACCAACCGGGTATATATATATATAAATATCCGACTGTCAAGTTGGTGGATATACAATTAAAACGACTAATGATAACACTATAAAACGTATAATTGAGGTGAATTAAAATGGGTTTTAACGTGTGACAAACTAAGGTGAAATGAATGGGAGAGAGAGAAATGGGGTTTAACGTCCACTCGACACAAACTAGGTCATTTTGGGACTAACATATGGTTTCAGTTTTATTTCAATAATTCGCTTGCGCATAGGTGTCTTTAGCAGTGGAAGGAAACCGGAGTGCCCGGAGGAAACCCACGAGGTTGAGAAGGCGCCCCTATCTCCATGCCACATACGCTTACACCAGGGATCGAAACCACAGCCGCAAGCCAGAGGTGACCGGCCAGCTAGAGGTGAAAACGAGGCACTCTAGTCCACTAGGCCATCCCACACCCCCCTCCCCCGAAATTAAATGGAATTTAACGTATAGCAAATCAAGATCTTATGAAATGGGGTTTAACGTGTAGCAAAGCGAATTTAAATGGAGTTTAACGTCCTACTGTTTTGCTCCGACTGGGCTTATGAAGACGGACATACGCCATACAGTGTGCAATGAGCGAAATTTTACCCGGCCAGCGGCGCTATGGCCTACTCTTATATCGAATTCCAACTGCCAAGGGATCTTTTATGTGCATGCCAATGTGTACACGGGACCTCGGTTTTTCGCCCATCCGAACGGCTATAGGCAACTGTCCTTGTCAGGCCCTCCGCTCTGCATCACTGACAAAGTGAAACTACGCCAGAAAACTTTGTCGGCCAATGCAGGGATCGAACACCCGACCTCCAGGTTAGCTAGCAGTGCTTACCCACTTAGCCACGTGATCCCCCTAGTAAGAGAGAGAGAGGAGGAAGAGGGGGTAACGTCACTTGGCACCAACGACGTCAATTCAATAATTCGGCAGCGCGTAAGGGTCTAGTGGGAGGGGGTAAACCCGGAGAAAATCTATGAGGTTGGACAGGCGACACTATATCTTGTCACGTTCAAGTGGGGAATCGAAACCAAGCCACTTGGTTCATTCATAAACCTTGAGACCCTAAACCTCTATAGATACCCCCAACCATTCTTAGATTCACAAACCTTTGAAATGATTATATTTTAGTTAGAAATTATTGTGTAAGAGGGGTCACGGTGGCTATGGAGTATGACGCTGACTCGCTGGCCTGGAGGTCGGGTGCTCGACCCCTGCCATAGTGCCGCTGCCGGGCAAAATTTCCTTTATAACACACTGTATGGCGTATGCCTGTCTTGATTAGCCCGGATTTGAGCGTAACATGAGGACGCTAAACCCCATTTCTAGCGGTCGAATAGACAAACGCTGACATTGAGTCAAGTGGGGATGGTTTTGATCACAAGCTTGTTCGTGACGAGGAGTCTGTCTGTCCAACCTCATGGGTATGCTCCGGGTCGTCCAGTACCCCCAAACTGCTAAACACCCCACAATCGCATACGAATTATTGATATAAATGTCTTAGTTTGTGTCGAATGGATGTTAACAATTAGTGGTTCAAATCCACATTGGAACTCGGCCATCGTTAACCCCCCTTAATTGAGTCCCACTGTATTGTTATACTTTCCAATTGACGTGTGTGAATTCTGATCACTTTTTCCAACTTTCACCTTTTCCTGAATATCTGTTTCACAGAGAATTATTTACGAATTATCTCTGTAACAGATGGCTGTCCACAACACGTGCGTTGACTGCACGCGGCGCCAGTCATTGGCTCAACGGCTCGTGCAATGTTTACTTAACACCTAACTGCTTCCGGCAAGATGATGCATTTTACTTATTTTAATACCCATTTACACACTAAATAGGAAATATTTTTTAACTACAAATACTTCAAGCGTCTTTATTTATTTTTCTTTTACCTCAAAAAAATGTTTGAGAATTTAATTTGTCGGAGTAAAAAAGTTAATATGCCGTACTCATTAAGCCTCGTCGATGTCATGCTTATCAGTGATAGTAGCGGCCAAGCGAATATTCACTGCGGGATCAATTTGATCTGTACTGACAAGAACTGCTTCGAGAAAGAGAGAAAGAGAGAGAAATGGGGTTTAACGTCCACTCGACACAAACTAGGTCATTTTTGGACTAACATATGGTTACATTTTATTTCAATAATTCGCTTGCGCGTAGGGGTCTTTAGCAGTGGGAGGAAACCAGAGTGCCCGGAGGATACCCACGAGGTTGAGAAGGCGCCCCTATCTCCATGCCACATACGCTCACACCAGGGCTCGAAACCACAGCCAGGGGTGACCGGCCACCTAGAGGTCGAAGCTTCGAGAAAGTTTCGCTTCCATATTTCGGGTACAATGAAATGAAATGAAACTGTGTTTAACCGCCGACGTTTCTGCACCAACTGCGTGTGCTATTCGGACACCGACGCGACGACTTACTTTTATACAGAATTCCATCTGTCTACGGCAGGGGCGTTTTACGGGTTTATTATGGCGGAGGCCACACTATTTTGAGGGCCCTCCTCTGCGCCGGGCGGGGGGGGGGGGGTCTTGACTGATGATTTTTATGCCTATTCAGTGGCTCTGCATTCTCATTCAGTAATGGATTAGGCAGTAACATTGTATAGAAAACGATTGACTCGGACTCGGGGCCCTTTCCCATGGCCAGAGGGGCCCTTTTGTCAGACGTAGGGCCCTTTTGTCTGCCTTTAGAACACCCTAACTTGGGTACATTTTCATTTTCTCATCGGTTTTAGCATTTTTCTCCCGTTTTACTTTTTCCAATTTCTTTGATTTTTTTTTTTTCGCGAGAAGGCTGGCGCCTCCAGCGCCTCAGCTATAAAACGCCTTTGGTCTACGGTTCTTCTACATGTATGGGACCTCTATTTTTTCGTACCATCCGAACGACTAGACAGTTGTCCCTGTCTGCCCCCTCCCTCCTGTATCCCTGACAAGGAGAAACAACGCCGAAAAAATCCAGAGGAACTTTCTCAGCCAATACCTGGAGAAAACCCGAGACCTCCAGTCTAACGAGTCAGCGTCTTACACACTGAGCCATCCCGGCTCCCAAATTTTTAGGTGAAAAAATCAATAATGAGTTAAATGTCATCTGTGATAAACAATAGCTGTAAAAAAGTTACGATGGAAAATAATGCTGAAAATAACCGACGACAATGATTCAAGTCTAAGTGAGACGTTGGTGTCAAATTAACACATGCCAAGCCTATAATCAGCTCTCTAGAGCATCGGATGGTGCAGATGTAAACGATCGCCATTTAACGATTTAATTCAAAAATGGAGAAGCGATTAACGAGTAACGTTGTACGATAATATACGATAATCGTCTAACGAGAGAGAGCTGGGGTTTAACGTCCACTCTATACAATCTAGGTCATTTAGAGACTAACACATGGTTCAACTTTATTTCAATAATTCGCCTGCGCGTAGAGGTCTTTAGCTATGGGAGGAAACCGGACGACTCCGAGCAAACCCACGAGATTGGACAGGTGACCCAAGTCTTACAACCGGAGAACCGAAACCACGCCAGTTGACTCAATGGCAGAACTTATGATATAACACTCACGTGCTAACCATTCAGCCAATCAGCCCCATCCCCCAATTGATCTATGTGGGTTGGGATGGCCGAGTGGTCTAGAGTGCCGCGCTTCGACCTCTAGCTGGCCGGTCACCCTTGGCTTGCGGCTGTGGTTTCGAGCTCTTCTGTGAGCGTATGTGGCATGGAGATAGGGGCGCCTTCTCAACCTCGTGGGTTTCGGTTTTCTCCCACTGCTAAAGACCCCTACGCGCAAGCCAATTATTGAAATAAATGACCTAGTTTATGTTGAGTGGACGTTAAACCCAATTTCACTCTCTCTCTCTCTCCATATCTCCATAATGAACTAACCTTTTATTTATGATGTATTTTATTTTGTCACGGGCTGTTAAGGCTTGTTTGCTGGACTGAAATGTGTTGATAAACCTGAACTGTATATTACTTAAAGTTCCAATAGCATTTTTTTAAGTTATATTTTTAAAATTTATTAAAATAAAGCCCCAAAATAGATTGAACCTATAAACAGTCCTACCTTGTTAAAGAATAATCCTATTAATCCTATAATTCACTATTGCCAGTTGAGAAATTGGCAAAAATATCATTTTCAACTTCAAATTCAAACGTTTGAAGATGGCCGTCCATGGAGAAGAATAGGAAAACAAGGGAGGTAATTGAGTAACTATTTCCTCAATCAACCAGTGTCACCCTTTCTACCCCCCCCCCCCCACCCAAAAAAAAATTTTTTTTGTCCATGATCGTATAATAGTGAGTTGACAACCTTTTGAGCAAAAAAAAAAGAAATAATTATATTTTGACTTTCTTAGAAAAAGTGAAATTGGAACTTTAAGTTTAATATTTGCAGTCATTTGGTCCTGAAACACCCAACCAAGACTATTAGATACGACACTCATACAATGAAATATAATAAGGCAAACCCTAAAGATTAATATGTAGATGTCAGGAAAACACCTTTCTAATTATAGACATGAGGCACATAAATCTTGTAAAATCAGGGTTAGGTCGGAGCTTTCGAGATATTTTCCAAATTTACTGTGAATGTTTGCGAAACCTAATCAATGCTCTTTAGGCCATGGGTTCTTTCTGACTAGCCCGAGAAGAAATCCGAGCAAAGTAGTAAACTATGACCCCTACCCCCACAACCTTTCACAGCAATATACATGTAAATGGTCGATGAAAATAAACATACTTCCAACAAAATAAATGATTAAACATTAAAAAACGTAATTAGGCCTAATTCAAACATTTGAAGAAACAGTTCACAGAAAAATGTTGATTCAATCATAATGTTGGTATTGACGATCAAACTGTGAATGAATGATGACGCAGTGAAGTTAAATAGATTTGGCCATTTTGGTTTGTCATATCCAACAGTGCAAACCCAATTTGTAAAAATCATTAAGTAGGTTACTTATGTTTGCATATGTTGCTCTGCGCATCACGTATAATAAGATTAAAAATGTGTTTCCTGGTATATTTTAAAATTTAGGGTTTGCCCTATTCTATTTTTTTGTATGAGTGTTATATCTTGTCTTGCTTGGGTGTTCCAGTACCAAATGCCTGCAAATATTAAACCTAAGTAATATAAAGTTCACGTTTATCCACAAGTGTCCCATTAAGTAGGTCACTTTTATTTGCATATGTTGCTCTGGTTGTTTCCAGAAGAAATTCTGAACAAATGATTACGCGGTTAAGTAATCAAATTTGACGCATTTGGTTTGTCATATTGAATAGGGCAAATCCAAATCATTAAGCTCCTCACTTATGCTTGCATAAGTTATTCGACTTGTTCCAGAAAAAATTTCTGAATAAATGATGACGCAGTTAACATATTGAAATTTGACCTATTTGACTTGTCATACAGATTTCGGAAAACCAAATGTATGGAAGCCTATTGGAACCATGTCATAATCTCGACTTCTCGCCGCAAAAATAATCGGGGGAGCGAAAAGTCGAGGGCGCGAGTGAGAGAACGCGAGGACTTCTCCCCGAGACCACGAGATTATTTTTACCTCGACTCCTCGTTCGTTCGTCCCTCGACTTCTCGCTTCCTCCCGTTCTCGCCTGTGACAGTCCCAGCGTTATCGCACTCCCTTCTCGACTCCTCGCTTTCTAGCATTTTCGCCTTTGAGTATTTTCCGCCTTCTTATACTATCGTTCCCTTGAGTTCTCGTTCGAACGACTATACATCGTCCCTTGCCAGACCCTTCGTCCTAAACCACTTACAAGGGTGAACTGTAGCACCATGGACCTTTCTGTCTGACGTGGAGAGCGGGCCATTGTCAAACCCAATCTCGAAACCAGAAAAATTTTTGAAGAAATTTCTCTGGTGAATCGGGGTAGCCATTTTCCCGGAAGGTGACACACGCGAAATTTCTCGTTTATTTGCGTCGTACGCCCCCGATTTTACGTGCCTGGATGACCGAATCACTTAAAAATATACCCACGCGTAGAAAAATAGATCTTGAATTTGTTCGTTTAAGATCCAATTTTTTATGTCAGCGAGTTGACGTTGAATCAAGAATCATTTTATAACAAATGAAACGATGATCCGACCTCTAGTTTTCGAGAAATCGACCCAAAAAGATTGACCAATCAGAGGTCAGAAAGGGCGGGGCTTAGGTTTGAAAAAAATTGGAAAAAATGGACGGTCTAATGTGCCAGAGGCCTTCAGCTCCGCGGCTGCCTCTGGGAACGAGATTGTGTCAAACTTTTCGCCACATGCTACGTAAGGCCCATGCATTTCTTCTTGCTACATATCTTAGTAGCCTTGTGGTCGTCTAGAATTTGTCTCTGGTTGTCTTTCTTTAGATTGAAAACAATGTTGCAACGACGATATTGCTACAGAACCTCGTCGAAATATTCGACTGAAAAATTAAAATCGAGTTACAATACTGTCTGTGCAAGTAGAGTTATAAAATTGTTTAGGACTGTGAAAACTTTCTAGAACCTCAATCATTCCCTCTAAATGAATCCATGTCGAAATATAAGTGCCGATGCGGGAGACAGTGGGCATGCCCAAACTTTGCACTCTCGCGGTGAGTAGATGAGAAGTCGGGATTGTGGCGAAGCGAGAAATACTCAAAGGCGAGAACACGAGGGAGTTAGATGTTCTCGGCGAGAATGCGAAAACGCGAATATTTTCAAAGGCAAGGGAACTATAGAAGTCGAGGCGCGAGAACTTGAGGTAAAAATAATCTCGTGTTCTCGGGGCGAAATCCTTGCATTCTCGCTTTATTTCCTCGCGTTCTCACACTCCACTTCTCGCACCCTCAACTTCTCGCTCCCTCGACTTCTCGTATCCGACTCGCAGAGAGAAGAAGTCGAGATTATGAAATGGTCGCAATAGGCTTCCGTAGATATCACCATGATTACGTAAGTTGTTATATTTGTTTCCAGGAAAATCTATTTTTAGTGGCGACACTATATATAAGACGATGGTTTGATGGGCTGAAATTTTTCTACCTGTATGCTTTGACCTGCATTTTTCTTTGGAACGTATCATCTGGACAATTCAAAATGTAAGTTATATAATTAATATAATATGGTTTTATGGCCGTATAATTGCCAAGGAGAAGGAACAAAGTATTTGTCATGCTGGTATAAGCCTACAATGAGACCAGAAATAATGGAGATATTTTGGACTAAGTTTGTTTTTATAATCCAGTCTCTCTCGTTGATGAATATATTCGCTATCGGGATTTTGTCATTCAATATATTCTTCATAAAATTTGATGTGACGAATTTGGATAATGTCGATGAGAAATATTTTGTATTTCGTCCGGGCTTCACCAAAACACGACACCATTAATAGATTTTTGTGTGCTGTCGTCAGCCCTGACCCTCCGTCAATAATTGGCTCGAATGGGGTTATAGGTTTTGACTGTTTTTCGTCAGCAGGGGGGGGGGGGGCACAAGACCGTATCGATTTTCAGCGCTCTGCGACCCTTTGCGCCGTTTTCGGAAGACATTGTGATCGTGATAGAGAAGCATTGGCTTCTTACAAAAGACAGTTATTATTTCGCTTTGGGTCTTTAATATTTTCATTCCTAGATTAATCCAGTATTTTTATTCCAATCCAGAAAAATGTCTAGAAGGGCTAAAAATCCAAACAGTACAATGCACCTAGCTAAATCAAGCTGTCGTGGAACTATCAAGAAAAATAAAACTAAGTCCTCGGGTCGCGTTGCTAAACAGGTAAGTTATAATAATATGTCAGTCGCTACAAGAACGTTATTATTGCCCCTAAGTTTATGACTGTAAGATCTTGCTTTTGGCTTCAAATGTTATATGAATTAATGATTTGTCATTTATTCACAAGCCTATAATTCAACTCTGTAGGTCATCGCTTGGTTGAGATTTTGTACGGATTGAATCACGATCGCCATTTTATAATTTAATTTAAAAATGGATAATCGACACATTGTAACAATAGTAGCAATGAGAAACTAGACTACGCTCATTTTTAAATGACCATAACTTCACTCAGTACAGGCGCGGATACAGGATTTTTTGCAGGGGGGTGGGGGGGCTAGGTTTGATAATTTCTTAACTAAGGCGCTCAACAAATTAACGGGTGGTTTGGGGGCCCTCCCCCAGAAAAATTTGGTAAATTAGATTCAATTTGGTGCATTCTGACGTATTTCCGGAAGGTAAATTCCAAAATTACAGGTCTCAATTCAAAATCGCCAATAAAATCGCATAAAAAACTTTCGAGCCTGAGCAGGGGGGGGGGGGGGGGGCGGAATCCCTGGACCCCCCCTCTGGATCCGCGCCTGCAGTATGAAATAATTTGACTGAAATTTTAAAGATATTCACTTTTCATTGATCTATTTTAAACTAATATAGCACGAACGACCAGCTCTTGATGTTAATATTACATCAATACATCTTGAATAACTTAAATTAATCCCTTCTTTCAGTCCAGAAAAAAGAAAGATACCAGACAAATCAGGATATCAAACACAATAAGAGGAGTTGCACAGCGAAATAATACAAAGAACACTACTGGTATGACCAGTCGAATGACATTCAGTCGAAAGGGAGTCACATTAAGTCAAACATGGAGTGTAACTAGAAGGCTGACGATTCCTGCTGGAACCAACATGTATTTTACACATTGAATATAATAAATATATAGTTTGTAATGATAAATTTGTTTAACGCAAAATAAATAGATGACAAATTAAACAATGAATTTATGAATATAAATCTATCACTTATAAATATATGGTAGTAATTCTAGATTCCTATGTACTGACTGTATATGGTACACTTCTAACTATGGAATAGAATTACCATATATTCCTGAATGATGTTTTGGTTGGGCTTCTCTCGTATTTATTAACCAATGATGAGAAATAAGATTTGGTGTAAAACATGCTATTAAGGACACCTTGATTTATTTTAGATTATTTACGCGAGTAATAACACCGTGTTAAAATTCACTGAAGTGAGACAATATGATGAGACATTATATACAAGGAGTATTTCGGGATCCTCCGACTATATCCTTAGCGTTTGAGGGGAACTGGTTCATAATTGTCTAGCGCCAATTTTACGCATTGCCAGACACCTACTGTCTGTTCCAGGTGATACTCCAACTCGAAAAATTTTGTGAGTTGCCTAGAATTGTCATCCCTTTAATTTTTCCCTTAGAATACATGACTAGAAGTCCGATAAAATCCAGTATTCTCTTGTAAATTTCATATATTTTAGACATTGTCACTTTCTCAGAACATAAACATTACGATTGCGCGTGCGTTAAATTGTTACAAAATACTGTTGGGTATTTTGATAATGGTTTATTTTACATATTCAATGTAAGCACTTGCACTATTTGTTGTACATGTTAGATTTAATTTGTATGTGAGGGGATTGATGACATAGTATTATGTAAGATGTGATGGGTTGTTCAAACAATGTTTAGCCGACAAGTATATTATGATATAAGATTTGGGTAACAAGCATTAACACATATTGTCTAGAGATAGGAGGTGTGAATCGTAATAATTAAGTCTCATTGTTCTGATTACTAATGGTATTAACTATGGCATACCATAGCCGATATAAATAAGCCTAGTTTGGAAAACAAGGAGAGACGAGGGCAGAGACAGACGAGGGCAGAGACAGACGGAGGGCAGAGAGAGACGTAGAGAACTTGCCCTCAGACCATGAGGCAAGGGGTCTGCCCTTGGACTCCGGAAATAAGGTCTTCGCAGACCTAGGGACAAGAGCCAGATAGATTTCACCATATGTACCTGTAAATATGTTATCCAGCATTATCTGTACCTGTAAATATGTTATCCAGCATTAAAGTATATTTCTAATAAAATGAGTTTATGTATTATGTTACATACTAATAAGTGGTGTTCGTGACCAGTCGAACCTTAGATGGGTCAAAGATCAACGCAAAGTCCTGCAACTAGACGATGAACGGAAGGAGGAACTTAAAAAGTAAACTAGAAACTAGACGATGAACGGAAGAAGAAACTTAAAAAAGTAAACTAGAACTAGACGATTATATTTTACAGTCCTCGACGATCAAGCTCTGAAGAAGAAAAGACGAGATCGCCAACAGTAATAATGGATCTGGGTATGTCTTTGATTGCAATATTTTATTTTACAAAACTGGCAATTTAAAATTACAAAGAGAAAAGATTTGTCTTTATCTTCTGATAAATATAGTAATGACTATATTTTGGCGATTTAGTCATGATGGAACATAAAATTATATTCTCAAAATGTGCACATTTTTTTTTTCTCTTATAAAGGAAATCTTCGATCTGATCGGTTAATTGTTTTTAGTTATATTTCCTGAACAATTTAGCTTCGAAATATTTGTCTAGATATTATAACGGCGTAAAACCGCCTTGTGTGTTTTACCCGATTAGTGGGTTTAGATTAGCGGAATTGGCTAACAAAATAGTATTTTCTCGACATACAGAGATTAAGGCAGATTTAGCCAAAATACGGATATATAGACGAATTTTTATTTAATATTTAGACAAATATGATTCAGGAAATATTGATTTAATAACGCTAAACGATAAGATACGTTTTGGTTTATATTACGTAAAGCACATTATAGAATCTTCACTTATTTTGAGTTTGGCAATAATCATTTAATTAAAATTCGCGTCGAAAATTGTCAGTTAAGAGTAAAAAAAAAAAAATGTTTAAATTCATGGAACATAATGCAGACGATAGCATGTTTAACCCCACAACGACGAAAATGGAGAACAACAAAATACAATGTTTGAAGAGTATCCAAATGGTGGACACTGATATTAATTATTTTTATCGACGTATGAAGAACGTCCAAAATGGTGGACAACAATTTAGATTAAAAAAAATAATTTTCATCGATGATTGCTGTTAGCCAAATGGTGGACGACAGTATATATTTTTACATCGATGTTTAGTTTTATCCAAATGGTGGATGACGGATGTATTTTATTGGTAAAATTGAATATTTGCAAACTGACGTATCTTTGTCTTGGGGTATTTACCCATGTACCATAAAAAGAAATATAATGGTAATTTGAAGACGTTATCGGCGATAAAATATATTTTCATGGTGGATAATATTACGAACTGATGTCGTGTGTTCCAGAATATATTTTTATTATTAATGTGTTTGATTAATGCCGATCATGTGTTTTTACGCGATCGAAGTTTAGGATATTTTAATTGTGTTTCTATTTACGCGTGTGAAGTTTATAGAAAATTTTGTGTGCGAATATTGTTCCTGTGGTGTTATATGCGTGTCATTTAGGTTTAATTTTTAACAATTTTGCGAACTATCTGTGGCTGTTATTTTGATGTCTCCTGTGGAAGTTTTCTGAATGAACTAAAAATGAACTGACAATAATTATTAGGTTATATATGTTTTTTTTAAGTCTTATTACTCATTATGTCATATGGTTATTTTAATATTTTGTTTCAAATCGTTTCATAAATGTTTCATATATTTCACTATTTGAAACTTGTGGTTGAAGGAGGAAATGTTACAAAATATTGTTGGGTATTTTGATAATGGTTTATTTTACATATTCAATGTAAGCACTTGCACTATTTGTTGTACATGTTAGATTTAATTTGTACCATTCCAGGTATGTCACGAAGTTTTAGCCATTTTAATTAAAATTTGAAGAAATGACAAACAATTTTCGAGTTGTAGTATTACCTGGAACAGACCGTAATGTCGAGTATAATACTACAAATAGAACGGAAGTGAGACAGTGGCAACATTCTTTATTAATTGACAAGAAACTATGAGTATTACATTATCGGATACCAAGAGTCTTGTGGGCCCCCTACCCTTTCTTTTTAACATTTATCTGGTTACAAGTGTCTAATATGTTCTGCGCTCTATGCTAGCTTTGTACATGTATTTGGAATCTTTTCCCTACCCCTACTGGCAATTCTAGTAATCTAGATCTGAAAGCAAATCTAGGTACTCTACCAACCCCATCCAAAGAGTGTTCTACATGGAAATGAATATTAAATTATTTGTCGATTTGTATGGTTTGAAAAATACCTTATAATTCATATCGTCACTAATATATTTTGTTTTGGCCTGATTGATTATTATTCAGTCTTTATATGAAGCTGTAGTTTGATCGTGTTTGAGTAAAATTAAGCATCCAAAAACCTATTTATGTCTTGGGTATTAGATTATCCCTTGTTGCCGACAACGTTTTTTGTGTGATGTGTCCGCACAAGGGTTCAAAGAAATTCAACTACATTTTATAAAAATGACAAATGTTGATAACCATAAAGGCAAAAAGTTGCTTAGTCGAAACTGTGCTCAGGAATATACAATAATAATAATATTCGATTGAATTTTTCCAGCCCAATTATTAAATGCCACTGAAACAGTTTTGTAATCAAATAAATTGGTTGCAGCAAGTGGGAATGGACAATTCTCGTTTTTAGCTCTATTATACCCTTCGTTATTCTGTTGGTGTTTATGACTGTCGACTTATGATATATAAAAAAACATTGTTCTGCATCCATAAACGGTGACATAAAGTTGAATCTGATCTTAATACCCATAAGAAAAGTGAATATTGATGATCTGGACTTGTTTACATCCCGCGTATTTGCCAATCTGCTGTACCCCCCCCCCCAAAGAAATGCTAGCCCTATTATTATTTATGTATTAAGACAGAATCAAAATAATTTAACAACATGCATTCCCCCATATACCAATTAACCCTTTTAAACAACCCTAACCCAACCCTTATGATATAACGTGCACGCGTAAACAAGTCGGCCACCCAATCCTCCAAGTTGACACAGATTATTTTCTTAGAAAGCTGAAAATACATTTCGTGGAAAACCAGCTACTTAGTGATTAACATTAGTAGGAATAGCTAATGCCCGGGATGTAAACAAGTCCAGATCATCAATCTTCACGTTTCCCTTTTTTTCGGCGTTCGTACTTTCTGAATGATCGAAAACAGAGTATGTGTCGATAACATTATAAACCTTAGTGTCTGTTAGGCCAAGATCACAAATAACGATATAGAGCCTTGTGCCTTTTAGGCTAAGATAACAAATAACTGCGTTTACAGTTACGCCGAAAAGACATCTGTGACTTCAAAGCCGAGAGCAAAGAAGACTTGAACAAGAATATCCTGGTCAAATTGGAGTACATACAGCATAGTAATTGAATGTTAAAAATGAAATGAAATTAGATGAAATGGCGGTTATTTTAATGTCCTACTGTTCTGCCCCGACTGGGCTAATGAAGGCAACCATAAATTTTGATTCTAATTAACGTTGTTATATTTATACTTAATCATACTCATTTGTCTCAATATTACTTTATGATTTGTAGTTGTTATATTCATTTGCTCCAATGTCATTTTATCATTTGTGTATATTATTCACACAGTTATGTAGATTTGTCTTATCGAGGTATTGGGTGAATTGTGAAGCTGAAAATTATAATCCATACTCGGAGATTGTAACAATTAGATAATACAAACCTACACAAAACAATGTTTTTTTTTACCTTGTTCTTTGTGGCCAAGTAATCGTAAAAACGGATGGGTTACCGGCCTAATGGATATACTCGAAAAAACCCATACCCATCGGCTAACTGGAGAATCCATTTCTGGTTAATAGGCCTACTGCATTTGTGAACGTACAACCAAATTATTTCAATGGCATTTGGCGGGGGAGGGGGTTGATGACAGCAATAGGTCACTAACCAGTTGGCCGATAAAGTTCCTCAGGATTTCTGCGATCTGAGATTATTTTGTAAACTACAAGCACGCTCCCGTCAAAAGGCAAACCTTGTAACTCACTTTTTTCTTATTTTGAGAAAACAAAGGAACACTTAATGACTGAATATTAAAGCCCAGCTTATCCATTGATTTTACTATTGAGTTATTAGGTTTCTCCGTGGCATACCAGGAAAATGAACGAAGTTGCTAGGTTGTGTAATGGGTGTAACTGCTTACAAATTCAAAAGATAGGAATATCTAGTACAACAACAGGAAACACATACCCTAGTAACTACTAATTTGGTCCTAACACAATTTTGATACAAAAAAAAGCGAGTTACTAGATGTCGCATTTTGACGAGAGCATGCTACTTGGATAAATAGGGCTGTTCCACATGAAAATTGGCGTGCTTGTTCCAGGGAAAATTGCGCATCTATTGGCTGGATGAATTCGAATTTGACGTCACAACTCACAAATGGTTACGATAAGGAGGGCATAGTTAAATACTACCATAGTACAGTGTGGTACTTGTTATTCTGAATAAATCAATAAATCCATTGCTTGGCCTTGCTATTTATTTTGCGCAAGGCACATTAATCATTCATTACAAATGAAATATTCCATTATCATAATTATATTTAATGGTTTTATGGTGTCTTCCTCTTTCAGTTGGGAATGAATACACTCTTTGTTGTCCACATTGTTCTACTTAATGTGAAGCCTTTAGGACTTTTGGTCAACCGTCCCGTAATACCAGCAGTGCTCTTAGTATTTTTCTGGCGCACAGCCTTAATTGTGGATTTGGACAGCCTTAATGTACCAGATGTCTTCTGCATTTTTCTGGACTGAAATAAAACGAATGGACAATTTTAGGGATTAAAAAATCAATGTCATATAATAACTATCGTGTAGTGTATGTCCTATCAAATACCATAATAGTTGTTCCACTGGCATTTAGTAATTGAACTGGAGATACACAGTTCACAATTCGCTCAGTAATAAGTAGTATTTGTATTCAATTAGTTTTAATTATAACTTGCTTAGGCATTTTCCTGGACTGAAAAATTAAGGGATTAAGATTTTAAGATGTAAAGACAGTGATATATATTAACTTTCTTCTCGTGGCTGTCCAATCAGATGGAAAAATAACTTCCTCCAAGTGACTGTCCTATTATATAATAACTTACCCCTTTGGTAACAGCGGAATTTCGCTTATTTTTGTTTCTTTTCTTTGATTGCTTCGACATTTTCCTGAACTGAAAACAAATGAATGAATTAATTTAGGGATTGACTTAGTTTTATTTTTCACCATAGTTTCACGACTGCCTGATTGGGTTTGGTGTACAATATAGTAATGACATTTAACACGTTTTGGCATTTTCCTGAACTGAAAACAAATGAATGAATTAATTTAGGGATTGACTTAGTTTTATTTTTCACCATAGTTTCACGACTGCCTGATTGGGTTTGGTGTACAATATAGTAATGACATTTAACACGTTTTGGCATTTTCCGGGACTGAAATAAAAATACTGGATTAATTTAGACAAAAATATTAAAGACGCATAGCGAAATAATAACTGTCTTCTATTAGACCCGGCGCTTCGCACCAAATCTGACCGAAAAATCATCTCTTAACGTCTATCACAATCTCAAAGTCTTTGAAAAGGGGCGTAAAGGGTCACGGGGCGTTGTAAATCGATAAGGTCGATAGGGTTCCTCTTCCCGTGGCCCCAATTCATCACATTAAGTCTGACGAAATTCTGTAAAAGCCTGTAACCTCTTTCGAGCCAATTATTGATGGGGGGGGGGGCATTGATCACGACATAAATACACCTGCTGGATTTATCGTCTAACAAACAAAAGAAATGTTTGGTCGTTCAACTAATAGTGTCGTGTTATGGTGAAACCCGGACGAAATACAATATGTTTACAGTTTCTAATCCACATTATCCAAATTCGTCACATCAAATTTCATGGGGGATATATTGAATGACATAACCCCGATACCGAATACATCAATCATCGAAACAGAATTTGACTATAAAGCAAACTTAGTCCAACATATCCCCATTATTTCTGGTCTCGTGGTATTTTAGGATGACAAATATTATCTATGTTCCTTCTTCTTGACAATGCAGTGTTATAAAACTATATAATAGTTGGGGATCGCGAACGGTGGCTAAGTGGGGAGGACGCTGGCTCTCGATCCCTGTACTGGCCGAGATAGTTCATCCAAATTTTCCGGCGTGGTTCCTTGTCAGTGATGCAGGACGGAGGGTCTGACAAGGGCAGCTGTCTAGTCATTCGTATGGAACGAAAAACCGAGGTTCCGTGTACATATCATTTTTTTGAAAAATTATATGACTCAAAGGCGTAAAATTGACATATTTACAACCCATTCAGGCTTTTCAGATTTTAAAATATTTTTACATAACTCTTATAGACTTGTAGCTATAATCAATACGAAGAGAATGTATGTGAAAATTAGTTTGTAATATAAGCAGTTGCCAAGAAATGGACAGTTCTGCATAAGTCACTGTTTTCTTTATTTTGCGTGTAATAAAGTCAATTATTATTGGATTTTTATAAAAGTGACCTCATTTGATTCAAAAAGCATGTAGCGTCATATCAAGTTGATTACAATTTAAAATTGACACCGGAAGTGACGCCATTTTGTCAAAAACTGCAATTTAAACTTTTTAAATCAATGATTTATTCAACCAAGAATTACTTAATATGTATTAATAATTTTAACTTTTGGTTTAAATTCACATATAAACACAACTCATATGGTCATATAGATATCATAAAATTGTTTCTAACTTGTTCGGTTGCCGATTTTCTACAGGTCACTTTTGAAGAATTTGGGGTCATAAAAGTGCCAATTATTATTCGATTTTCATAAATGTTACACCATGTTATACCTAATGCCATTTGGGATTTCATACAAGTAATGTAAGATTTTCATTATCACCGGAAGTAACGTCATTTTGGCAAAAACTGTATTTTTAGCCTTCAAAACAGATATTTTATTCAAATGAGTCTGTTTTGAAATCTTTTTCAAATTATGGTATTTGATGTCAATCAACAAATAGAATGAAGCCATACGATCATACAGATACCACAAAATGGTTTCTAACAGTACGGTTGCCGAGAAATAGCCGATTTTCTACAAGTCACTTTTCAAGTTTTTTGGTCTTTAAAAGTGGCAATTATTATTCGATTTACATAAAATTTTCACTATATGATATCGTATGCCATTTCTGATTTCATAAGACTAATTGAACATTTTCATAACAACGGGAGTAATTTAATTTTGTCAAGATCATTTACAAGTAACAAATGTATAAAATGAATTGATATTGCTGGATTTGGTTGATTCTGCGTCCATTTTATTTGTGTGCATTTGGAAACCTGTTTAGTGGTTTCGTTGGTACCAGAAGTGACATATGTTCAAGGGTAACTTGGCACCGGAAGTGACATGTTTAAGGGTAACGTGGCACCAGTGAAACCCGTCATTCCTGCATGCAGGTCTAGTTTTATCTGATTTCATTTCTATTAATAGTAATTGTGTAACTTACCTGTAGTTGATTAAGTTGCTTATTTAACATCAGCTACCGTTAAAATGATAAACTTGCGCCACCGCGCAATCGTTTTATATAGTGTCGCCCGCTAAAAATAGATTTTTTCTGGAAACAAATAGAGCTTACGTAAGCAAGGTGATTTGTTACCCTATATGAGCAACTGGTGCAAGCATAAATGGCCTACTTAATGACTTTTAAAATCGGGTTGCCATATTCAATATGACAAAATAAATAGGTCAAATCATTCATTCAGAATTTTCTGGAAACACGAAGAACAACTGATGCAAGCATAGATGGCCTACTTAATGACTTTTAAAAATCGGGTCTACCCTATTCAATGTGACAAAAGAAATGGGTCAAATTTGATTATCTTAACTGCGTCATCATTTATTCAGAATTTTCTGGAACAAGTCGAATAACTTATGCCAGCATAGTTGATGCACTTTATGACTATCCAATATGACAAACCAAATGGATCAAAATGACTTTTAAAAATCGGGTTTGCCCTATTCAATATGACAAAATAAATGGATCAAAATAGAACTGAACTCGGTAATTGTGTACCTTGTGTTAAAAAAATCGGGTCTACCCTATTCAATGTGACAAAAGAAATGGGTCATATTTGATTATCTTAACTGCGTCATCATTTATTCAGAATTTTCTGGAACAAGTCGAATAACTTATGCCAGCATAGTTGATGCACTTTATGACTATCCAATATGACAAACCAAATGGATCAAAATGACTTTTAAAAATCGGGTTTGCCCTATTCAATATGACAAAATAAATGGATCAAAATAGAACTGAACTCGGTAATTGTGTACCTTGTGTTTAAAAAAATTATCATAATAATTTATTCAGAATGCGAGAGACAGCAATGGCGTTTAGCATCCACTTGACACAAACAAGGCGCGTTTCTGTTGGAATGTTCGGAAATGAGCCCTTTGCAGTTGGAATTGAAAAAAGCGCAGACTACTATGTAGAAACGGTGCTGTCATATTTCCCCCTTAGTGCACCCTCCTTCAATATTCCGGTTGGGTTAGCAGTTGAATACAAACCGATTGGCTATATCTCATGTCGAAATTTCAACCCTTCACAATGAAATTAAAATGAGTAATCCTATTTATTTAATCCTATATAGAAATACGATATCATATTAACTCAATTCAATATTATACAAATTCCAAGAATCTGGCTACAGCAATTCGTGACTGGGTTTATTTCAAATTGTGTATTGACATTGCTGGACATTCTTAGAAATTCGATTACGATGGCCTATTTTATATTTTACAACAGTTATAAACCTCCGGTGGCTGACAAAGTGAGTTTCGTGGAAAGCTAAAAATATATTTCTTGGAAAACTTTATTATTAATTACATAAATTACACGGCCGAATGGTTGGCGTGTGCGTGCAGCATCATAAGGTCTGTCATTGAATCAACTGTCGTGGTTTCGATTTCCCGGTTGTATGTGGCCTAGTTTGTTTCAAGTGGACGTTAAACCCGATTTCTCTCCCTCTCTCTGTAAATTTGGAGTAGTTTCTTAGTATACCGTTCACTTCTGTCTTTAAATTTCAAATAAATTGTCGCCGTGTGTGTGAAATAGCTTTATTTTATTTAACACCAACTTCCACCGAAGTAATCACTGCCAATATTAAACATGCATTATGCAAGAGCAAAAACTGACTTTTATCGGGCTTTCTTTAAGCCTCAGATGTCATCTGTGATTTAATCACTATGGCGTCGTGGGTGGGGTTTCTCCGTGACGTTGACGTCATCATACTTCCGGAAATTATTCATAAAAGACATTGATGACCGAGGCTATACACAAGCTTCACTAGATACCGTTTAAACATTACTTGATGATCGAGACTATGTAGGTGGAGTTAACGCCTGTCAATCAACAATCGGCCATAGTGGGAAAAGGGTGTCGATGATGTCATCTACCATTTCTAGTAAAAAATTATAGTGGTAACAACTTTGTTCAGGATAAAGTAATTTGACTGAAATTTTCAATATATTCTTGTTTCAACATCTATTTTTGAACTTTTATAGCAAGAATAGCTAACTCCTTGTAAAAATCTCCTATAATGTATCTTTAAATACTCTTCTAAAATGCCCTTTCCATTGACGATAAGATATTTACATAATCTGCGATATCCCCTCGGTGAAAACGGACGTTGAAACCTCACTTGCGTTGAGGTAATGGCGCCCCTGCACTCTCTTGACCCCAACCCGCCCTCCATTTTAAAATCCTACATACTATGACACTTTACTAATTATATTATCAATGTGACTGTTCCATTTACAATTGGTTTGAAACATAAGTCCAAGATGTTTGTGTTCAGTTACTTCCTTTATTCTTATTGATTTCATTAATAGGGTTGGTTTCACAATGTTGCGTTTAGTTGTGAGGGTTAGGGTTCCTGTCTTTAGGGGATTAAAAGTCACTAGCCACGCTTCCACCCATGCATTGATTTTTTTGTAGATCTGTGTTTAGGGTAACTGCGCATGCCTCTGGATCGTCTATTTTTAAATAAAGAGAAGTGTCATCTGCAAATAGTCTAATGTTTGATTGTATATCATCAACAATATCGTTGATATATAATAAAAATAATAGTGGTCCCAGTACACTGCCCCGTGGGACACCAGCGGGGGTGCCCCTGGAGTCCGAGGGGGTTCCCATGTATTACGACCCATTGGTGTCGTTTATCTAAATAATTCTTGAACCATAATAATAACCCCCCTCGGACCCCAGGAGCATCCAGCCTGTGACAGAGTCCGGCATGCAAGACTCTGTCACAGACCTTGCTTATGTCACAGAAGACGATCCTGGTATATTTATTATGATCGATGGCGTGACAAAAATAGGGATTTAGATCTATTAATTGAAAGATGGTAGAATGACCTGGTAGGAAACCACGTTGCAGTGTTGTTAGTATAGACTTGTCCTTGAAGAAATTAAAGACGTGTTTATATATTATTTTCTCAATTATTTTTACAATAATACTAAGGAGCGAGATGGGTCTGTAATTCTGCATTCATTCGGGTGACCTTTTATGAAGATAGTCATAACATTTGCAATTTGGGACGGTGTGAGTTTCAAGTGAAAAACGAAAGAGTCGGCACAGGGGATCACTAACTTCATTTACAATAAATTTTAAAATTTTCGAACTTACTCCGTCCGGTCCGGAGGCTTTAGTTGCATCTAGACTGTTAATTACGTCTTTAATTTCTCTTGGTGTTGGTATAATCTTGTCTAGACAATTAGTATTCATTTTAAGGGGTGGAAGAGATTTATTGGTACTTGGTAATTCAGGTAATGTAATGTAATGGGAGAAATGTAAAATGTAGACCCGCCACAAAACAGCCTTTTCCAATAAATGACACATTATACTTGACGTTTTACATTTTACTTTGGCCTTAGAGGTATTTTAACTTTATCAATACCGGTTTTAGGATTTCGTACATTGTACTTTTTACATATAATCAATAGTAAAGACATTTTAGCAGAGCATTAAATATTGGCAGCAATACCCCTCCATCTGTGGTCAGGGGATACGCTTCAAAGAAAACTGGTGGTCCAATACAATTTTTTTTCTGGGAAACAACCAAACAACTTATGGCAGCATAGGTGACTGATTTAATCCCTTAAAACATGTAGTTATACATACATGTGGCTTTAAAAAATGACAGACCTGTCTCAAATTTGATCATCTTAATTGCTTCATTGTCGATCATTTATATTTCTATTGCTGTGAATGGTTGTGATAGAATTCCAGTGTACTGCTCTGCCCGGGGGTCTATCATGCTCTAAAGCAGTTAAAAAATAACTGCAAATATTAAGTCTAAGTAACATACAGTTCAGGTTTATCAACACATTTAAGTCCAGCAAAAAGATGTCCGACAGGGGTTAAGTGGCAAAAACCTGTCTCATACATAAGTAATAGGTTAGATCAATATCGCATTTTATCGTAGCGACGTTACTTGTTAATCGAGAATCAGCTTCGCTTCTCCATTTTTCTTTCCATTAATCGAATTTCAATCCGTTTACATCTGCGCCATCCGCTGATCTGGAGAATTGATTATATGCTTGGCATGTGTCCATTCGACACAAACGTCACATTAAGACCTTAATTAGGGTGCCCCACGTGCCTACTGAAAAGTTGTACTAGACACGTTGAATATGCACGCTTTACTTGGTTCACTACTACTAATTTTCTGACAGTCTCGCACACTAGTTGAGTCTATAAATAGCAACAGCCCGTGGAAATTCTAAACACACTGGTAACTATTACAGTCGTAAAAAATCTATTGTTGACGATTCTGAGTAGCAGTAATATTTATCGTTTTGGTTATTACGGCATCTTTAGAAATTACGTTCGTTTTATTTTTTAAATTGCTTTATCCTTCGCATAACCGTTAGAAGCGACATATTTTGGTTTAGTACAAATAATATCTATGAATAACTTGGGTTGTACAGAATCATGATACCAGCAGCAGTTTCGTTTTACTTTTACAAGGTTAGAAAAAACAATTGTTGAGTCAACACTGTGTGTTATTTATAAATTCGATTTCTTGTTCCAGCTTTCAGTCACGTTTCGTAAAAAGTAGTCTGGATTATCCCGGCCCGTCAATCAGACGGAGAATGGTCGGTAGGCTGGTGAAGTGAGACTAGTTTCAAAACCCAATAATAACCTATTTTTTACTCGAAAGTGTCTGGATGTTATGGACGACGCTCCGAACCATTTTTCAGTGTATTATTTATGATGTTTAAATGGTCATAGCTTATTAAGTTTAACATGACCGTTTATTTAGTGACTATAAATTTGTGAAATAGTTTTAAGACATGTTATATATATAAATATTGTGGTGTAATTGTTTAGCTATTTGGAGATATTTATATATGGTGGGGCACCCTACCTTAATCATTGTCGCCCATTTATGTTTGGCATTATTTTTTTACCGTTATTTTTTTCTGGTAGAAGGCATTTAATTCATTACTGATTTTCTTACTAAAAATGTGAGAGATACGGTAGTTAAATGAGTAATACACAGGCTCGTTATAGCCTGATGTTCTCGAGTTGTGTTGGTCGAGAAAGTTCCTCGGGACTTACCGGCGACGTCACTGCTTGTCAGTAGTGCAAACTTGGTGGGGGTGGGGGGTCAAAGACAATTTTATAGTCGTTCGGATGGGACGGGAAACCGAGGTCTCAGCAAGTACACATTTGTGTGCATGTATAAAAATCCTTGGCAGTAGGAATTCGGTATAAGAGTAGGTCGTAGTCCCGACCTAGCAGATCCAGTGGGTGCCAAAAAGTAGGACGTTAAACCCGGTTTCATTTTATGTCATTGTACCCCAAATTACAATTAAGTAAATATTGTGGTATTTGGTATTGGGATCCATTAAACCGGTCATCAATTCCGATGCTATCGGATTGAGCAAACTCAATTGATTAGTATGATAACGATTATTCGCCCTAAATACATAAGGGGTATGGCCGGCTCCCAGTTCCGGTATTAAATTCTCTCTATTCCAAAACTGGTGTCAATCGAGTGAAAAGGAGAATTTCGGAGTACAAACGCATGTGCCGACTGCTTAAAAATATCTCAACCAATTATGACAGCTTAACATTTTTTTTACTTGGAATACGTCACGATTCTACTCACTCCACCTGATCAGCTGGCGGGACTGGCAGAACTGTGACAGGACTGAATTCCGCGTCACTCGATTGTAATTTCTATCAATTCTGGACTGTGAATCGAGCATCCCCATAGAATCAATTAAGGGGATATAACTATATGGTTGAGTACAATATGGATTTAAAAGACTAATTATTTACGTCCATTCGACGTCCAATCTCAGACATCCAGGCACTTATAACATACGATACAGTTTTATTTCAATAATTCACATGCTCTTATGGATGTTTAGCAGTTAGAGGAGACTGGACGACCCGGAGTATACCTATGAGGTTGGACAGACAGACTCATTGTGACGTACAAACTTGTGTTCGAAACCGCTCCACTTGATTCGGTGTCAACGTTTGACCATTCGACCGCCGTAGGTTTCTTATTCCATTTCCTTAACACCATATGAGTTTTGGGCTAAACTATAGATGCTTTAAAAGTTTGTGAATCTAAGTGGTGGGTGAGGGCAGTGGTTTATGGTCATAAGTTTTGACGTTTGTGTGGATTCGAGCGTGACAAGGAATAGGGTCGGCCGTCCAACCGTGTGGGTTTTCCCCGGTTTCCTCCCACGCGCAAGCGTAACGAAATGACTTAGTTTGTGGCGAGTGGACGTAAAACTCTACCTAAGTCACTGTAAATAATAATCGTTGCTATAATATGCCAATCCATCATTATCATCATAAACATAAGTAGGTCGTAGCGCCGCTGCCTATGCACAACTTCCCGCATAGCAAACTGTATGGCAGTCGGAGCAGAACAGTTGGATTTTAAACCCCATTCCATATTTCATCTGGCCACACGTTTGGGCAAGAGTTTGCCACATTATGCTCCATCTGTGGCAGAAAACGGTCAACCCAACGAAAATTTGGAAAAATGTTATAGCTGGCAAGAACGTTATTATTGTATCAACTATTAGAGTTGTCCGTAAAGTTTGTGACTGTAAGAGCTGTAGAGATCTTGCTTTTGGCTTCAATTGTTATATGAATTATTTATTAGTAGGTAGAGGAAGTGACGTATCTTCATATCGCAACTAATTGACGATAAGTCACTTCCTCTACCTACCGCACTCGGCAAATCTCGGCCGATTCCCTTAACTACATCTAGCCTCGGCTGTATGACAGTAAGTGATATGTACCTACGCCCATACATTTGCGATGCGGTTACCGGTTTACTTTAACAGGAAAACTTGACGCTATTACACAAATTGGGAACCTATTCGGCTAGCGACCTATTCGAGCGACCAAGCGGCAACCTGTTCGTTGGAAACCTATTTAGAATAAAGACAACAGTCGCCTTAAATCATCTGTTTATCAACCAATAAAATCCAACGTTATGTCTATCAAATGAAAGTAGAATATATTATTTTTTATCCATTCCTTTAGCTCAGAATAGAAGTGTAATTTCGTCAGCTGGATCGGTCGAATAGGTAGCTAGCCAAACAGGTCGCCAACTTGTGTTCGGAATGGACACAGCCATGTTTCATCCGGGACCTTTAAAGTAGTTCCAATATGGCGGAATTCATCCTACAGCCGAGTTTAGATTGTCCGAAATCTTCCGAGGTTTGCCGAGTGCTACCTACCGACGACTTTATTCACAAGCCTATAATCAACTCTGTAGCTCATCGCTTGGTGAGATTTAGAACGGATTGAATCACGATCGCCATTTTATAAGTTAATTTAAAAATGGATAATCGACAGATTGTAACAATCGTAGCAATGAGAAACTGGACTACGCTAATATTTAAATGACCATAACTTCTCTCAGTATGAAATAATTTGACTGAAATTTTACAGATATTCACTTTCCATGCATTGTCTATTTTAAACTAATACCGAAGCGTTGGTTTCTGTGGGTTGTAGCTTATTGATTTCCAACACTAACGACGAAAACTCAGATATTTAGTTAAAATTGTACTTTTAATAAACGAGTGTCCAAAATGATTAACGGTCACAATAACGAGATAGGTATCGCTAGGGCGAGCCGGTCACCAGACAAAAGTTACAGTAGAATATAGTACATATATACAAGCTTAGGATGAAAATAATTATATAATGATGTTTGATAAGATGTTAAATTGAACATATGAAACAGATGTTTAAATACAGAAGAAGATATATATAGCAAGAATGCGCGTTAACTATAATTACGTAATACATATATATATATATCGTAACATTAAGTTTAAACTCAAACAGTTAAAAGACTTGAAAGATTAGTGAGATATCAATTCGGACATTGGTCAATTACTACATTAACATAAATCATATAATAAAATATATACAAAGAATTCAGGGGGCGGATCCAGGATTTTCAGAAAGGGGGGGGGGCGTGCTGCACCAAGTTGGGAGTGCGAAGCCCGACCCATGATTTTTGAGTGGACAAAAATGCCCACAAGGACTAATTTCATACCAGTACTGTAAATTACCATTTCCAACCTAAACTGTTTTTATTCTCCTTTCGCGCGAAAATATATGGAGCTAAAAATTGTTCGCCACCGCAAAAAAATAGAGGGGGCGTGCGCCGGGTGCGCCCCCCTCTGTATCCGCGCCTGAAGATACACTATGACTATAGCGCGAACGATCAGTCCTTTGTCTTAATCGTACATATTAATCTTGAGTAACTTAATTTTTAAATTAATCCCTTCTTTTTTTTTTTCTTTCAGTCCAAAAATATTCCAAAGAAAGTTACCAGACAAATCAGGATATCAAACACAATAAGAGGAGTTGCACAGCGAAATCATACAAAGAACACTGCTGGTATTACCAGTCGAATGACAGTCAGTCGAAAGGGTGTCACTGTCAGTCAAACAAGGAGTGTAACTAGAAGGCTGACGATTCCTGCCTGGAACCAACATGTATTTTATATATTAAAATTAATAAATATATAGTTTATAATGATTAATTCGTTTAACGCAAAACAGATAAAGACAAATTAAACAACGAATTTATGAATATAATTCTGTCATTGATAAATAATTGCTAGTAATTCTTGATTCCTATATTTTGATACATTTCTATGTATATGGGGTGGGTGGGATCCAGAGGGGGTTAAAATTTGATGTTGTTCATTATTATGAATTTAGGTTCCAATACGTACAATGTAATACATGATATTTTAATTATTTTAAATGTACATTCTGTATGGTGTATTTATTGATTAAATAAAAGAAAATAAAAACATAAATTAACCGGGGAACCCTGTATTCGTTCATGGAAATATGTTGATTCAAGTGTGAAGATAATGTTTGGTTTTGACGATAAAATTTGAATGAATGATGACGCAGTCAAGATGATCAATTTGACCCAAATGGTTGTCGTATAGAATAGGGCAAACCCGATTTTTAAAAGCCACCTGTATCATTTATATAGGATGGGTTAATATTGTTCTCCCTACGCGTTTTAAAAGTATTAAGTGAGCCACCTATCATTGCATAACGACCAGCATTTTGTCTTTGGAACGTATCACCTGAGTCATGTGCCAATTTATTTGAAATTTAAAGACAGAATAGGAACGTAAGGAATAGCCCCATGTAAGTTACAAAAGTACTATAAAGTTTTATCACCACTAAAGGGACTATCCCGACTTGAACAATGTCTCACAAATAAAAGTCGGAGTACGTATGAAAGTTGAGCGCCAAAATATAGAGGAATGGTAATTTATCCCGTCTCAAAATTTCAGCTCAAAAATGGAGTCGTTTGAACATGAACGTCAAAACTGCTTATCTGGTCACGTAACCTTTTTAAGATTTCGGGTCCATTTTTTCATTGGCTGACCTGATATGAAACTCTGGTTTTATCCAGACACCGCATAATACAGCCTGGGACACCGGTCTTGCAAATGAAGACTGTTGTTTAAAAATGTCTGGTTTTATCCAGACACCACATAATAGCCTACAGCTCTGGACACCGGTCTCCATTTCCAGGCTGACGGATTTGAGTTGTTTAAAAATGTATCACATGATAATATATTGTGTTAGTTGCTCGGCCTTAAGGTAAGTGATTTTAAGCCATTTTAACACAGAATTAAGCAGTTGTATTCTTCAAAATATTATGTGGAATTTGCCATTTAATGGCCAAGGAGAAGAAACATAATATTTGTCCCCCATAAAATACCACGAGACTAGAAATAGTGTAGATATGTCGGACTATAAGTTTGTTTTTGTAATCCATTCGGTATCGGGATTATTTCATTCAATATATTATCCTCCATGAAATTTGATAATGAGGATGAAAAAGTGTCGATATTATATTTAGTCACGGTTTCACCAAAAGGCGACACCATTATTTGAAATGAACTGAAATGATATAGGTTTAACGCCCTTATACTGTTCTGCTCCGACTTGAATATTAAAGATACACCATACGGTGTGCTATGAGGGAAGCGGTAGGCCTACTATGGACTACTCGTGTCGAATTCCAACTGCCAAGTGATTTTATACACGGCTTTTCGTTTCATCCGAACGGCTAGACAACTGTCCTTGTCAGGCCATCAGTGCCCTGCACCACTGACAAGGAGAAACTACGTCGGAAAAGCACGATGAACACGCGACATCTGAGCTAGCGAGCAGCGTTCTACTAACTTAGCCACAAAGCTAAGGTTTATAACGCAATCAACACTAATCATGCGATGTTTTCGATCATTCAGAAAGTACGAATCTGTGTCATCTTGGAGGATTGAGTGGCCGACTTATTTGCGCGTGCACGTTGTAGCATAAGGTCTGTCATTGTGCCAACTCTTGTGGTTTTGATTCCCTGGTTGTACGTGACAAGGAGTAGGGCCTCCTGTCCAGCCTCGTAGGCTATCTCCGGTGCTTCAGGGGGTCAAGTGAATAAGGCACTGGTTCGCCAGCCTGGAGGTCGGGTGTTCGATCCCTGCATTGGCTGAGAAAGTTAATCTCGATTTTCCGGTGTGATTTCCCCTTGTCAGTGATGCTAAAGGAGGGACTGACAAGGACAGCTGCCTTGTACACATTAGAGTGCACGTAAAAGATCCCTTTGCCGTTGGAATTCGATATAAGAATAGGCCGTAGTGCCGCTGCCCGGGCAAAATTTCCCCCACAGCACACTGTATGGCGTATGTCCTTTAGACCAGGTTAGGTGCAGAACAGTAGGACGTTAAACCCCCATTTCATTTCATTTTTTATTTCCAGGTGCTCCAGTTTCCTCCCACTATAAAGACCGCTACCATATGTTAGTCCCGAAATGACTAAGTTTGTGTCGAGTGGACGTTAAACCACATTTATCTCTGTCTCTGTTAGCTTGCTATGAGATATACATACCAATAACTGTTGTAAAATATAACACGAAGTAGACTATCGTAAGCGATTTTCTAAGAATTATCCGTAATGTCAATACAAACCCAGTCACGCTTTACTGTAGCCTCGTTCTTGGAATTTGTATTATATTTATAGGGGCTAAACTGCTTTGATTTATTGTATTATGTTATCTTTAAATATTTAAAGGAGCTAAATTGCTTTGATTTATCTGATATGCCTGACAAGGACAGCTGGCTAGTCGTTCGGATGGGACGAAAACCGAGGTCCCGTGTACACATTGGAGTGCACGTAAAAGATCCCTTGGCAGTTGGAATTCGATAAAAGAGTAGGCCGTAGCGCCCCTGCCCGGGCAAAATTTCCCTAACGGGTTCTTTTACACCCACCCCTGCCGTCCCTAGTCTCTGTCACCCAGAACCCCCTAGTCTTCAGAGGGGGAGGGGCTAGTGGTTTTAGAGTGCCGCGCTTCGACCTCTAGCTGGCTGGTCACCTCTGGCTTGTGGCTGTGGTTTCGAGCTCCTGGTGTGAGCGTATGTGGCATGGAGATAGGGGCGCCTTCTCAACCTCGTGGGTTTCCTCCGGTTTCCTCCCACTGCTAAAGACCCCTACGCGCAAGCGAATTATTGAAATAAAATGAAACCATATGTTAGTCCCAAAATGACCTAGTTTGTGTTGAGTGGACGTTAAACCCCATTTCTCTCTCTGTCCCCCTAGTCTTCAACGTACGGAGGGTCTGGGTCGTTTGTCGATTATTGACGAAAATTACTGCATAATCTACCATATAAAAAAAAACAAACTCCCGGTTACGCATGGGCAATGGAACCTTTTGGCTAAAGTCTCGGTAAGTGCTAGATCTTATGAAGCCGGGCCGATTTTGCTAAATTCTATAAAGCGAGTCTGAA
The DNA here is from genome assembly GCA_948474765.1 of Patella depressa. Classification (NCBI taxonomy): domain Eukaryota; kingdom Metazoa; phylum Mollusca; class Gastropoda; family Patellidae; genus Patella; species Patella depressa. Next base: position 5,108,418 of record OX419721.1, read on the forward strand.
ATATATCCCACAATTCACTTGGCACATCTATTATTAGAAACAAAATAGATACGAGGAATAAAGCATGAATCGCGATGAAGAATTAAGAAGATTGTGAAAAGCCATACGTCTGATTCATGACGAGAGAAAATTACAGTTTCAATTAAAACCTTTACAAACAAAATTTTAGAGAGTGTCATTGTTGACAAGCGAGATGTTTTGATAGATTCAGTAAAAGACTGGATAATCCAGACAATGACCTGCTTCCGTCAGATTTTGAGGACCCATCCAGACTAATATTCGTAGAATATTTGTTTGGATGATAGAGACTATGTCGTCCCGCGAACCCCATCGATTACAAGGGTTATTTTACGCCCCTCCTGCTACCTCGAACTACCAGAACTTTCTCCCCTACCACTGATAAGGGTAAAGTAGACTGGAACATTTCGAAGTTAAGGTAGACCGAGAACGTTTATCGAGATTTTCCAGAGTGGTTTCCCCTTACCAGCGGTGTTGGACAGAGAGGCCGGATGGGACGAAAAACGGTGGTCCCGTGTAGCCTATACCTGGGTGTGTATGGTGTATATCGTCTTCATTATCCCCAGGGCCTGCGACATTGACATTCGGCCCTGGGACAAGCAACTCGCTGAGGACCCCCTCCCCCCTTTCCTCGATAATTTTTGATAGATACATGTAAAGACTCGTTAAAGTGGAGATAACGGATCGCTAGTCTGTTGCTGTAAGCCCCGATCAAGTATCAGTGTATTTTTACATCAATTTATAGCAACAATTGTTTTTTAAACATTACTCGGTATATATCGATCACTGGGGTCCCTGGACAACTGTTGGAGGATCAGACGTGTTGATGCATTTTTTTTTAATGAAGAAATTTCATCTATCGGGAATTTTCAAACTACCCAACACACCGACAAATAGACTCACCCAAAAGTTCAAACAAAGGTATACACCCACTTTTAATCGCAGCAGCCCATCTTGTTTCCTAGAAAACTGATTACGTCGAGATTTGTTTCAAATTAACAAAGTTTTCAGCACAGAAGAGACAAGAAGGGTAAGAATTATGAATATCAATTAATTGATTAATTTCATTGAAAATACAGAGTACGCAATCACAATGTCATTATGTGTACCTCTGTGTGGATCTTGTCGAAGGTGAGAATGTGGGACTGACATGAAAGCAAGGATTTTTGACCTTCGCGAACGATCGTACCGTCTATGGTTGGCGGCTTCCTTGTCACACTGTTTTGTAGCATATACACTCTAAACCCGGCGTCCACTTTTAGAACACCAAATACGCTATTTTAGAACACCAAATACGCTATTTTAGAAAACTATTTTGAAACACTTTTTGAACACCCTGACGCGTCTTTTTTCTACCAGAACACTTTGTGTTTATTTTCAGAACAGTATGTGTTCAATTTTAAACGTTTTTCCCTCTGGGTTTTAGAACACATTTGACGCGTAAAATGTGTTCTGTTTTTTGAACACTATACGTTCAACTTTTCCCCCTGAATCTTTCCCCATATCGGACGCGTAAAACGTGTTCTTTTTAGAATACAATAAGGTGTTCAACTGAATGAAACAGATAATGAACACTAAAAGGTGTTCGGTGATCATATTTTGAACACCGTTCGTTCAGAATTTCACACACAGGGGGAACATTGTGTTCTAAGCAGACACCGGATGTTCTGTTGTGATAGAATGGCTGAAATCTTAACAAACAATTTAAAAATCGGCTAAAAGAGTCTTAAATCATTAATTATTTCGTATGATAAAAGCGTGGCACAAAAATTTAAAACAATTTAAACACAGTTTACAAATTTATTGTATTTTCTAAATTTTATAATACAACTTGGACATAGATAATGTGACAAAACATACGTCGATAATATGCCCAATGAAAACAATTCGCATATTAATATCGGAATGTATAATATTGGCAAGTAAAACGTGATATGTGGTACACATAATGTACTGTCTTCTAGTTCTTACACAATGTCTCTCTCTAGTCGTTAGGATGGACCTTGGCGAGCATCCATAACTCTTGACAAAAGTAAGCGGAAAAGCCACCGTCTGGGTAAAATTTCTCCCATTGCACACGTGATGCTTTTTGGTCTTCATAGGCCGAGGAAGATAAACTCCATTTCATTATCCCACCTGCAATAGAAATATTAACATCAATTAAAACACAGGAAATCGGTATAAGATTGCTTATAATGAAAATGTAAACTAATAATAAATGGATATAATACCTAAGCATATAGACTTACCGTTTGAACGTATAATATCTGCAACAAATTTATTTTCTAGAAGACTGGGTGGTCCATTCGGTGGCCTGTACCAATTTTTATTTTTTCGCCATCTTCTGTTGTTACCGTGAGCTATTGTATCAAGAAAAAAGATGACTATATAGAGGGTTTTAACATCACACTGTTCTGCTCCGACTGGGCTAATACAATAAACCATTCTACCGGGTCAAAATATTCTACCGACAAAATGGCTTAATAAATTAATATTTTTAAATATATAGACAGTTATATCATGTATTGAGAATCATAGATGTGGACAATCGAATGCGTCTTTTAGACCTATTTATACCTTCCTTGTCTGTCCCGTCATCCATATGTCCCGGTTGGTGCAGAAAAGTTGTAAGTGAAACCCCAATGCAAGATGATTATTAATTTTGCATACTAGTGTTCTATACATGTATACGTAACAGAATGTGTTCCGTATATAACAGAATATGTTCTATAAGGAACATCATGTGTTCAAACAAATGGAAGAAGAAAATAATTTGTCAAATTCGACCCAAAATCTCAATAACATGCGCTTTTTGATAAGCGGGAATAATTTATTAACACAAATTAATATGCTTAACGAGAGTTTCAGAGTTGATTTGGTAATAAATACGGGTCTAGGGCCAGGCCTAGAAGCTTATATAGGTCAAGGCTATTGGCACTATTCATATTGTTAATCAAGCAATATTTCCCGCATTCCATGTCTACTTCGAAATTCAAATATCTAAGTTTCCCTGTTACTTTTGAAACAACTTGTCTACCGTATTAAAAAAAACCCAACAACAATACTTTACCTTAAATAACAATTGTTGAAACAGTCAGAGCTTTTAATTCAAACCAGCGTCCTGCAAATGGCGATTTTGAAAATAACCCGCATCACGTGATGCACCGTGCGCATGTCATATATCGAACTTGAACACATGGTGCCCAAATTGATATTCCGTTATGAACACCCCTGAACACCATGCGTTCCTTAATGGTATTTTGCGTCCGATGTGTTTCAAGTGCGAATGATTTCAAAGATCATTGAACGGAAAATGCACACAATGTGTTCAGCTTTGAACGGATTTTAAGGATTTATGTACGTTTTAGAACGGCGGTGTTCATATGTGAACATTAACGTGTTCACATTTCAGCGCAAAATGTTCCAATATGAACACATTCAGACGCGTCAGGCGTCCGTTGGATTTACAGTGTAGAGGCTATGCTATGACCAGTGCTGGATATACCCATAGGCGAAGCAGACTGGAGCATATGGCCTCAACATCTAGGGACCTCCAACCAAGGTGTACATGTATAATATTTTTGACACGGCCTTACACATACTGTACTACATTTAAATATCCGCCATCATACCAGGCATACCCAAGTTGTGTTTAAAACACAATTTCACCTTCCTGTAGTTCGTCTAAATCCGAGACTGGCTAGTGGCAGAGCCTTATCTTTAAATAAGGCGCTGGCTAGTGGCATATGGCGGGCGGTTTTACATGACATTCTTATTCATTATTTGCAGCCCCTAGTATCTGATCGGGATACGCCCCTCGTATATTGTGCATTGTTTCTGGTAAACATTTGTAACATAATACATGTACCGTCTCTCAAATATGACAAATATAGGATACCCAGTCCAAAGTTTACCGGTTGAATTGTTCCAGCGGCCATAGATATTAATTGCTAGATACCGCCAATATAAGCAGTGACATATTCAAACCTCTTTCAAAAGACAGAGTAATTGAGTGGGTGCTAGATTGAACGTTCCAGAAATGAATTCTCTCAATCCAGAAAATAGTGACAATCGAGTGAAAGGGTGGCTTTCTGGCTACAACGCATGCGCCGACTGAATAAGTAAATATCTTCACTCGGCAAATCTCGGCAGATTCCGTAAACTACATCTAGCCTCGGCTGTATGACAGTAAGTGATATGTACCTACGCCCATACATTTGCGATGCGGCTACCAGTTTACTTTAACAGGAAAACTTGACGCTATTACACAAATTGGATACCTATTCGGCTAGCGATCTATTCGACCGATCGAGCTGCAACCTGTTCGTTGGAAACCTATTTAGAATAAAGACAACAGTCGCCTTAACTCATCTATTTATCAACCAATAAAATCCAACGTTATGTCTATCAAATGAAAGTAGAATATATTATTTTTTATCCATTCCTTTAGCTCAGAATAGAATTGTAATTTCGTCATTATCTTACAGCTGGATCGGTCGAATAGGTCGCTAGCCAAATAGGTCGTCAACTTGTGTTCGGTATGGGCGCAGCCAAGTTTCATCCGGGACCTTTAAAGTAGTTCCAATATGGCGGAATTCATCATACTGCCGTGTTTAGATTGTCCGAAATCCTCCGAGGTTTGCCGAGTGTAAATATCTTAACCAACCATGCAGCCGAAACATATTCGCTGTGTTTAATTACGTCACAATTCTACTCACACCAAAGCCCTGTATAGGGAAAGTTGCGACAACTTATTTACAGGCGCCATTGTGGGTCCCAACTATGACGCCATAAAAAGTATGACGTCATGGCGTCATATAGCTTTACTAAACAAAACGTTTTATCTTTCTCTTGGGGTTACGTTTTACGGGCTACAATTTATAATAAACTAATTGGAAAAGAAACCAATGCTGTTAGGTTCAATGATAAAAATGTCAGACAAATTCATACTCAAAAATTCGGCCAAGGAAAAAAAGACGTAATTAATATAATTCAATACGGCGTCGCGTTCTCCGGAGAGCGGTATCTCGTAATCAGTGTCTTTCGGTGGTGGGAGGATAAATAATTTCTTTTTAAATTCCTCAAACACAACTACCAGGACGGGTCGTGGGCATCTAAATTGTAGTTCGGGTAGAGTCTCTAAACCATGACACTGAGACTCTAAACCATGATGTATCCTGTAGTTCGGACAGTCTCTAAGCCATGATCTACCAGGTAGTCTCCAAAACATGATGTACCCTGTAGTTGTGATAAACCATAGTTTTGTAAATATGAATTGTAGCCTACGGTATGTTAACCCAGAAATGATATATATAGTTACTCTTATATGCATATATTGTAAACGCGCCTTAAAGGACAATATTGGTTCCAGTCATTATCACATATGTGATACAACTGATTAAACACTTCCCAAATATAATATTAACACAGAGATCATCGCTACCATAGAGGAGTAATAAAGGATTCATGAATCGGAAGTGACGAACCCCAAAGGAAAACACGAGTTATCTCGCTATGTGAATGACTGAAGTGACGAGTGATGACAGATAAACGGCCGAATTTCTGCTCACTAATAATTCCTTCGAAGACAAAAAGTTGTTATATGGGACCGCAAGAGGTTATCTGACGATACAATAAAGTAATTAAGTGTCATAAGATAAGAAAACACGGGAAAAATAGAAATACTCCGTACAGCCCCTTGTTTTTATTCATTCTATAGGGGAGACCGGGGCACATTGAACCACTTTGTTCACATACATGTTTGTCCTCATTTCATATCAAATGTTTTTATTAGAAGATCTCTTTATTTCATGATCAAAATTTAAAAAAAAAATCAATATGCCCCCTTATATGGATCAAACCGCGGTTTATCTGGATTGTATAGATTAGAATATATGAACTTAAGTACAAGAATTTCCTAGGCTAAGAAGTTAACATGTATGGAAGATTTTTCTCTTTTAAGCGCTTTTTTGAAAAATTCACTGCCTAAGAAAATAATTGACAGCATGTGGCTTATTGATGGAGAAATGGGTCTAAGAAGTTATCTCACTTCTGTATAGTGTTGGGTTGTATAGTTTTATTCATAAAGGATATATCCATGGTGGTTCAATGTACCCCGGTCTCCCCTACCTTATAAAAACATGGTAATGCACTGACTTTCAATCTGTTTTTCTTTCCTGTTCTCTTATCTAGTGGCAGTCAATTCTTTTTATGAATTGTAAGATATTCTCTCACAGTGTCACGCAGCAACTGTAGGTCTTCGAGGGAATTATTAGTGAGCAGATATTCGCCCATGTATCTGTTATCACTAGTCACTTCAGTTAGTTATATAGAGGCTATGGTTGGCGGCTTCCTTGTCACACTGTTTTGTAGCATATATAGGCTATGACCAGTGCTGGATATACCCATAGGCGAAGCAGACTGGAGCATATGGCCTCAACATCTAGGGACCTCCAACCAAGGTGTACATGTATAATATTTTTGACACGGCCTTACACATACTGTACTACATTTAAATATCCGCCATCATACCAGGCATACCCAAGTTGTGTTTAAAACACAATTTCACCTTCCTGTAGTTCGTCTAAATCCGAGACTGGCTAGTGGCAGAGCCTTATCTTTAAATAAGGCGCTGGCTAGTGGCATATGGCGGGCGGTTTTACATGACATTCTTATTCATTATTTGCAGCCCCTAGTATCTGATCGGGATACGCCCCTCGTATATTGTGCATTGTTTCTGGTAAACATTTGTAACATACATGTACCGTCTCTCAAATATGACAAATATAGGATACCCAGTCCAAAGTTTACCGGTTGAATTGTTCCAGCGGCCATAGAAATTAATTGCTAGATACCGCCAATATAAGCAGTGACATATTCAAACCTCTTTCAAAAGACAGAGTGATTGAGTGTTTGCTAGATTGAACGTTCCGGAAATGAATTCTCTCAATCCAGAAAATAGTGACAATCGAGTGAAAAGGTGGCTTTCTGGCTACAACGCATGCGCCGACTGAATAAGTAAATATCTTCACTCGGCAAATCTCGGCAGATTCCGTAAACTACATCTAGCCTCGGCTGTATGACAGTAAGTGATATGTACCTACGCCCATACATTTGCGATGCGGCTATGGAAAATGAAACGAAATGAGGGTTTAACGTCCTAACGAAAAGTAGCCTATAGCTGCACATACTATCATTATTATTATACAACACAAAGCGTATATTATTGTTTTATAAATTACTGATAAGAAAATAAAATAGAAGATCACCAGATAAGACTGATAAGAGAGGTATGCATTAAATAAATTTAAAAATCAGATTCATCTGAACAATTCTGAATAGGCTAAATGGAGCAATAGAGCAAGTTCACCTTGATGTTGACAAATACGTAAGACTACATGAAATAAGATATTTTTATGATATGATTCAACTATATAAATGGTATGCAACCAGACGGCATTGTACGTCTTATATGTTGAGCTGAATGAATTATGATTTTTCCCACTATTTGATTTGTTTATTTTTTGCAATGTCTATTTTCTGTCTTGTCCGCAGATTTATCTTTAAGATTTTCTTGGGTTTGCGTGAAGTGCGATCCTGCATCCAGATAATTAAAGCGCGTTAACAATATATTCATATCATTTCTGGGTTAACATATCGTAGGCTGCAATTCATATTTACAAAACTATGGTTTATCCCAACTACAGCGTACATCATGTTTTGGAGACTACCTGGTAGATCATGGCTTAGAGACTGTCCGAACTACAGGATACATCATGGTTTAGAGTCTCGGTGTCATGGTTTAAAGACTCTAGCCCGAACTACAGTTTAGATGCCCACGACCCCCGATCCATCCTGGTAGCTGTGTTTGAGGAATTTAAAAAGAAATTATTTACCCCCCCACCACTGAAAGACACTGATTACGAGATATCGCTCTCCAATAATCTCCGGAGAGAGCGACGCCGTATTGAATTATGTTAATTACGTCATTTTTTCCTTGGCCGAATTCGGCCGATTTTGAGTATGAATTTGTCTGACATTTTTATCATTGAACCAAACAGCATTAGTTTCTTTCCAATTTGTTTATTATAAATTGTAGCCCGTAAAACGTAACCCCAAGAAAAAGATAAAACGTTTTGTTTAGTAAAGCTATATGACGCAATGACGTCATAGTTTTTATGGCGTCATAGTTGGGACCCACAATGGCGCCTGTAAATGAGTTGTCGTAACCAAAGCCCTGTATAGGGAAAGAAAAAATGACGTAATTAACATAATTCAATACGGCGCCGCGTTCTCCGGAGATTATCGGAGAGCGATATCTCGTAATCAGTGTCTTTCAGTGGTGGGAGGATAAATAATTTCTTTTTAAATTCCTCAAACGCAGGTACCAGGACGGATCGGGGGTCGTGGGCATCTAAACTGTAGCGCTATGTACAATGCCGTCTTTTTGCATACCGTTTATATAGTTGAATCATATCATTAAAATATCTTATTTCATAATTATAGTCTTACGTATTTGTCAACATCAACGTGAACTTGCTCTATTTAGCCTATTCAGAATTGTTCAGATGAATCTTGTTCAGATACTCTTTGTGTTGTATAATAATAATGATAGAATGTTCAGCTATACTTTTCGTTTTAAAAATATATGTTTTATCTCCAATAGAATCCTTTTCGAGGACATCTATGACATATCTATCCACACCCTGTATGTATGGGAAGCCAATTGCGACACAACAATTACATAGGGCATATTATAAATAGAAAGTGCGTAGGTACTTGGGACCCAAGATGGCGTCTTTTTACACATAACGTCATATTTTCATGGCGTCATATGGATTTTCTGGCTTCACAGTTGTCGCAACTTTATCTATATACGACTTTGCTATAGCTTTACTCAACAAAACGGTGTTTTTTTCTTGGTATATCGTTTTTCGGAATACAATTTATCCTACACAAATTGCAAAAGAATAGTTCGGATAGTCTCCAAACCATGGTGTACCCCTCTTAGTTAGTATTATCCTGTAGTTCAGATAGCCTCCAATCCATAATCTACACTGTAGTCTCTAAAACATGATGTACCCTGTAGTTCAGATAGAGTCTAAACCATGTTTACACTGAGATAAACCATAGTTTTGTGAATGGGAGGTCGGTCGTCAAATGAATATGAATTTTACGATATGTTAATCCTGAAATGACATAGTTTCTCTTAATGAATATATTGTTAACTCGCTTAAAATCTACGGACCCTACGCTCACCTCTCCCAGGAAAATTGAGAAAATTTGACGACCTCAAACGCGTTTTCTTGCTATTCCAGTCCCTGAATTCAGTGGGTCGTCTGATATAACCTTACTATGGTGGCTGGGTCGAATTCCAATCAATTATTTATATTCCACGGATATGGGGAGGTCGTGAGCAAATTTTGACTGCCGCAAACGTGTTTTCCTGCTATTTCAGCCTATGAATACAGCAACTGAAATGTGGTCCAATATAGTCTACCTTGGGTGGCGTACCATACTCCTTGCAGTGTTTCGTTTGATTAGAGTTAATCCCACTTAACACTGCTGTATTGGAAGAAAATTTCTGCTCCAAATAATAACTGGTCAATAACCCGATTAACAACCAATAGCTAACTACGTAACAATGTCATTACGCGTTCAACAGAGCTCTAAATTGGACGATTTTATCATTAACCAGTGCATAGCAGAATGTTACAGAAAAAATAATTGCGTGACAAACAACGCTATCTAAACGGGTACAATACCTTAAATCACTGTCCAAAGCTTTAGGGAAGACCCCAGATTAAACGAAAGGCTGTCATGTTGCTGGCCAGCAATGGCCGAGGATGGATTTCATGGGTTATTGTTCAAGAATACGGTGGCTTACCCGAACCCAATACAACCGCTGCATTATTATGCGGGTTTTTTTTTGGGGGGGGGGGGGCTATTCTAAACAAAGAGTAAAGCAACTTCCAATTTTCCAATCTTTTTGTAACCGAAATCCCACTCTATTCCGACCTGAATTCCAACCATCCGATCGGAGTGTGGCAGCTGCATCCACAAATAATAACCGATGCCCGAAATATGTGGCACAAAGTAGTGTGGCTTCAGACAAAATGTTTTAATCCATTGTCAATTTAGTACTAATTCGCAATATTCTATTATAAGAAAAGTAAATTTAGAATTAGTGTTTTATTATACGCCCACATTTTCATGTGGACGTATTATGTCGTCGCCCCTGTCCGTCCGGACGTCCGTCCGTCCGTCCACAATTTGTTTGTGGACTCTCTACAGGTCACAATTCTTATCCGATTTTGACGAAACTTGAAATATAGGTTTATCCCCAAAAGATCTCGGCTGCTTTCGATATTGGCATGTATCGGATCAAAACTTCATGGATTATGGCCCCTGATTGTACGAAAAATCACGTTTTTAGCTTGTGGACCCTATAGAGGTCACAATTTTGAACCGATTTTGATGAAACTTGACATGCATGTTTGTAACCCAAAGATCTTGGTTCCTTTCGATATTTGCGGCTATCGGAATGTAATTTCCTGAATTATGGCCCCTGATTGTCCGAAAAATCACCCTTTTTAGCTTGTGGTCCCTCTGGAGGTCACAATTATTATCCGATTTAAAAAACCGTTTGATTATATCACCGTTACACCCTAAGGAAAATCGGACCAAAATTGACATACAAAATGGCCGCCGTTTGTACGCGAATACTGTTAAAAAATGGTATATCAAGGTTGTGGACCCTGTGGAGGTCACAATTTTAATTCGATTTTGATGAAACTTGAAATTCATGGTTATAACCCAAAGATCTTGGTTCCTTTTGATATTTGCGCATATCGGATTGTAACTTCCTGAATTATGGCCCCTGATTATACGCAAAATCGCCTTTTTTTAGCTTGTGATACCTCTGGAGGTCACAATTATTATCCGATTTAAAAAAACGTTTGATTATATTACCGTTACCGTAAGGAAGGTTGAGTTCGGACCAAAATTGCCATACAAAGTGGCCGCTGTTTGTACGCGAATACTGTTAAAAAATAGTATATCAAGGTTGTGGGCCCTGTAAACGTCACAATTTTAATTCGATTTTGATGAAACTTGAAATTCATGGTTATAACCCAAAGATCTTGGTTCTTTTTGATATTTGTGCATATCGGATCGTAACTTCCTGAATTATGGCCCCTGGTTATACGCAAAATCCCACTTTCTTTAGCTTGTGGTCCCTCTAAAGGTCACAATTATTATCCGATTTAAAAAAAACGTTTGATTATATCACCGTTACACCGTAAGAAGGAAGGTTGAGTTTGAATTTCGGGAAAATCGGACCAAAATTGACAGACTAAATGGCCGCCGTTTGTACACGAATACTGTTAAAAAAAAATGGTATATCATGGTTGTGGACCCTGTATAGGTCACAATTTTAATTCGATTTTGATGAGGAAGGTTGAGTTCTAATTTCGTGAAAATCGTACCAAAATTGCCGGACGAAATGGTCGCCGTTTGTACGCGAATAGTGTAAAAATATGGTATATCATGGTTGTGGACTCTCTACAGGTCACAATTCTTATCCAATTTTGATGAAAAGTCAGATTTTTAGGTTGTGTGACGTCACACCATAATCTTTGTTGACTTCGAATTTCATGAATATTAGACTGGAACTGACCAACTAAATGGCTGCTCCCAATACAGTATGAAATACAGGACTTAATGATGTAGGAAAAATCACTTTCGCTATTGCTTGTTCTCTATCCATCTCTCGAAAATGTGGGCGTATCCTGCCTGGCAGTGCCAGCCTATCTTTACATTTCAGGTACTTTTTTTTTGCCACCCACATGAGAGCGACCTGTTTGAATTTTGAAGATTATCAAGCCATTTCGGGTGCCCAATTCATTCGTAGGCGCCTAACTTATCTCATTAGCATTATATTGTGGGCACCGGTGATCTCGTCATTATGGGCGCCCTTACGGGATGAGGCACCCCACAAATCATGCCGTTTGAATTTTTAAGATTATCATATTATTGGTGTCCACGATCTCGGTATTATGGGCGCCCTTCCGGGATGAGGCCCCCACAAATCATGCCGTTTTGGGCGCCCCGTTGATCAAGTTGTGGGCGCCCAACCAATCTGATTCGACATTATGCACTATGTGCGGCCCGACATTATACGGCGCCTCACCAACCATTATGGCCGCCTCTCCTGGATAAGGCAATCCACAGATCAAGCCGTTTTGGGCGCCCAATTCATTCGTGGGCACCTAACTAATCTCACTAGCATTATATTATGGGCGCCCATGATCAAGTCGTTGGCGCCCAACCAGTTCAATTCGGCATTATACACTATGTGCAGCCCATTATTATAAGGTACCGCACCAATCATGTTATTATGGGCGCCTCTCCGAGACAATGCACCCCACAAATCAGGCCGTTTTGGACACCACATCAGTTGTCGTGTTAATCGTGTGGGTTCTTATGAGACGGCTCATATATAGCGACATGATTGGCGAGGCGCCCATAAAACCAAGTGACATTGGTTGGGCGCCCATCTCGTCGTGGGCGCCCAACCAATGTCACTCGGCTTTATGTGTCGCCCATACAAATATGGAGACTTTGGTCGTTGACCTCGTGTTGCGCGCTTTGGCGCCCATTGACGGAGCCGATTTTTCCACAACGGCCAAAGGGCCCCCATAGGGGGCGCCGAAATTTTCCAGGGGAGGGGGACAGTTGCCCCCTTTGCCCCCCGCTTGCTACGGGCCTGAATAGATTTGTTCTACAAAGTTCTAGTTACACACTGTTAACCACACATAGACGTCTTATGTCAATAATTCATACTTTATTCAGCTCGACGAAAATTAAAAAAATTATACACAGTTGGATAAACTTGAATGTAGATTTAATTAATCTACGTTGCATATACATAATGTATGTACCTTTCGGTTATACACAGTTCGTTAAACTTGAATGTAGATATAAATAATCTACGTTGCATATACATATAAAAATATCTTACTTCATAAAGTCTTACGTATTTGTCGACATTAAGGTTTACGCCTACTTGTTCTATTGTTCCATTTAGCTTTTGAATTTTCTTGTTTCACATTTAGTAGAGATGTATGATTTTATAGACCGAACAAAAAGCCGATAAATGTTGGGATATGTGGAACAAACTCGAGACAATTTGTAACAAATCTGATATGTCTTTGATAGGGCCTGCTGGTTGAGAACCAGAACAACATCATGCTTTTCATTGGAAATGTGTGTGGGGGGGGGGGGCAAATACCCAAAGGAGTCGGACAAACTCAAAACTAACTGCGTCCCCTTCATTGTCTAGGCCGACCTATGGAATAACATGTATTTGTATCTGTTAAATTTGTGTCGTTTATAGGGCCTATATTAGACAAACACATGTCGCGCATAGACATAAAGAAATTTCGATTTTTGAAATATTGATGATACAATTAATGATCGATGACCGAAAACTGACACACAGGAATGGCTCCAGTCCAAAATTCGCGCAACATTCCATATCCCTGTCGGGGCAGGCAACTTCGACACAGGAATGTAATTGGGCATAAAATAGATAGTGAGTAAGCAATGACTTGGGACCCAACATGGCGTCTTTTTACAATTGACGTCATATTTTCATGACGTCATATGAAATTTCTTGCTTCACAGTTGTCGCAACTTTATCTATATACGGCTTTGGTCGTAACTAGGTAAGCATTTTTTTTCCGTCCACCGGAGCCTGGTCTTATGACGTCATATGAGGATTGTGGGTTAGGATAAGGGTTAGGATAAGGGCTGTGGCCTGCAGATTTCGTCACAGTCTCGAGATGTAGACAGGGCTAGCCCTAACCCTAACCCTGGGCCAAGCCTAACCCTTATCCTAACCAACAATCCACATATGACGTCATAAGACCAGGCTCCGGTGGACGGTAAAAAACGTTTACCTCGTAACTTTCCCTATACAGGGCTTTGAACGTCATATTTTCATGACGTCGTGTGAATTTTCTGGCTTCACAGTTGTCGCAACTTTAGCTATATACGGCTTTGGTATATCCCGCGGTTCGGGTAGAGTCCCCCTAAACAATCATGTACCCTGTAGTTCGGATACTCTCTAATACATGATGTACCCTTTAGTTAGATGTATCCTGTAGTTCTGATAGTATCCAATCCATAATCTACCCTGTAGTCTCTAAAACATGATGTACCCTGTAGTTCAGGGTCCGTATTCAAAGGATATCTTAAGTCTAAGACAGGCACTTAACTACTAGGTTTTACTTAAATATACGTTACTTCCTGTAAGTTAAGGGCAAGCGGTATTCAAAGGCACTGTTAAGTATCAAATTTTCCCTTAAAGTTAAGCTGCCTTAACTTTTAAGTGTTAGTCTTTTAAGTGGTATTCAAAGGCCAGTTTAAGTGAGAAATGAGGTACCTTAAAGTTAAGTGAGATTATGACTTCTTTTAATGTTGTAGAAGCAGTCCCGTAATGGTGATTTTAAAAGATAGGGGATTCAGATTAAAACAAAGACAATGTCGTCGAGCGTAGCTGACCTTTTTTCGTCGTCAATTTCGATGTTGTAGTGCCATAATGGAGTATGAGGTTATTACCACCGAGATATGTTAAGGATATCTTTCCCCGATCATTTGTCATTTTATGTTTGTATGTTTCCATGACTGTCATATAATAAATTTAAATTAATTTGTGATGACATGGCTTTATAGATTTCAGAAATTATTTATACTGCCACTAGAAGCAAGGTATGATCTATTTTTTACAACTCATTGCCATATATACGTAATCGGTATTTAGTTCGGTAAAATATAAAGCAACATGAATATTTCGCACACACAATGTACCGTCAATGTCAGGCCTGTCAAATGGAGGTAGTCACACAATATCTATGAATTCCTCAAACGATAGATTTATATACAACACTGTATAATTTATGCAGTCTAACTGAGGAGGCAAGTGTCATTGTGTATTTCTAATAATAAGTTATTTTCTAGTCGCGTTATATTGTTAAAAAATTAAAGTTTACAATATCCATCATTATACTACCACTATTTATTGTAATCTATTGGAATAGATTTTTTTTTTTGTAAAAAAAAGTCTATGAAAACAGCTGTTCCGACAAAGGATGCACACTATCATAATTTATCGTAAATTATAATCATACTATTTTAATGGCTTACAATATAATATTTCGACAAACATTTTCCTGGTGATGTACACTAGGAATTTAATAGAGTATAGTGATGCGCTTAAGGGGCATAACATGCTTGCAATGTCAGAAATTCGTTATTTTTGGCAGTGAAGGGTATTCCATAAATTGAAAATTCATGCTTTTTGGCGAATGTGAGTATTCCATAATATAAGTGTGCAGTTAAGTTTTCACATAGCCAAGTATATGTAAAATACAACCTTTGAATACCGATACGGTCAGTAAACAGTTAAGTGGAAAAATTGAGTATTTTTACTTAACGTTTAGAAAACCTTTGAACACGGACCCAGATAGACTCTCTAAACCATGTTTACACTGGGATAAACCATAGAAATGACATAGTTTCTCATAAATGAATGTTATTTTGTCAACACGCTTAAAATAGATGGATGCAATAGATTTGGTGTAGAAAATTCTAGTTACACCCTGTTAACCACACAAAGATGTCTTATGTCAATAATTCATATACTTTATTCAGCTCGACGAAAATTTAAAAAATTATACACAGTTGGTTAAACTTGAATGTACATATCAATAATCTACGTTGCATATTCGGTTGAATCATATCATAAAAATATCTTATTTCATAAAGTCTTACGTATTTATCGACATTAAGGTGTACTTGTTCTATTGTTCCTTATAGTCTTTGAATTTTCTTGTTTAACATTTAGTAGGGATGTATGCTTTTATAGATGGAACAAAAAGTCGGTAAACAACATCATTCTTTTCATTGGAAATGGGGCGGGGGGGGGGGGGGGCAAATACCCAAACGAGTCGGACAAACTCAAAACTAACTGCGTCCCCGTCATTGTCTACCTGTGGAATGACGTCTTTGTATGTTGCATTTGTGTCGTTTATATATAAGACAAATTGATATTATTATTGACACATAGGTGGGGAGTGATAACGTCTTACCCCAAACAATTTGCAAAAGAAACCATAAAGTTTCGGAGAGCGATATCTGGTATCGCATGACACTCATAAAACATATGCCCGGAACACATGTCGCGCATACACATATAGCAGAGTGGCGATAGAAACCTTTTATTTAAATTACACTGATTTTAAGTTATACTAATTTCAAATGTTGTATCCATCCGTCAATTTAAAGAAATTTCGATTTTCGAAAAATTGATGATACAATTAATGATCGATGACTGACGCACAATCCGGAATGGCTCCAAACCAAAAAATCGAGCGCATATTTTGCCGGCTAGAGGGAAAAATGGTTTATCTCCCAAATTATTATATATATTTTGATTTTCACTTTAACCGTCTGCACAAAAAAAATCTGATTTTTACAAGCGTATGCAAGTTAAATATATTTAATAGCGCTTTCATCTGGGAAATCTTTTACTTCATGCTCTTATGAATTCGGCTATATAACAATGTACTCTTTGGGTAGTATAATAATTAATAATGATAGTATGTTCAGCTATACTTTTCGTTTTTAAAAATGCATGTTTTATCGCCTATAGACTCTTTTTCGCGGAATTCTATATTATATCTATCAACATTCCATATCCCTGTTGGGGCAGACAACTTCGACACAGCAATATAGTTGGGCATAAAATAGATAGTGAGTAAGCAATGACTTGGGACCCAAAATGGCGTCTTTTTACATTTGACGTCATATTTTCATGACGTCATATGAAATTTCTGGCTTCACAGTTGTCGCAACTTTATCTATATACGGCTTTGACTCACACCACCTCCGTGGTCGGGACTGACAGAACTGTGACAGGACTGAAATCCGCGTTAGTGCGTTACTCGATTGCAATTCTGTCAATTCAAGACGTTCTGGACTGTGAAACGGGCATCTCTATGGTGCCAAAAAGTTCATGAATGAGTCAACGTTGTAAAAATAGGTCTATGAGGTTAAAAGGGCCATCAAGATCATGTTGGGGTAAAGTAAGGAAATGCTATATAACTGAAATCATTGGGATCAAGTAGACATCGATGGGTTCATATAAGGGCTAACCGGGATCGAACACGGGACCTCCAGGTGAGCAAGTCCATCGTCCTGTTCACTGAATCACCGGGGAGAGAATGGGGTTTACTATATTATCAACGCAATAAACTGGTCATTACTGTACAGGTTATTGTATTGATGGAATAATAACCCCCCTCCCCACACCGCCTAGCTTATCCCATTTTCAGCCAAAACACGGAACTGCTTGGTGGTATTTTACTTTGTAAAAATAATAATGAAACAAAATATATATTTATATATTGTTTTGAAAATAAAATATATTAGGGGAATTTTTACCTATTTCCCAAAGGTTTTTGTTTACTGTGGTGGAGGGGGGCCGGGGAGGGGTATGACCGTGTCGATAATAATTTTGCCTTGTCCTTACATGGCCGTAGATATCTAAAGTAAATCGACATACCGGGTGTCGCAGAGTTAATGTCCTTGTAACCGAAGAGGTTTAACGTTCCACAGACCTTATGATGGTGCGCGCGCACGCCGACCATTCGGCCGTGTAATTTATATAATTAATAATAAAGTTTTCCAAGAAATATATTTTCAGCTTTCTACGAAACTCACCTCTTAGTACTTGAAAGAAGTGTGAATGTATGGGAGTTAACTGATGCAACGAAAAATATATATAAAAAAAATAAACGTATTTTAATTCAATAAACAGAAAATCTTGAAAAATAAAATAAAACCTATTACTAGACTATAAAACGGGACGAGGGAAACTGTACTCAGTACTTGTGTATCCATCAAATTGTACCATGTATTAATGTGTTCAGTTACTAACTGCCAATCAAAGAAGCTAATTTTGTTGTCGTCCAATAGCCTCTTCCAAACAGTTTATTAACCTTCTACGAAACGTAACTGTGTCAGCTTGATATACGAACCTATGATAATAATTTATTGGTCTTTTATGTTTTTAAATAGACCAATTACATGTATAGGTCATCTTAAAACGGCAATTTCATATTTTTTAGTTAAATTTTCAAAATATATTAAAATAAAGCACTAAAATAGATTGTATCTATAAACAGTCCTACCTTGTTAAAAAATAATCCTATTAATCCTATAATTCACTATTGCTATTGAGAAATTGGCAAAAATATCATTTTCAACTTCAAATTCAAACGTTTGAAGATCGCCATTGCATGGAGGGGAATGGGAAAACAAGGGAGGTAATTCAAGTAATTGTGTTATTATTTTCTGTGTCAGGGATTTTTTGCCTGTGAAATATTGCCCATGATCGTATAATAGTGAGTTGACAACCTTTTGAGCAAAAGACATAGAAATAATTATGTTTTTGACTTTCTTAGAAAATATGAAATTTCCGCAGGCAATGTTGATAGACAATTTTAAACAAACTCCGTCACGCATTACTGTAGCCTAGTCTCGAAATTTGATATTATATTTAAAAATACATTATGTAAGATTTAGATAAAGAGTTGGTCTCTCTTGTTATAATAGTTTAAAATGGATAATTAAAAATGCTTGCATTGAAAATTTCATTCAAATTACTTTATTCTGAACTAAATTATGAGAGATTAAAGTTATGAAAATATTATAGTCTCTATTCTCAAGTACGAATCCTACAATAGCAAACAAAATAATCTCGAATATCAATTTAAGTTAATTTAAATGGCGATTGTGTTTTAATCCATTCAAAATCGCGGTCATCAGATGGTTTAGAAGGTTGATTATGAGCTTGTGAATAAATGCATAATTAACATTTGATACTAGAAAACAGACCTACATAAGACGGATGATAGTGTTTCGCTGGAACATAATTTTCGTCCATCTTAAGGCTCCAAAGCACAGATCCATACCCCCTTCAATTAATTGTTCTGGAGTTTCAGATAGTTGGCACAACAATTGGAACTTCCATGACAAATAATTTAAGGGCTTATGGATCTATTCTTCGGGGCTATGAAATGAACGAAATTGAGCCGAGAGAGAGAGAGAGAAGAGAGAGAGAGAGAGGTCACTTCCACAACACAACTAGGTAATTCCGGGACGAACATATATATGGTTTGATTTTATTTCACTCCTCTCTCTATCTGTAAACTCCCTGTATTACAGCAAGGACGCCCAAGTTCTTTAGTTGAAGTAGATAAGTCTTTAACTCAATATCATTGAAAGTCTTCGACGTTGAAAACACAAAGTATTTGTCAATTTAAATCAACATTGATGTTGTGGTCTTACCAGGAAAAGATGGGCTTCTGATATCCAATATTTAAGACGTAATATTTATTTTACCATTGGTTTCAGACACATTTTCAGCTAGAGACCCGTGTATTGTTTCTACATAAATTGAAATACTTGTGGTATATAAACGACCAAGGCGACACAATTGAACAAAAATTGCCTAAATGATGCCCGGGGGGGGGGGAGTTCAGACATGTCGGACGAAAGGGATTGCTTGTATATGTAGGCATTAAGATTTTCTTATCAAATGAGTTCGGTTTGCAACTGGTTGTATATGTGTTCCCTCGGGACCAAGGCATTACGTATTTGCCCATATATAAACCCTGTATGATATGAATTTTGAAATGTCACAGGAACCGCTCAGGTTGCCAGTAGAAATCATCTTGGAGCAATAATTTAGACTCGGCAACACCACGCAACACAAATCTTTTGTTATCCACACCTTCCAATAATGGAATGCATAAATGATAAGGGATTTAAAGTCTTGCTGTTCTTCCCCAATCGGGCTAATTAAGGACATCAATCGAATTCCAACTTTTGTTTACGAACACGGGGCATCGGTTTTTCGTTAGTCTCTATCGTCCAGAAAAATATTGTACGATGAAGACTAGGAGGTTCTTGGTGACCGAGACTAGCTTTCCGCCCCTTCTCTCTGCCCCACACCACTGACCCCAACTCCCTTTTGTTGGACACGCTTGAAATATAACATACCCAGCTAGCCCTATAACTGCAAAGCTTATCGATTAAATTATTTAAGCGATGAATTTGGTCATTTATAGATACCATCAATATAAGCACTGACATGTACACGCCGCTTTTAACTTACAAGGAAAATGGGCGGGGTTTATTCTGCCCAATGTTGCCTCCTTGAGTGAGAGAGAGAAATGGGGTTTAACGTCCACTCGACAAAAACTAGGTCATTTCGGGACTAACATATGGTTTAATTTTATTTCAATAATTTGCTTGCGCGTAGGGGTCTTTAACAGTGGGAGGAAACCGGAATGCCCGGAGGAAACCCACGAGGTTGAGAAGGCGCCCCTATCTCCATGCCACATACGCTCACACCAGGGATCGAAACTACAGCCGCCGCAAGCCAGAGGTGACCGGCCAGCTAGATATGAAGCGCGGCACTCTAGACCATTAGGCCATCCCAACCTCCCGCCTTCCTGAGATTTTGACGTGAGCTTAGAAAAAAAGTCCGGCGAAGCAATCGTCTAGATTTAAAAGAGATGATGCATACCCGAGTCAATAAGGATTATCTTAATTGTAATTGGAGGGGGCAGGATTTTAATAAATAACAATAATCCATTGATGCTTCCAAGTGCAACATGGGCGGTGGAAAGATGAGGTCCCTAATCTAGTCTAGCTGGGTGGCCAAATCGTTTGGCATGTGCGCGTTATATATCAAAACGTCTGTCATTGAGTCAATTGGCGTGGTTTCGATTTTCAACCTGACAATGTGTATGGTGGCCTGTCCGACCCCGTGGGTTTTTTCTCCGGGTCCTTATGTCCCTCAGACTTACCGTTAATGACTCCTACGCGCAAGCGAATAAATGAAATAAAATTAAGACATACATGTGTCCCGGAATCACCTGGTTTGTGTCGATTGGATATTAAACCTCATTTCTCTCTCTCAATTTTCACTTATGTATATTGTGTACCTGTATTTTTTTCAGAGTAAATACAAAAACTAAACAGATATTTAAATCTAAGAATAACTTACTTAATAAGGTAAATACATACATGTACTTATATGGTGTTGTAGAACATTTCAATCTGTATAATTCTGACTGGTTGAAAAGTACAGCGCAGTCCAATGACATTTCTTTAGCACAATAATTTCTGCACCGACTGGGCAAATGAAGATGAACTTACACTATACAGTGTTCTATGAAGGAATTTTGCCCGTACAGCGGCACTACAGCCTACTATTATTTCGAATTCAAACTTAAGGGTCTTTTCCATAGCGCTCTTATTTGTAGACGAACATCGGGTTTTATGCCATCCGACAAAACACTATCCTTGACGAATCCGCCACCTTCTGTAGTTGTTCTGGAAGGGGTTAACCCCATTAATTAACTATGCTGTAGCTTGCACGGTATTTTAAACCAATATTTTTATTTCAGTTTAGAAAAATGTCGAAGCAGCCAGTTGCGAAGGGAGCCGGTCCACCCAACCAAGTTAGGGTATCGCATCTTGAGAGTGTTAAGGACCAGGTGGTCGTCAGTTCAACGAGTGTCAAAGTATGTCAAGTAAGGCAGGAAATCGACAGAGTGAGGATTCCTTTAGGAACACCGACTGGAAAACAGGCTGGAAAGCAGATCCAAGGAAAACGTTGACAATGGAATATTACTTTTGTAATGATAATGAGTTCAACTCAAAATAAATAAAAAATGTTGAACAATGAATTTATTGGTCTATTATAAATAAAAAAAATATATCTAACAATGATTATTCTACAATGTTTCACCAAGAACTCGGAAATGGGGTCAAATTGGTCAAGTTTGGAAACGTTGCAAAAAATAGGTCAATGAGGTCAAAAGGGTCATCAAGGAGTTACCGATGACAATGGTAAAATTAAAAGCTAAAACTGAACGTTACTGGTCTATTATTAAAACGATATATTTACCAGTGGTTAATATAGTACTAATCTAAGGAGTTTTAGATTTTGATTCAATGTTTTACCAAAAGCTCGGAATGGGTTCGAGTTACGAGGCGTTGCAAAAATATATCTGGTGTCAAAAACGCCATCAAGGTCAGATTGGGGGTAAAGTCGGAAATGGAGGTTAAAAGGGCCATCAAGATCATATTGGGGGTAAAGTAAGGAAATGCTACATAAATGAAATCATTAGAAATAGTCATCATTGGGCTCATATAAGGGCCGGGCCCGTAGCCAGCTCTTAAAATTTGGGAGGTAGGGAGGCTACTGAATTTTTTGGATTTGGAGGAGCTGAGGATGTGGCCAGCTAAGAACACTCCTAACAAATATTCGCGGGGGGGGGGGGGGGAGAACTAATTCAATTTTTACCCCACCCCCATTGTCCCCCCCCCCCGCGTGGTTATGGGTCCGATAAGGGCTAACCAGCTATAGGTTATATAGTATTTATCTTCCAAAGCATTTTCTCGGTCAACACCCGGATCGAACACGGGACTTCTGGGTCAGCCAGCTAACGTCCTATTCACTGAATCACCGGGGAGTTAATGGAGTTTACTGTATCATCAACACAATAAACTGGTCATTGTGTTGGTGATACAACTAGGACAATGAATGCGGGCCTGCACCATACAGTGTGTTATGAAGGACATTTTGCCCGGGCAGCGACACTACGGCCTACTCTTATATCGAATTCCAACACCCATGAGATCTTTTACGTGCCCTCCAATGTGTACACGGGACCTCGGTTTTTCGTCCAATCCGAACGACTATGCAGCTGTCCTTGTCAGGCCGTCCATTCTGCATCACTGACAAGGGGAAACCACGCTGGAAAATCGAGATGAACTTTCTCGGCCAATGCAGGGATCGAACACCCGACCTCCAGGCTAGCGAGCTTGCGCCTTACCCACTGCGGCACTACGGAGATTACCAATGAGATTTTTGACATCCACTCGATACAAACAAGGTAAATTTGGGATTATCATATGGTTCAAATATATTTCAATAAACCCCCCACGAGGTTGTACAGGTGATTCCGCTCCTTGTCACGTACAAGCTGTGAATCGCTACCTCTACACCCCCCCCCCACGTGGCAAATAAAGCTTGTGTTGCTATTTGTATTGTTTGGTAAAGTAACGCTGTTTTTTTATTTTTGCACATCCATAGTCGCATATTAATCTTATCCTTGACCTATATATAACAACCAATAACAGAGTAGTTTTATTTGCTGCGTGTCATATGCCCGTCATGCATCGCATTACATCCATACATTCTGTCTTCTTATAATGTCATGGGATGAGACAGTCACTCCAAGAACGTTATTATTGTATCAACTATTAGAGTTGTCCCTAAAGTTTGTGACTGTAAGAGCTGTAGAGATCTTGCTTTTGGCTTCAATTGTTATATGAATTATTAATTAGTAGGTAGAGGAAGTGACGTATCTTCATACCGTAACTAACTGACGATAAGCCACTTCCTCTACCTATACCGACGATTTTATTCACAAGCCGTGGGTCACGGTGGGTAAGTGGATAAGGCGCTGGTTCGCTAGCCTGGAGGTCGGGTGTTCGATCCCTGCATTGGCCGAGAAAGTTCATCTCGATTTTCCGGCGTGATTTCCCCTTGTTAGTGATGCAGAAGGAGGGCCTGACAAGTCGTCAGCTGTCTAGTCGTTCGCATGGGACGAAAAACCGAGGTCCCGTGTACACATTGGAGTGCACGTAAAAGATCCCTTGGCAGTTGGATTTCGATATAAGAGTAGGCCGTAGCGCCACTGTCCGGGCAAAATTTCCCTCATAGAAACAGTATAGCGTATGCCCGTCTTCCATTAGCCCAGGTTAGGTGCAAAAGAGTAGGACGTTAAACCCCATTTCATTTCATTTATTCACAAGCCTATAATCAACTCTGTAGCTCATCGCTTGGTTGAGATTTTGAACGGACTGAATCACGATCGCCATTTTATAATTTAAAATAGCATTATGGAAGAGCAAAATCTGCTTTTTACAAGTCTTTCTTTAAGCCTGAGATATTATCTAAATAATCAATTAGACATTAATTAACATATCCAGACCATAATAAACTCTTTATGTCAAGGCTAGCCTTCGATGTTGGCAGATTAAAATCGTATATGCCGCTTAATGGCGGTTGATAATTAAATCAATCAAGTGGATAATCGAGACTATGCTGTTTATATTAATGATTTGAGTAATGATGACCGAGACTATGTGAAAATTCTAACGCTTTTTTCTCGGCTAATAGTGAATCAATTTGACTGAAATTTTCAGCAAATTATCTTTACACTATCTAGTTTTTAACTATTATAGTGAGAACTGCCATCTCTTTATCTTATCTCCCATAATGTAACTTTAATTCAAAAATGAATAATCGACACATTGTAACGAAGGTAGCAATGAGAAACTGGACTACGCTAATTTTTAAATGAACTTCACTCATTTGACTGAAATTTTACACATATTCACTTTTCATTGTCTATTTTTAACCAATACCGAAGCGTTGGTTTCTGGGGGTTGTAGCTTATTCCAACACTAACGACGAAAACTCAGATAAATAGTTAAAATTGTACTTTTAATAAACGAGTGTCCAAAACTGGCTAACGGTCACAATAACGAGATAGGTAGGTATCGCTAGGGCGTTAAAAGACTTGAAAGATCAGTGAGATATAAATGCGGACATTGGTCATTTACTATTTTAACTAAAATCATATAATAAAATATATACAAAGATACACTATGACTATAGCGCGAACGATCAGCCCTTTGTCTTAATCGTACATATTATCTTGAGTAACTTAATCCTTAAATTAATCCCTTCTTTTTTTTCTTTCAGTCCAGAAATATTCCAAAGAAAGATACCAGACAAATCAGGATATCAAACACGATAAGAGGAGTTGCACAGCGAAATCATACAAAGAACACAGCTGGTATTACCAGTCGAATCACTGTCAGTCGAAAGGGTGTCACATTAAGTCAAACAAGGCGTGTAACTAGAAGGCTGACGATTCCTGCTGGAACCAACATGTATTTTATACATTAAATATAATAAATATATAGTTTGTAATGATTAATTCGTTTAACGTAAAACAGATAAAGACAAATTAAACAATGAATTTATGAATATAATTCTGTCATTGATAAATAATTGCTAGTAATTCTTGATTTCTATATTCTGCCCCCCCCCCCCCTAAGCTACATAAAAAAAAATGAGCGTTGCATCAATGAAATTACATCACAAAGTGATCCTACATCAGTATAAAAATGATTTCTCTGTTTAAAAAGCTCAATTTGTATGTATGCCTATGTAATTTAAAAAACGTTATAGGTTAATGTTATTCACTCGGTTACTGATGAATTTCCACGAAATGTATTTTCAGTTTTCTAAGAAACTAATCTGTGTCATCTTGGAGGATTGTATGGCCGACTTAGAGTCGTCTGTCCAACCTCGTGGGTTTTCTCCAGAGAAAAGCGATATGTTGAAATAAAATCAAACTATATGTTAGTCCCGAAATGACCAAGGTTGTGCCGAGTGGACGTTAAACCCCATTTATCTCTGTCTCTGTTAGCTTGCCATGAGAACTGCATACCAATAGCTGTTGTAACATATAAAACGAAGCAGACAATCATAAGCGATTTTCTAAGAATTATCCATAATGTCAATACACACCCGGTCACGATTTACTGTAGCCTCGTTCTTGGAATTTGTACTATAATTTATACGGGCTAAACTGCTTTGATTTATTGTATTATGTTATCTGATGTGTCATTTCTATTAATGGGCTGTTCACTTTCATTTGATAGCGTTATAATCTATTATCTATAACGGATTTTATTATTGAGCTGTTGACTCAACCGGGCTAGGGAAAATGAAATGAAATGAGGGTTAACGTCCTACTGTTCTGCTCCGAACTAGGTTAATGAAGACGGGCATACGCCAGACAGTGTGCTATGTGGGACATACGGCCGGACAACAGCACTGTGGCCTACTCTTATATCAAATATTCTAACTGTCAGGGGATCTTTTACGTGTACGCCAATGTGTACACGGGACCTCGGTTTTGGCCTTTCGTCCTGCAGCACTGACAAGGGGGGGGGGGCAGGCTGGAAAATCTGGGTGAACTTTCTCGGCCAATGCAGGGATCGAACACCCGACCTCCAGGATAGCGAACCAGCGTCTTTCCCACTTAGCCACCGTGACCCCGGGCTATGGAAAGAGGGCATGCGACATGTTAAGAAGGGAATTCCAACTACAAGGGGTTCTTCTACGCCCGCCCCTCCCGACCCCAGAAACCACATCGATGGCAAGGGTTATTTTACGTCCACTCCCACGAACTACCAGGCCTTTCACCCTTACCACTGATAAGGGTAAGGTTAGGGTTGACCCAGAACGTTTCTCGAGATTTTCCAGAGTGGTTTCCCTTTGTCAGTGGTGTAGGACGGAGAGACGGGTTGGACGAAAAACAAAACAGAGGTCTCATGAACACCTGTGTGTGTACGAAAAAGAATCCTTGACAGTAAATTCTGCGCGACAGGGACATTCGGCCCTGGGACAAGCAACTCGCCGAGGAACGCCCACTGGCTCGATAATTTTTGAAAGATACATGGGGTCGGTTGTTCAAAGCTTCGTCATCTTGTAAAGTCCGGTTAACGTGGAGATAACGGATCGCTAACTTGAACAGAGAGGTAGTCTGTTGCTGTAAGCCCCATTAACTTTACGATCAAGTATCAGTGTATTTTTATATCAATTTATAGCAACAAATGTTTTTTAAACATTACTCGACATACCACCGGGGCCCTGGACAACTGTTGGAGCAGAAAACCCCTTTCTGGACATTCTTCGGACAGAGAGGATCAGACGGGTTGACGCGTATTTTAATGAAGAAATGTCATTTTCAAACTACCCAACACACCGACAAGTAGACTCACCCAACTTGTTTCCTAGAAAACTGATGACGTCAAGATTTGTTTCAAATTAACAACGTTTTCAGCACAGAAGAGAAGGGTAAGAATTATGAATATCCATTAATTGATTAATTTCATTGAGAAATACAGAGTACGCAATCACAATGTCATTATGTGTGGATCGTGTCGAAGGTGAGAATGCGGGACTGACATGCAAGCAAGGATTTTTGACCTTCGCGAACGATCGTACCGTACATAGGCTATGGTTGGCGGCTTCCTTGTCACACGGTTTTGTAGCATATAGAGGCTATGGCCAGTGCTGGATTTACCCATACGCTTGGCAGACTGGAGCATATGGCCTCAACATCTAGGGTATGGCGGTATATTAGTGCCAAAATTCTAACATGCTATCGTCTAATTTCTTACTTCTATTCATGTAATTTCTAACCTCCATTCATGTAACTTCTAATTTCCATTCATGTAATTTCTAAATTAAGACAATGTATAATTCAACTTCTTTATTTGTTCAGTGTAAATATCAATTCTATTTCATCTTATTTCTAATATTGGGGCGAAAAATGTCTACTTCATTGTGGTATTACATGTTAAGCATGAACGGCAAACAAATTTAGAATTTTGATACTTCTACCTAGCAACCATCATTATGACATCGTTTGGTGTCGCCACCGTGTGCTCAGTTTGGCGATTGAGCACCTGATCGGGACCATTCTATTGATACAAACGACTCGCTCTTCGTCAGATTGAGTGGCTTGCCTGAGTGTTAAAATTGGAAACAACATCGGGAGAGAGAGATGGGGACTCGACACCAACCAGGTCATTTCGGTATTAACGCCGTTCAATTGTATTTCAATAATTCGCTTGCGCGTAGGAGTGTTTAGCAGTGGGAGGAAACCGGAGTACCCGGAGAAAACCCACGAGGTTGGAAAGGCCGCCCTGCTCCATGTCACGTAAAAACGGGAAATGGAAACCACGCCAGTCGGGAGTTCGATCCCTGCATTGGTCGAAAAAAGTTCATCCAGATTTTCTGGCGTGGTTCGGACTGGTTCCCCCTTATTAGTGTCTTGTCGTTCCGATGGGATGAAAACCCGAGGTTCCATGTACATGTTGGCGTGCACGTAAAAGATCCCGTGACCGTTAGACTTCGATATAAGTCCAGGTCGTAGATCCGCTCTCCGGGCAATATTTCCCTAAAGCACACTGTATGGTGTATGTCCGTCTCCATTAGCCCGGTTAGGAACAGAACAGTAGGGCGTTAAACCCTCTTTCATTTCATTTCATTTTCTATTTCAAATATAAGCTAAACGGGATTTGGAGAATTTTATTTTCTTTTCTTTACGGTAGAGCCAATAATCAATATTTATATGCAGTTGGTGTATATTAACACAGGCAGGCGCGGATCCAGAGGGGGGGGGGGGTCCAGGGGATCCGGCCCCCCCCCCCGCTCAGGCTTGAAAATATTTGAAACTTAAATCTATGCGATTTTATTGGTGATTTTTAGACCTGTAATTTTGGAATTTACCTTCCGGAAATACGTCAGAATGCACCAAATTGAATCTAATTTACCAAATTTTTCTGGGGGAGCGCCCCCAAATCCCCCTTTAATTGGTTGAGCGCAATTAGTTAAGAAATTATCAAACCTAGCCCTCCCCCCCCCCCCGCAAAAAATCCTGGATCCGCGCCTGACAGGGTATTCCGTATAAATGTTATAAATAGGCCTACACAGATACTGAGTTTAATACTAAGTGGCCTCTCTCTCTCTCTCTCTCTCTTCTCTCTCTCTCAGCACGCCTTCCAACCTTCAACCAAACGAAGAATGGGTCATTTATACCAAATAATGGTCCCGATAAGGTGCGCAATCACCCAATTGAGCACGCAGTGACGACACCAAACGATGTCATAATGATGGTTGCTAGGTAGAAGTAACAAAATTCTAAATTTGTTTGCCGTTCATGCTTAACATGTAATACCACAATGAAGTAGACATTTGTCGCCCCAATATTAGAAATAAGATGAAATAGAATTGATATTTACACTGAACAAATAAAGAAGTTGAATTATACATTGTCTTAATTTAGAAATTACATGAATGGAAGTTAGAAGTTACATGAATGGAGGTTAGAAATTACATGAATAGAAGTAAGAAATTAGACGATAGCATGTTAGAATTTTGGCACTAATATACCGCCATACTTAGGGACCGTCGACCTCCAGCCAAGGTGTATAATATTTTTGACACGGCCTTACACGTACTATACTACATTTAAATATCCGCCATCATACCCGACATACCCAAGTTGTGTTTGGACACAGATCACTAAATATTCATGGACAATCACTAAATATTCATGGGCAATCACTAAATATTCATGGGCCGAGGGCGAAAGTTATTTTTAGTCTTTCTCTCCCTTTCCCGTTTTCCCCCTTTTGCATGGCGATTTTTGTTGACTTTTTGGTGTAGAATCGAAGAAAATGGTTTAAAAATACTACATTTTCTGCCAGGTTTTGGCGAATATTCATGATTTTGAGGCGGAAGGATACAAGGGTTGTGAGGTTGGTTACGTTGAAAGGGAGGGCCGAAAATTGCTTCTTTTGTTGTCTCTACTTCCAGCTTGTGTATCTCAAGTTTTTCATGGTGAACCTCATACATGCTTTTGGGCCAGAGTTTGCCACATGTTGCCCCATCTGTGGCAGAAAGCGTTCTACCCAACGAATATTTGGGAAAAAGTGACAGCCGGTCTAAGAGACGAGAATTAACATTAAAGTCAATGGGGAAATAATTAGTGATCTGTGGCCGTTTAAAACACAATTTCACCTTCATGTAGTTCGTCTAAATCCGAGACTGGCTAGTGGCTATAATGGCGGGCGGTTTTACAGGACATTCTCATTCATTATTTGCAGCCCCTAGTATCTGATCGGGATACGCCCCTCGTATATTGTGCATTGTTTCTGGAAACATTTGTAACATAATACATGTACCGTCTCTCAAATATGACAAATATAGGATACCCAGTCCAAAGTTTACCGGTTAAATTGTTCTAGCGGCCATAGAAATTCATTGCTAGATACCGCCAATATAAGCATGTTCAAACCTCTTTCAAAAGACGGAGTGATTAAAACTATAAATCTTATTTCGTTTGGTTTTCGTATAATTCAAAATTTCGTTTGATTAATCGAATTTCTGACGTCATAGGGTCAAAATTCGATCGTATGACCTCTGACGCGACCTATCGCTACATAGAGCTGTATTTTAGTCAGATTGATTGTGTTATTGATTAATGATTGAACACGTTCGGGTTGGGTCAAGTGGGGTGGTTTCGATTTACAACTGGTACGTGACAAGGACATTGGATCACCTGTTCAACCTCGCGAGTTTTCTCCAGGCCCTGTGGTTTACACCTCCTACTAAAAACCGTTACGCGCAGGCAAATTATTAAAATAATGTTGAACCATTTTTTAGTAGCGAAATGACT
Organism: Patella depressa; assembly: GCA_948474765.1. NCBI lineage: Eukaryota > Metazoa > Mollusca > Gastropoda > Patellidae > Patella > Patella depressa. Next base: position 5,138,912 of record OX419721.1, read on the forward strand.
TAGTTTTAGTTAGTGGCCATTAAACCCCATTCTGTCTATTCTAGCCATAAATATTATAAACAGACGTTATAAATATCTGTAATTTTTTTCAGAATAAATACGAAAACCCAAGAGATATTTAAATCTAAGAATAACTTAGTTAAGAAGGTAAATACAAACTTATATGGTGTTGTAGAACATTTCAATCTGTTTGATTAGGACTGGTCGTAAAATACAGCAGTCCAATGACATTTCTTTGGCATAAAAATTTCTGAGAAAAAACGAACTGGAGTCAAACGTCATACTTTTGTGCTTCCACTGGGATAATGACGACGGATTTATGCTATGGGGGACATTTTGCCCAAACAGCGGCACTATAGCCTACTCCTGTTTCGAATCACAACTGTTAAGGGCTCCTTTACGTGCATTCCAATGTGCACAATGGAATCTTTTTTGTGTACAATCTGAACGACTAAGAAATGTCCTTGCCCCCCCCCCTACCACACACACACACACGCACACACCGACCCAATCTGTTTCACAGAGAATTACTTACGAATTAACTCTGTAACAGATAGTGTCCACAGCACGTGCGTTGACTGCAGTCATTGGCTCAACGGCTCGTGCAATGTTTACTTAACACCTAATTGCTTCGGGCAAAATGACGCATTTTACTCATTTTAATACCCATTTACACTTAATAGGAAATATTTTTTAACTTCAATTACTTCAAACGTCTTTATTTATTTTTATGTTACCTCAAAAAAATGTTTGAGAATTTAATTTGTCGGAGTAAAAAAGTTAATATGCCGTACTCATTAAGCCTCGTCGATGTCACGCTTATCAGTGATTGTAGTGGCCAAGCGAATATTCACGCGGGATCAGTTTGGTCTGTACTGACAAGAACTGCTTCGAGAAAGAGAGAGAGAGAGAGAGAAATGGGGTTTAACGTCCACTCGACACAAACTAGGTCATTTTGGGACTAACACCTAACTGCTTCGGGCAAGATGATGCATTTTACTCATTTTAATACCCATTTACTCACTAAATAGATATATTTTTTAACTACAAATACTTCAAACGTCTTTATTTATTTTTCTTTTACCTCAAAAAAATGTTTGAGAATTTAATTTGTCGGAGTAAAAAAGTTAATATGCCGTACTTATTAAGCCTCGTCGATGTCATACTTATCAGTGATTGTAGCGGCCAAGCGAATATTCACTGCGGGATCAGTTTGACACCGACCCTGCACCACTGACAGAGGGGAATCGCGTTGAAAAATCCCGAGGAACTTTCTCGGACAAACACGTGAGTGAATCCCAGTCTTCCAGTGTCTTACACACCACTGAGTCACTGCGAATCAACATTAATCTCTTCCCCATGGATAAATATACTGTGCATGGACACAGAAGTTCAAATGAGAAGTTGTTTCAATGCTCTTTTTGTTCTGGGAAGGGTACGCATAGAGCGTTAAACACCACTACACTATTGAAGTTTGCAAGGGATAAATATTTTGATCCCGAAATTAATCCAGTATTTTTATTTCAGTTCAGAAACATGTCGAAGCAGGTTGCGAAGGGAACCGGTGCACCCAACCAAGTTAGGGTATCGCAAACCACGAGAGGGGCCGTGGAGAACAGTAATGCAAGGCAAGCCGCCAGTGTTACGGAACGGGTAACCGTCAGTCAAAAAGGTGTGACGATAAGTCAAACCACCCGGGAAACCAGAAGCGTGACGATTCCAGCTGGAAAGCAGATCCAAGGAAAACGTTAATGATGATAATGGAATATTACTTTTGTAATGAGTAATGAGTTTAGACTCCAAATAAAAAGCTAAAGCTGAACTATTATTCGTCCTTTATTAAAACGATATATTTACCAGGGGTTAATCTGGTATTAATCTATGGCGTTTTAGATTTTGACTCGATGTCTTAACAAGAGCTCGGAATGGGTTCATGTTAAGGGACGTTGTAAAAATAGATCTGATGTCAAAAAGGCCATCAAGGTCAGATTGGGGGTAAACTCGGATATGGAGTGAACTGGGTCAAGTTACGGGACATTGCAAAATTGCAAAAATAGGCGTATGAGGTTAAAAGGACCATCAAGATCATATTGGGGTAAAGTAAGGAAATACATCATTGGGGCCATATAAGGGCCGGGCCCGTAGCCAGCTCATAAAATTTGGGAGGGGGTGCCACGGAATTTTTTGGACTTGGAGGGGCTAAGAAATATTGGGGGGGGGGGGGAGGCTAATTCAATTTTTTTGGGGGGGTGGGGGGTGCTAAGCCCCTCCCCCATGGCTACGGGCCCGATAAGGGCTAACCAGCTATAGGCTATATAGTTTTTATATTCCAAAGCATTTTCTCGGTCAACACCGGGATCGAATAGTGGACCTCTGGGTCAGCCAGCCATGTTCCTATTCACTGAACCACAGGGGAGTTAATGGGGTTTACTGTCTCATCAACGCAATAAACTGGTCATTGTGTTGGTGCTCCAACTAGGATAATGAAGACGGGCATACACCATACAGTGTGCTATGAGGGAAATTTTGTCCAGACAGTGGCACTACAGAAATGAAATGAAATGGGGTTTCACGTCCTACTCTTATGACCTAACCTGGGCTAACGGAAGACGGGCATAAGCCATAAAGTGTGCTATGGAGGAAATATTGCCCGGGTAGCGGCACTACGGCCTACTATTATATCGAATTCCAAGAGCCAAGGGATCTTTTACTTGCACTCCAATGTGTACTCGGGACCTCGGTTTTTCGTCCCATCCGAACGACTAGGCAGCTATCCTTGTCAGGCCCTCCGTTCTGCATCACTGACAAGGGGAAACCACGCTGGAAAATCGAGATGAACTTTCTCGGCCAATGCAGGGATCGAACACCCGACCTCCAGGCTAGCGAGCTTGCGCCTTACCCACTGCGGCACTACGGAGATTACCAATGAGATTTTTGACATCCACTCGATACAAACAAGGTAAATTTGGGATTATCATATGGTTCAAATATATTTCAATAATCCAATTGTGTGGTAGTTAATCGGAGGATCCGGAAAACCCCCCACGAGGTTGTACAGGTGATTCCGCTCCTTGTCACGTACAAGCTGTGAATCGCTACCTCTACTCCCCCCACCCCCCACGTGGCAAATAAAGCTTGTGTTGCTATTTGTATTGTTTGGTAAAGTAAACTGTTTACTTTAGCCAACGCTGTTTTTTTTATTTTTGCACATCCATAGTCGCATATTAATCTTATCCTTGACCTATATATTAACAACCAATAACAGAGTAGTTTTATTTGCTCCGTGTCATCCATACATGCTGTCCTCTTATTACAATTTCAATATATGGAAGTCATTTTGTGATCAAAGGTTAGTTCCTTTAGGAGCTGTCTTTGGGCGGACCATGTCCACTGACAGTTCCTATCCGGCCTTGTATTGCTGCAGTATGAAAATACCGTTCTTCCCCACCTCTATTCTCAGGCTATTTTGGAATTCTTACCTACTATTTTTCACCTTTATTTTACTTTAATCGCCAAAGGAATCATTTGTTGCCACAGCTGACACACATTTATAAAGATTCAACACTATTTTCAAGTAGAATTCTGCGACTAAAAACATACACAAAATACGTTTGAACTGAGAAGCCATTGCGAGACTCCCAGAAGCTTTTCAACTGACGTGGTGTCGATGGTGCCGATTCCCCGTTTGTATGTGGGGTTTCTCTGGTCCCTGCTAAAGACCCCTACGCGCAAGCGAATTATTGAAATTAAAATAAACCATATGTTAGTCCCGAAATGACCTAGTTTGTGTCGAGTGGACATTAAACCCCATTTCTCCCTTTCTCTCTCTCTCTCTCCCTTTCTCCCCCTCTCCTCTCTGTCTCCCCTCTCTCTCTCTCTCTCCTCTCTCGCAGACCTACATTTACTTGTATTAGCCTACATCTTATGTAACACGGTTACACGCCGCCAGTTTTTTGACAATTAACATAACGTTAAATGGAATCACGTGACACTATAGAACACGAGAGCACGCCGCTGCTTCTACTACTACCTGGTGTTTTAACGTCCGCTTCCACAGAAGTGATATCGCAGACACGCCGCTGCTTCAATTCAGCTGGAATATATAGCTGAAGTGAAAGGTAAGAAATATCTACGTGACATAATTCGACATGGATTTTGATATCCCCAAATAATATCAGACCCTAGATTGTGTGAATAATTTCAAGTCTCTACGACTTTAGGAAGTACTAGGTGTACTAGGCGTATAAATGTTATAAATGTCAAGCTTGTTTACAGCCAGTAATAACCACTATACAGAGATTGCCTATTATATTTACCCATCTGTGTAAGGGAATACGTGTGTATCGAAGCAAATATTCGCTAGTTCATATATAAATATCGTACAGCGTTGTATCACAAAGGCTGTCATTGAGTCAACTGGTGTGGTTTCGAATCCCCGATAGTACGCGATAAGGGGTAGGCCCGCCTGTCCAACCGCGTGGGTTTTCTCTGCGTCCTCCGGTTTCCTCCCACTGCTAAATACCCCTATGCGTAAGCGAATTATTGAAATAAAATTAAACCGTATAATAGTCTGGAAATGACCTAGTTTGTGACGATCTCTGTTTCGGCCACCAGGTATGTTGATACAGTCAGAAACAACCGATTAATTGAGTAACTTGTAGGAAACATGACACCAAATCAATTGTTTTTATACTGATACCAGAAGCTGTTTAGCGTACTCGTCGCCCTATAGAATGACGTGCATAAAGGCCGGTCTACACTATCAAACTTTTGTTGGCCAGGAAGAACAGGGTCTGGTCGTAAATGAACGCGTGACTGTTGGAGTTAAGTTGCTGTACATGCCGAGGCAAAATGACACCCATAATACCCTGCATGGCGCATGCCCGTCATCTTTAACCCGGTTGTAGCAGATCATTCATGCTAGCAGGTGGGTTGGGATGGCCTAGTGGTCTAGAGTGCCGCGCTTCGACCTCTAGCTGACCGGTCACCTCTGGCTTGCGGCTGTGGTTTCGAGCACTGGTGTGAGCGTATGTGGCATGGAGATAGGGGCGCCTTCTCCACCTCGTGGGTTTCCCCCAGGCACTCCGGTTTCATGAAAATGGAAAAAATAAGACTTGTCTGCGATATCACCTTCGGTGGAAGCGGACGTTAAACACCAAGAACAACAACAGCTAGCAGTTTGGCTTGGTGTGTTCAGTAAATTTATATAGTATAGTTTGGTGACGTATTGGTGGGGTTGTATTTGGTGATGTTTGGGGATGTATGTTCGGGTACGGTTGTGTTTGGTGATATTTGTTATGGTATGGTGGTTATGTGTTTAGTAGGTTTGGTGATGTTTATTTGTGTTTGACGATGCGCTGGTTCAGTTGTATTTGGTGATACGTGCGCTGGTTCGGTTGTATTTGGTGATACATGCGCTGGTTCGGTTGTATTCGGTGATGTTTGGTCTGGTTCGGTTGTGTTTAGTAAGTTTGGTGATGTTTGCAAACAAAGATTGATAGTGTAGACCCGACTGAAGGTTGTTGGGGAGTCCTCTCTTGCCCACTTTGGGAAACATTATAAAAAAACCCTCACATCCAACCACGCCCTACATCATTCAAGCTACTGTTAAGACCCCAACAGAATATGTTGGCATACCCTATGTCCTGTATCATTTATTCTAATATTAAATGTATAATTTTGTTCCAGCTTGTTCAAAATGTGGCTTTGTATCATAACCATATTAGTCGGCTACTGGACCGTAAAATGGTTCTTAGGGAGGTTAAAGGTCAACAGTATTATGCAGGTGCGGATCCAGGAATTTTTGCAGGAGGGGGTTTGCCAGGTTTCTGTTACGGAAATCTGCCATCATCGTCTCTAAATTACATAGGCATACATACAAATTGAGCTTTTTAAACAGAGAAATCATTGTTATACTGATGTAGGATCACTTTGTGATGTAATTTCATTGATGCAAGGCATTATTTTTTTTTTATGTAGCTGAGCAGGGGGGGGGGGGGTTGGACCCCCCAAACCCCCCCTCTGGATCCGCGCCTGTTATGGCGACGATTTTATCAATAAACGTAAGTATTCGCAAATTAAAAAAAAAATAGCATTATATTATAGCTCAAAATAGCATTATATTATAGCTCAAAATATATTTCGCAAAGATTGGTCGAACAGTGGAATCGACGAAACATAATAGTCCTTGAATTGCTTGGCGCGACCCGCCACAGTAACTACAAATCCTACACCTTCAACCTTAATCTTCGTGGAATTCTGACTAGAGGTTAGGGGTAAATAGGATCTTCCCATAACGATTCGCAGACTGTGGCCCTCTTAGATGCTGTTTAAATGGGTTAAGGGTGTTAACGAACCAATTCCAGTACAGGTGATCAGTATTCCCATTATAATGTCTCATCATAAATACTAAATCAATTCCTTGTCTACGATGTCACCCCCCGGTGGAAGTGGACGTTAAACTCCGGAAACGAACGAACGAAGTCACATCGCACCACCCCGAGAATGGTACAAGGGGCATCGGGATTAATATCCTGGGTAAAAGACTTACAGGCAGCAAAAAGACTGCCAAACTGTACAGATTCGAAATTTACGCGATCAAAGAAGTCATAGTGTGGATATCCAGCCAAATGAAATCAAACTATTTTGTTCTCAGTAACTCTTTAAGTAGCCCGGATTCATGGGACCAGAGATCGGACGTCCGTACCGAACCATTGACCCAGATCTAGCTAGCGCATGGAGAGTCCCGGGCAAAGGGCAATCAGATACTAGTAGTATTGACTTTGGTCCCGTCGCACTAAACCTAGGGTGAACGAAGAGGCAGACTGGTGGATTGGTATCCTAGATATTGATGTGATCCCGAAGGGACGAAAAGAGTGTTTTACTTTGTGAAGACTTGCGGTTTTACTACAAGACCCAACGAACGGGATCCATAATTGATCATCGTGAGGGTTACTGTTAGTCGGGCGTCCCTACATGAAAGGATGTCGGGTGCCCTGTGGGGCCGCTTTTTGTTTTGTGGGTAAGGCCAACGGAACGATAACGCCTAGCCCGGGATATATTGCTTGCATACCCGAACCTTGGTCGGACAGGCGGCGGTGGGCCCTATGGCATGACTGACAGTCAAACTTAAATTTACCTACTTTATCTTAGATCGCAGCATTGATAGCCAGACTATGCACACTCGCAATTCATCCATTCTTCCTTTCTTTTCTAACACCAGGGGCTTCTCCTTTTGACGAATTCCACCTTTTGCGCTATCCTGCAAAGATATTGTATCCTATCCAAAAGCTGGGCCGAGCCTATTTTGTGGCTTCTTCTAGCAAGTGTCCTAGGGAACACTTGTCTATGATTTCACCTTTAGGTGGAAGTTGGCGTAAAACTTCAGGAACAAAAAAAAACCGAACGAAGACACTCCAAACCCACTTCTGTTGACAATGGCTTATGCACAGTTGCACACGAAGTTTAATCCCACAGTAAATGGCGGTACATACCTATGTGTTACGTGTTGCATGGTGCTATTTATCTTATTTGCCTTTCTTCTGGACATTTTTGGGTTTGATTACTGAAGAAATATCTACATGGCAATTTGAGAGATTAATAAACAAATGAATTAAAAGCCCTTAGACAGTTCGACCTGATTTACCAACCATATTTTAATTTACTTTTCAGGCATCAACATGCACATGAAGGTTCTGGAGTTTCCAGGGAATGTAGATGTGGTGATAGATGCCTACGAACACGCCATTACTGCCAGGTATCCGAAATACAGATATCTTTGTGGGAACGATGCAAAGTACTTCTACAGATTTTTATGGACTGTTCCAGAATGGATGTCTGATTTTATTTTGTGCTACAGTTCCCCTCGGCCTGCAGGAATCAAATAACTGTTACTTCAGCTGCGCCTGTTGTGTCAACCATCTATCGCTTTACTATATATTTTATGAAGATCATTGCTAAATCTTATATGTTGTCTAGGAGGGTCGGATAACCGAATGGTTGATACTTTCGCGGTCGCCTGTCCAACCTCTTGGGTTTTCTCCTGGTCCTCAGTTCCTATCCTGTCTTATATATAGCTGCAATATGAAAATACCGCTTTTCCCCACCTCTGTTCTAAGGCTATTTTGGAATTCTTACCTACTATTTTTCACCTTGATTTTACTTGAATCGCCAAAGGAATTATTTGTTGTCACAGCTGACACACATTTATAACGATTCAACACTATTTTCAAGTAGAATTCTGCGACTAAAAACATACACAAAATACGTTTGAACTGAGAAGCCATTGCGAAACTCCCAGAAGCTTTTCAACTGACGTGGTGTCGATGGTGTCGAAACCCCGGTTGTAGGTGGGGTTTCTCTGCCCCCCCCCCCCTCCCTGCTAAACACCCCTACGCGCAAACGAATTATTGAAATTAAATTGAACCATATGTTAGTCCCGAAATGACCTGGTTTGTGTCGAGTGGACGTTAAACCCTATTTCTCTCTCTCTCTCTCTCCCTTTCTCCCCCTCTCCTCTCTGTCTCCCTTCTCTCTCTCTCTCTCTCCTCTCTCGCAGACCTACATTTACTTGTATTAGCCTACATCTTATATAACACGGTTACACGCCGCCAGTTTCTTGACAATTAACATAACGTTAAATGGAATCACGTGACACTATAGAACACGAGAGCACGCCGCTGCTTCAATTCAGCTGGAATATATAGCTGAAGTGAAAGGTAAGAAATATCTACGTGACATATTTCGACATGGATTTTGATATCCCCAAATAATATCAGACCCTAGATTGTGTGAATAATTTCAAGTCTCTACGACTTTAGGAAGTACTAGGTGTACGAATGTGCAGTAGCGCCGTATATGTTATAAATGTCAAGCTTGTTTACAGCCAGTAATAAACACTATGCAGAAGTTGCCTATTATATTTACCCATCTGTGTAAGGGAATACGTGTGTATCGAAGCAAATATTCGCTAGTTCATATATAAATATCGTACAGCGTTGTATCACAAAGGCTGTCATTGAGTCAACTGGTGTGGTTTCGAATCCCCGATAGTACGCGATAAGGGGTAGGCCCGCCTGTCCAACCGCGTGGGTTTTCTCTGCGTCCTCCGGTTTCCTCCCACTGCTAAATACCCTTATGCGTAAGCGAATTATTGAAATAAAATTAAACCGTATAATAGTCTGGAAATGACCTAGTTTGTGTCGATCTCTGTTTCGGCCACCAGGTATGTTGATACAGTCAGAAACAACCAATTAATTGAGTAACTTGTAGGAAACATGACACCAAATCAATTGTTTTTATACTGATACCAGAAACTGTTTAGCGTACTCGTCGCCCTATAGAATGACGTGCATAAAGGCCGGTCTACACTATCAAACTTTTGTTGGCCAGGAAGAACAGGGTCTGGTTGTAAATGAACGCGTGACTGTTGGAGTTAAGTTGCTGTACATGCCGAGGCAAAATGACACCCATAATACCCTGCATGGCGCATGCCCGTCATCTTTAACCCGGTTGTAGCAGATCAGTAGAACTTTAAACCTCATTTCATTCATGCTAGCAGGGAGGTTGGGATGGCCTAGTGGACTAGAGTGCCGCGCTTCGACCTCTAGCTGGCCGGTCACCTCTGGCTTGTGGCTGTGGTTTCGATCCTGGTGTGAGCGTATGTGGCATGGAGATAGGGGCGCCTTCTCAACCTCGTGGGTTTCCTCCGGGCACTCCGGTTTCCCCCACAGCAAAGACCCCTGCGCGTGCGCTAAGATAATGCGATATCACCTTCGGTGGAAGCGGACGTTAAACACCAAGAACAACAACAGCTAGCAGTTGGGCTTGGTGTGTTCAGTAAATTTATATAGTATAGTTTGGTGACGTACTGGTGGGGTTGTATTTGGTGATGTTTGGGGATGTATGTTCGGGTACGGTTGTGTTTGGTGATATTTGTTATGGTATGGTGGTTATGTGTTTAGTAGGTTTGGTGATGTTTATTTGTGTTTGACGATGCGCTGGTTCAGTTGTATTTGGTGATACGTGCGCTGGTTCGGTTGTATTTGGTGATACATGCGCTGGTTCGGTTGTATTCGGTGATGTTTGGTCTGGTTCGGTTGTGTTTAGTAAGTTTGGTGATGTTTGCAAACAAAGATTGATAGTGTAGACCCAACTGAAGGTTGTTGGGGAGTTCTCTCTTGCCCACTTTGGGAAACATTATAAAAAAACCCTCACATCCAACCACGCCCTACATCATTCAAGCTACTGTTAAGACCCCAACAGAATATGTTGGCATACCCTATGTCCTGTATCATTTATTCTAATATTAAATGTATAATTTTGTTCCAGCTTGTTCAAAATGTGGCTTTGTATCATAACCATATTAGTCGGCTACTGGACCGTAAAATGGTTCTTGGGGAGGTTAAAGGTCGAGAATTATGGTGAAAAGTACGTCTTTATAACTGGATGTGATACCGGTTTTGGAAATCTTTTAGCAAAAAGATTAGATGATGTGAGATTCCATGTTTTTGCTGCATGTCTAAAACAAGATGCTGCAGATGAATTGAAGAAGACGTCATCGGAACGTCTTCAGACACTTCAATTAGATATTACGTCCGAAGATGATATCAAGTCTGCACTCACCAAGGTGAAGTCTATTTTACCTCCTAATAAAGGTGAGTTTGATTCATAATCCGATGAAGGGTGCGTTGATCGGTTTATTCCCGCGAAGGCGCAGTTATTGACCGTAACGGATTAAAAGAGGTCGTTTTCGACGGTGTGTTCCCACTTAGCCGGCAGACTATTAATCCTTTGATTGATCTTAAAACTATAGTCTGTTTAAAAGTAGTCACCCAAGAACTGTTCACTAGTGTTCAGCGTTAATGCGCTCTTAATCCCTCTTAATAAAATTTATTAACCAACTAATTAATGACATTTTGAACACAGTTCATGCCGGCGTTATGATTTCAAACATGAATTCAATTCACTATATTAATATAAATAGATGGTCGATCTGTGTCGAAATTATATTTATTTTAAAATGGCAAATGTTCAGGTTAATATTAGCTTTATCTCCAATAATCGAGGTTGCCGATATTTAATGGTTACAAGTTCAGTATAAAGTCAAGCAGACCAAATGCCGTCCATTGGAAATGTTCAACAAAAACTTGTCCAGCTACTGTAAACACCAAGAATGATGTTCTTACCACTGTTGGTAAGAAATGTCGACAACATGATACAAGAATTGAACATTTGAAAACACAGTTATTAAATGGCTCTTTAAGTGTAAATCGGTATGGAACAAATATTTCCTATTTAGTGGGGCTGTAAAATGATTGTTATGTTGTAAGGCATTTATTTATAAATTATATATTGCTATTTAATAAAAGTTAAACGTGTAAATTGTAATACATTTTTATATGTGTAAATCATTTAATGTTATTTAATAAATATTAAATTTGTTGAAATCAATATGTTTTTGTATGTGTAAGCTATTTAATGTTATTTAATAAAAGTTAAATCAATACAGTTTTACTCTTAAAAAAGATATGGACTATAGTTTATAACACCATTGTTCTAGGATTAACTCTGGATTAGCGGCAAAATTTGACATCAAAGCCTGCCGGCTAAGTGGGAACACCCCTTTCGACGACTTCACGGGAATCCAGGTCCTAATAAGGATTAAAATGGATTAAAATAGATTAAAAACGTAACAATGGTGTTATGGATTGTTATGATAAGAATTTACACTTTTATAATCCCCACTGCAGCTAATTAACCATCATTTTAGCATCATGTTTAGCATAGATATTAAAAACATAACTATACTAAAACAAAAATTAATTTGATTTCACCAAATAAGAAATAGAAACATAACTATACTATAACAAATTTCGCCAAATAAATAAAAAACATAACATACTATAACAAATTAGTTTAATTTCGCCAAATAAGACACCCTGTCTAAATACTCGATTAAATTCAATACTTCTTCCTTTTATTTCCTGGAGATGGCTTTGGATTTGGGTATATTTATGCCTATTCCTTGGTGATTCCTGCCCCCTGCATACTGGATGCTTTTTATCTCATTAATATTTTGTTCTTGTTGCAAAAATGCGATCATTTAAAACACATTCGGATGGGCTTTTCTAACTAGTTTCTTGAATACCACCCTTCCAGATTGTTGTTGGTTCTGTGCTCCTCGGTGTTGTAGTGGTTCCACTGACGAATTGAAAATTCACCCTCGATATGCTTCCGTACCTCGAACCATCGATAATCTAAGGCATACCATTCGGTTATTTTTGGATTGGCTGGCATTGGGGTAACAAAACCAAGAATTCTATCATCGGCACCATCATCGATTGGGTAAAATGGCTCACCACCAATGGTATGCCTTAGATTATCGGGTATTTCAAGTTCACGTTTTGTTGTTGGTATTTTTTTAATATATTGATCGTCTGGCGCGATACAGACTATTTTTTGTAGATGCAAAGGTTGGAAATTAGTTGCCAATTGGTGAATAAAATTCAGAGTGAACATAAATTCATAAAATCTTTAACACCCTTAATTGGGTTTTAATAACAACATGTCTCTCTTCAAACAAAAGCCGACAAGTCGATATCTGCGCCTTCGTGGGAAGGATTAATTTTGGTCACGCTCTGTAACTGCGCCTTCGCGGGAATACACCCATTGATCAAAAATATGCCCAAAGGTAAATGAAATGAAATTGGGTATAACGTCCTTCTGTTGTTTTTTTTCCTTTTTCTTTTAATATCCTTTATCGACTTGTGTTGATTTTTTTTTATATAAAAAGTCTCGTAGTAGATTGTCTATATGTGTATGCGTAGGTTTATGGTTTATTTTCAGTGATAATCTTTTATTTATATATATATATCAATAGATGTATGAAGTTGAAACCGTGGTAGTTTTAATATAAAAAAAATAAAGGTTAAAAATGCCTTTAAAAAGTACTATTGTTTAATTGTCTACATGTTTCGCCTGAGCTAGTCAAGACATACAATAACAACGACGTGACGTCATGGAAGAATAAACATACATATTTATATATTTCTCTTTGTATATTTATATAAATATATATTTATAGGTCTATGGGCTGTTGTAAATAATGCTGGTATAATGGGTGCTTTGGGACCTTCAGAATTTTTAAACAGAAAAGACTACATGGATGCAATGGCCGTTAATGTATACGGTTTAATTGACGTCATTAAAATGTTTTTGCCACTGGTGAGAAAGGAAAGCGGGAGGATAGTAAACATGGCCAGCGCTGCTGGCCGCCTGTCCGGTGGGTTTCCTATATACTGCGTTACCAAATATGGAGTTGAAGCCTTCTCCGATAGCTTAAGGTAAAATCATTTACAATTTTGAATGTAGAACCTTTTCCCGGTGTATAATTTGGGCGTGGGGGAGAGACCTTCTAGGTCATTTCGGTTCAATTTTATTTCAATAATTCGCGTGCGCGTAGGGGTCTTTATTAGTGGGGGGAAACCGGGGACCCGGAGAAAACCTACGAAAGTGGACGGACGACCCTAACCCTTGTCACGTACAACCGGGGGGACGAAACCACGCCAGTTGACTCAGTGAAGGCCTTATGATACAACGCGTACGCGCTAGCCATTCCACCTTCCAACCCCCTAATTCGGGATTGGGGTTGATCGAATGCTACACTGGCCTAGCAAGGGACAACGTATGGTCTTTCGGATGAGACAAAATACCGAGGTACCGTGTACAATTCCCCGTGCACGTAAATGACCCTTGACAGTTGAAATTGGATATAAAAGTAGGCCGTAGTGTCGCTGTCAGCACCAAAATTCCCTCATAGCACACGGTATGACGTATTACCCTCGTCGGAACAGATACGTGGGACGTTAAACCCCATTTCATTTCATTGCATTTTTTGCTATTATTCAGACGCGAGTTATACTACCAGGGCATTAAAGTGAGCATCTTGGAACCCGGAGCTTTTATAACAAATATAACAAATCCTACGTTAATCAAGGAAAGCTATCAGAGAACGTTCAAGCAAGCGGATGCCGCATGTCAACAGTATTATGGCGAGGATTTTATCAATAAACGTAAGTATTCGCAAATTAAAAAAAAATAGCATTATATTATAGCTCAAAATAGCATTATATTATAGCTCAAAATATATTTCGCAAAGATTGGTCGAACAGTGGAATCGACGAAACATAATAGTCCTTGAATTGCTTGGCGCGACCCGCCACAGTAACTACAAATCCTACACCTTCAACCTTAATCTTCGTGGAATTCTGACTGGAGGTTAGGGGTAAATAGGATCTTCCCATAACGATTCGCAGACTGTGGCCCTCTTAGATGATGTTTAAATGGGTTAAGGGTGTTAAAGAACCAAGTCCAGTACAGGTGATCAGTATTCCCATTATAATGTCTCATCATAAATACTAAATCAATTCCTTGTCTACGATGTCACCCCCCCCCCCCCGGTGGAAGTGGACGTTAAACTCCGGAAACGAACGAACGAAGACAGATCGCACCACCCCGAGAATGGTACAAGGGGCATCGGGATTAATATCCTGGGTAAAAGACTTACAGGCAGCAAAAAGACTGCCAAACTGTACAGATTCGAAATTTACGCGATCAAAGAAGTCACAGTGTGGATATCCAGCCAAATGAAATCAAACTATTTTGTTCTCAGTAACCCTTTAAGTAGCCCGGATTCATGGGACCAGAGATCGGACGTCCGTACCGAACCATTGACCCAGATCTAGCTAGCGCATGGAGAGTCCCGGGCAAAGGGCAATCAGATAGTATTGACTTTGGTCCCGTCGCACTAAACCTACGGTGAACGAAGAGGCAGACTGGTGGATTGTTATCCTAGATATTGATGTGATCCTGAAGGGACGAAAAGAGTGTTTTACTTTGTGAAGACTTGCGGATTTACAACAAGACCCAACGGACGGGATTCATAATTGATCACCGTGAGGGTTACTGTTAGTCGGGCGTCCCTACATGAAAGGATGTCGGGTGCCCTGTGGGGCCGCTTTTTGTTTTGTGGGTAATGCCAACGGAACGATAACGCCTAGCCCGGGATATATTGCTTGCATACCCGAACCTTGGTCGGACAGGCGGCGGTGGGCCCTATGGCCTGACTGACAGTCAAACTTTAAATTTACCGACTTTATCTTAGATCGCAGCATTGATAGCCAGACTATGCACACTCGCAATTCATCCATTCTTCCTTTCTTTTCTAAAACCAGGGGCTTCTCCTTTTGATGAATTCCACCTTTTGCGCTATCCTGCAAAGATATTGTATCCTATCCAAAAGCTGGGCCAAGCCTATTTTGTGGCTTCTTCTAGCAAGTGTCCTAGGGAACACTTGTCTATGATTTCACCTTTAGGTGGAAGTTGGCGTAAAACTTCAGGAACAAAAAAAAAACCGAACGAAGACACTCCAAACCCACTTCTGTTGACAATGGCTTATGCACAGTTGCACACGAAGTTAAATCCCACAGTAAATGGCGGTACATACCTATGTGTTACGTGTTGCATGGTGCTATTTATCTTATTTGCCTTTCTTCTTGTGGACATTTTTGGGTTTGATTACTGAAGAAATATCTACATGGCAATTTGAGAGATTAATAAACAAATGAATTGAAAGCCCTTAGACAGTTCGACCTGATTTACCAACCATATTTTAATTTACTTTTCAGGCATCAACATGCACATGAAGGTTCTGGAGTTTCCAGGGAATATAGATGTGGTGGTAGATGCCTACGAACACGCCATTACTGCCAGGTATCCGAAATACAGATATCTTTGTGGGAACGATGCAAAGTACTTCTACAGATTTTTATGGACTGTTCCAGAATGGATGTCTGATTTTATTTTGTGCTACAGTTCCCCTCGGCCTGCAGGAATCAAATAACTGTTACTTCAGCTGCGCCTGTTGTGTCAACCATCTATCGCTTTACTATATATTTTATGAAGATCATTGCTAAATCTTATATGTTGTCTAGGAGGGTCGGATAACCAATGGTTGGTACTTTCGCGGTCGCCAGTCCAACCTCTTGGGTTTTCTCCTGGTCCTCCGTTTTGAAATAAAATTGAACCATGTGATAGTCTCGATACGATCCCATTTCTCTCTATATATATGTGTGTTGTCTAAATTCACGTAACCTTCCAATATACGGTATTTAACATAGCTAACACAATCGCTGCCCATCATAGACAATTTCAATCGCACCATAGCTGGATTATGAAGTGGACTATTACAGAAGCATTGTTATATCTGAAGTGGCTACTCTCTACTCATCACTTGTGGCACCATTCCTACTGTAGTTAATATAGCACATTTTACCCAGGCAGTGGCATTCCCACATACCCTTTATCGAATTCCATCTGCAAGGGGTTCTTATCTACTGGGCACACCAGATGACGATTGGGCGCTGTTCCTTGCCACGCACGGAGAAACCTCGCCCAGCATGCTCATTATTAGATGATATATTATACGACTCTAGACATGATTGTTCCCTCTTGTCAGTGATGCAGGACGGAGGGCCTGGCTAGGACAGCTGTTTTGTCGTTCGGAAGGGGCGAAAAACCGAGATCCCGTGTTCACATTGGCGCGCACGTAAAAGATCCTTTGACAGTTAGAATTCGATATAAAAGTAGGCCGTAGTTACCCTGTTCGGGCAAAATTTCCCTCATAGCACAATATATGGCGTATGTTCGTTTTCATCTTCGGAGCAGAACAGTTGGACGTTAAACCGCATTTCATTTCATTTCATTTGATAGATAAGTGGTCATATTATTAGACCATATCATATGAGTTCTGGTACTAAAGACGTGTAATATTATATATTTATCATATTTTCTTTTCGTGGTTTTTGAATAGTATTGTAACAACATACAGAATGTATTCCATTCTAATGGGTGACATTCATCATATATTGGACACTAATACCCCTCTAAATATGGCCGAATGGTTAGCGTGTATGCATTGTATCACCGGTCTGTCATTCCACACACTGCTAAAGACCTCTAGGTGCAAGTGAAGTATTGAAATAAAACTGAACCACGTGTTAGTCCCGAAATGTCCTAGTTTGTGTCGAGTTGGCGTTAACCCCTCCCTCTCTATATGATTTTAAACGTCCAGGGGAACAATGAATATTTTGTGGTAAAATGTTGATAAAGTACTTTCCTTTGCTAATCTGAAATGAAATAGGGTTTCACGTCCCACTGTTCTGCTCCGAACTGGGCTTATGAAGTGTGCTACGAGGGACATCGTTTTTTTCGCCCCATCCGAACGACTGACAAGGTGGAACCACGCCGGAAAATCTGGATGAACTTTCTCGGCCAATGCAGGGATCGAACACCCGACATCGAATGCAAATTTCTAGCGTCAAGTTATTCCAGTCTACATACGTCGTTTGATTTGGTGCAATAAACCTTTACTCTTTTTAATATATATAAATGATATTATCGAAAACATAGAATCAAATATTAAACTATTTGCCGACGATACGTCACTTTATATATCGATCGAAGATCCGACCGAATGCGCACGTGTTTTAAATTCAGATATTGAGAGAATAAATGAATGGTCAGAAATGGCTGGTATCCTTTAACCCCCTCAAAACAGAAACTCTCACGATTTCAGTTAAAACACAGCAAAACTTACCTCACCTTTTTATGGGATCGGTACAAATTAAAGAAGTAAACGAACATAAACATCTTGGTCTTTTCTTCCAGTCTAACGGCAAATGGGATTCGCATGTAAATTCAATCAGTCAAAAAGTGTATAAACTCGTTAACCATTTTCGTTCATTAAAATATCGGTTAAACAGAAAATCACTCAAAACGATATATACCTCTTTCATACTACCACATTTTGATTATGGGGATATTATATGGGACGGTTGCACACATCACTTGTCCAACCAGCTTGAACACCTACAGCTTGACGCACTCCGCACTATTTGCGGGGCTGTAAAAGGAACCAGCCATTCCGATCTTTATAGTGAAACAGGTTTCATTACCCTTCGTGAGAGACGTAGGCGACATAAGTTAACATTGATGTACAAAATTTTAAATAATTTAACCCCAGACTATCTCTCTGCTCTAATTCCATCTAGATCAATTTCTTATAACCTTCGAAATATCAATATCCCTGAATTCTATTGTCGAACTTCTCTCTTCTATAACTCATTCTTTCCCTCTGCAGTCAGACTCTGGAATTCTCTACCTGATACGGCCAAACATTTACCCTCCCTTAGATCTTTCAAAACGTATCTCTCTGAATCTGATACTTTACCTCCAAACTATTTTGACCATGGCTCTAGAAAACATCAAATAATACATTCCAAACTCCGCCATAATATGAGCGATTTAAACGGACACAAATTTCTAAGATATATTCACCACATCCTTATTGTAATTGTGAACATCAGTTTGAAGACAGCTATCATTATCTACTAGTTTGCCCCCTGTATTTGGATGAACGACGGATAACAGTTGAGACTCTCCCAACACAACAGAAAAACATAAAAATACTACTTTCCGGATCTTCCGAACTTACATATGCTACTAATTGCTCCATATTTTCAATAGTTCATAACTTCATAGAAATTACAAAACGATTTTAATTTTTAATAGGCTTAGTATTATTTATATGTTTACATGTGTGCGTAGGTATGTATATATATATATATATATGTATATGTATGTGTGTGTGTATGTGGTGTTTATTTGTATATATATATGTATATATAATTATTTTTGTTATTATTTAAATACAAATATTACTAGCCCACATTGAATGCATGTGCAATTGACTGATTGATTATAAACATAGCTATACTTATGTATTTTATTGTAAATAGTGTACATACTTACCTTGTTTTATTATATTACATGTTATAATTTTGGGGAGAGGGATTATATAGGCTTTGCCTGTTTCCCAATCCTAACATTCAATAAAATATTGTTTAAAAAAAAAATGTGTACCAAGGAGTAAGCATACATTGGCTTATGTGCGGCTCTTGTCAGTAAGCATACACTGACTTGTGTATGGCTCGTTTAAGAACGTGTAGAACTGAGGCAGAGAATCAAAATATCTATCTAATCATATCTCACTGAAAATGTCCGCAGACATGTACTGGACAACTGTTCTTTCCTCAATTATTGTTCTTCCAGGCGTCCATTTAACCGTTTCATACATACCATCTGAGTACATGAATCCAGCCCACTGTTGACAAACCAATTCGTCTGCCACGAGTTGAACAGCTCCTAGGGTTGTGGTGTCTAGTATTATCAAGGTTGAATTCATCAGATGGATGTTGTGGACGTCAACAGCCTGGTAAGATGAATCAAGATGTTTAATAACAATCTTGAGAGATTTCCAACTGATAGCAGCTAAATACAAGTCTTCAACAGCAACCCAAGTAATTCCATCAAACGGATCCAGCGTCACAATCTTCGTCCATCTTCGACTCTCTACGTACCATACTATATCTTCTCGACCCGAAAACCCCCCAATGTATAAGTCCGACTCCGACATGAAGGTACACGAATTGACCATTCCATTTGTTGAAACTCTTGATCTTATGATCTGCAACCGGTGAGCATCCCATAGTGTGAGATTATACATATCCACCGTTATACCAGATACCTCATCATTGGTCAAACGGACATCATGTAGCCTGGATATAGTATTGCCGATCCTTACTTTTATAGGCTTTCCGTTCCGAACAGTGGCCGCCAGATAAGATTTAGAACCATTGATCCTGCGACCAAATGAATCGTGTGAATAGGCAAAATTCCATCCAGAGTCAATGTGCCACGACCATCTCATATTAAAGGAGTTATATCCAGATTTATAGCTATGGCTGATGCGATACCAGCGCAATGCTTTGCAATTTCCATCGCTACTAATGATTACGCTGAACCAGTAGGACGGGCGCCGAAACTGCAGGATGTTTTTGCCTACATTGCTTACCAAAGGGACGATTATTTTAGAGTTGTCTAAAAATGTATATTGTGAATTCAGTGAATACAGCGTAAAAGCAATACGTAAATTTGAACCACTATCCAGGGCATCGCGAACATCCAAAACAGATCCACTGGTAACGACACCGTCCTTATCGACAGCTAGTACAGGAACAGTGTCGGCTATGCTAGCAGATGACCAGTTTATATCGGCACTAACACTAACTAGTATTTCTGTAGAAGATTGTAATTCACCTCCTATTGTTGAAATGTTATTATTGGTAATTTGTCTCATGACACGCATAATGGTCTGGTTTCTTCGGTCGTTAAAATTTACAGAAATATGATCATGAGTCTGAGCCCAGACTTCTTCCAAATAAAACCCTGCCACTATAATAGTATAGATTGCATCGTTATCTGCTCCTCTGACACGAATCTTGTGAACTTTGTGATGTATAATGGCATCAATGATGTTACTGATACTACCATTATGAAAGGTAGCACTGGTTGAATATTGGCTTTGTCTTTAAATATTCTGGCAACAACCTTCAAAATGAAATGATAAACATTTTACACAACATGAGGTTTATGAAAGTGATGCTCTCTGTGCTTCCCAGGCCAACTCCCCATATACCACACAGTGTAACTGTTGAACAAATAGGAAATTAAATGACTTGCAAAAGACGTTATGTAGAGATAAATTGGGTTTGGCGTCCGCTCAACACAGACTAGGTCAATCAGGCACTAACATATGATTTAATTTTATTTCAATAATTTGATTGCTCGTTGTTAACTTTATACGCGGGAGAAACCCGGATATTGGACGGGCGACTACTCCTTGCATTTTTATTTGCTTTAAACGAAAGAGCGAGAGAGAGAGAAATGGGGTTTAACGTCCACTCGACACAAACTAGGTCATTTCGGGACTAACATTTTAAAAAAAATTAAAAAAATTATTTCAATAATTCGCTTGCGCGTAGGGCTCTTTAGCAGTGGGAGGAAACCTGGGTGCCCGGAGGAAACCCACGAGGTTGAGAAGGCGCCCCTATCTCCATGCCACATATGGTTACACAAGGGGTCGAAACCACAGTCGCAAGCCAGAGGTGACTGGCCAGCTAGAGGTCGAAGCGCCTTCTCAACGACGTGGGTTTCCTCCGGACACTCAGGTTTCCTCCCACTGCTAAAGACCCCTACGCTCAAGCGAATTATTGAAATACGATTAAAACCATATGTTAGTCCCGACGAAATGACCTAGTTTGTGTCGAGTGGACGTTAAACCATCTCTCTCTCTCTTTCTCATTCGCTCTCTCTGTGTCTCGTCATACACGTGTTAGTCCGCCCATTCAAAAAAATGTACCTTATTGAAAGTCAGAATCCCTGCCCTTGTAAACATTATATACGGATAAATATCCAAATCCTTCTTGCACTGACAAATAGAGTTGCCTAGAAACGTCTATCTATATTAGTGTTGCTGTTACATCAATTACTTAAAGTACTTACTTGGAACAACCAAATTACACCCGGGTCCTGAAAAACCTGCAGGACAATGACACATACCATTGTAAAATATCCCACCATTTGAGCAACTTTGCTGAAATATTTTTGTTCGAATATTATTTATACATTAGACTAATTGTTAAAACGTATGAGCTGAGGAGGCGTTTGGACCGAAGTCTCTATCGTGCCAGAAAAATATTCTACGAATGCGATGTCAACGGTTCCAGACCCTCCGTACGATGGCAACTATGGGGTTGTGGGTGACCGAGACTAGTTGGGTCGGGTTTTAGCAACTGAACCTATTGGATAAATTTGTTAGCCGGGGCCATTATAACATAAGACAGGGCATCTGATAATCTGAACGGTGTCGATTATTTAGAAATAAAATGAAATGGGGTTTAACGTCCTTCTGTCCTGCTCCGAACTGGCCCAAAAAAGACGAACATACGTCATACAGTGTGCTATGAGGGAAATTTTGCCCGAACAGCGGCACTACGCCTATTCTTATATCCAATTCCAACTGTCAATGGATCTTTTACGTGCACACCAATGTAAACACGGGACCTTTGCCCCATCTGTCTTGAACTTTCTCGGCCAATGCAGGGATCGAACACCCAACCTCCAGGCTAACGAGCCAGCGCCTACCCACTCAGCCGATTATTTAGAAAAGTTGGCCGTATCAGTGGGTTTAACGTAGTAGCTGGGGACTGGAATAAGGACCGCTATCTATTCATAATCATTATTGAAACGGACAATTTGGCATAGTGATGCAAATCTGTCCACTCGACACAACCCACGTTAATTCATTCCTAACAAACATGGTCAAATTTTAATTCAATAATTCGCTTGTGCGCTTAGGGTGTTTTAACATTACGAGGAAATTAGAGTACCCGGATTTATGTACTTCATCTTATTATGAGAAAGAGAAATGTCGTTTAACGTCCACTCGACACAAACTAGGCCATTTCGGGACTAACATATGGTTCAATTTTATTTCAATAATTCGCTTGCGTGTAGGGGTCTTTAGCGGTGGGAGGAAACCGGAGTGCCCGGAGGAAACCCACGAGGTTGAGAAGGCGCCCCCATTCCATGCCACATACGCTCACACCAGGGCTCGAAACCACAGCCGCAAGCCAGAGGTGACCGGCCAGCTAGAGGTCGAAGCGCGGCACTCCAGACCACTAGGCCACCCCCCTCCCCCGCGAGGAAATCAAAGGACCCTGACAAAACTCACGTGATCCACGGGTGATTCTACCCATTGTCATGTTCCAGAGGGGAATCAAAACCAAGTCACGTGTTTAACTACTACACCACACAACCTCGTTCAACATTTTAAGTTTGTCGAGTCAGTTTCAATAGGGTAAGGCACCATTTTATTTTCAGGACTGATAACTGTACACCGGCCCCGCCCACTACTCAAGGTCTGTAGTCAGGCGACAGACAGGTGAAAGCGGATGTATATTAGATAATACATGAACCTAAATTCTGCAGTAATTGTTTATATACTTACCCGTATAATAAGCTTACATTCACCAGCTGTATAGTTCCCATCAGGAACATGATTCAGTACATTCCCTTTAACATGAAAACATTGTCGTATTCCACTGGTCTTACACACTACTGCTGCATCGCATTCGGAATTTTGTAAACACGTTGAAACACAAAATAATGCGCTTCCATGTTCCATGCAAGAAATAATTTGATACGATACGGAATCGACATCAAAAGATTAACACATTTAAGTCAAAAAGTACCATGGAGGTACTAGAAGAAAAGCTGAAAATACTGTAAAAATAAATAAGTTTTAAACTAAACATACTGAGACGTTCCTCCAGCTGGTACGCACTCTGCCTCTTGCTTTCTGTATAATCGAATACCTATGCTGTGAATATGATATATTCTGAGATGTTATAAATATTTTACCGAGTTCATATTGATCTATAAAAGCTTCGACTTGGTGCCTCAATATAGTGGGGGATGGCCGAATTGTTACCATGTGCGCGCTGTATCATAGAGCCTGCCATTGAGCCAACTAGCCTGAAACTGGCGAGGTGTTGAATCCCCGGTTGCACGAGACAAGGAGTAGGGTTGCCTGTCCAACCTCATAGGTTTTCTCCGGGTCCTCCGGTTTCCTCTAAAGACCCCTACGCACAAGCGACTTATTGAAATAAAATTAAACCTAGTTTGTGTCGAGTGGACCCCTCCTCCACAAGGTTGGGCAGGTGACCCTACTCCGTGTCACGTACAACAGAGGAATCGAAACCACTTCAGCTGACGCAATGACAGACCCTATATTGCAGCACGCACACGCTAAATAAATTGATGTGTAATAAGCAAACATTTGTTAAGATATATATGCAAATTCTCGTGTGGGAAGTGGTATTAGATGGTTAGCTTCAATTATCTGTGGTTGGTTGCGAACTAATAAAAATATTCAGTGGTTTTGTGCGAATGAAAAAAAAAATATTCATTGGGATTGTGCGAATTAAAGAGGAAATTCCGAATGGAAATGTCCGAATTAAAGAAGATATATTCAATGGTAATGTCAATCCGATTCAAACACAGCTCCTATTTCGTTTCGTTTCCTGTAGTTCAAAATTTTGTTTTACTGGTCTTTACTACACTAGCATCTAGAAGAGTTGTTAAAAAGTAGGCGTTCTATTGATGTGAGGAATTAGTCAATGAAACGGTCTGACACGGCGACTTCTTGGTTCTTGTATGCGCTTAGACAACACCGTGTCCGCGATATCACCACCGGTGGAAGCGGTGGTTAAACACTAATAGAAAAATTTGAATAGCAATTTCAGTTCTTTACCCAGATGTACATTCACTTAAATGAACCCTGGAATAAAGAATTTGATTTGTTTTTAGTGGATCATGATTCACCTTATAGCCCACTTTACGTAATTTTCCTTTGTTTTCTGCTTTTATAAAAGATTAGACTCTCCTTCCGATGTATTCAATTAATGCAACGTTTACATTTTAAGCTTCTTTTCAAGAAAATAATTTCTAGATTTGAGTTACTCGACCCCTCATCAACTCTAAAACTTATTCAGAGTATCCACATGAGTATAGTATATGCGATACTTTAAGTAAGCGAAGGCCAGTTTTCCTAACGTTTCTTTGTTATTAATGTTTTGGAAATAAATATAACATACTTGAGAATGTCAGTTCACGTATTATAACTCCTCGTTGCTTACAGATGTTTTGTGAAACAAAACTCATTTTGAATAACTAGAATTTAAATAATTAAAATACACTCTTGTAGGATAGAGAAAAGGTTTATTTTACTCAGTTTCGTCAAGGTACCAATCTAAACAAATCTTAAATTACACGTTTAGTAGCTAAGGTTAAATACTTGAGATAGACTTTATATATATCATTGGAAATTATCAATCAACTAATCATTAATCCAAGACCATTGATTAGTATTACTAATTGACGCAAGCTGAATTATCAGCCAGTTGTTTAAATCATAGATTGACACTCAATGTAATTGTAATATGGTTAATCCATTAAAAATACGATTAGAATTTAAAGATTTTGTTCCCGCCAGTTTTCAAAAAGAATCGCTAGCGCCACAAACCATTATCGCCAAAATCAAATTTTAATCGCCATTTTCATATTTTTTATCTCAAATTGCGACATTGGCGACCGACAACGTGGACCCTGACCCGGTGTTGCATTGAGTTCTTAAATCTTAATAGTCAAAGTTTGAGAAGGGTATGGGTCCCATACTATGGGATGTTCGTGCCGGAGAACATACCCTTCCATCTATCAATGTACTATAGCTTCTAACAAGGTACAAGAGAAAACTCCAATTATTGAGACATATGAGAATGTTTGGCGGTGGGGGCATGCCTGTTATTCCCGACAGTAACTGAAGTACCCAACTGTTCAGTGGACATAGCTCTGCTATTCGCGACATTAATTAAAGCGCAAAACTGTTGACGCGGTATCTCTGACAGTAATTATAGCACGGAACAAAATGACCTCTATATAAATTTCATTTTTTGAGTCTTGAAACTAAACATCGGATACGACATCCCATATAAATTCAATTCTTAAGAATCTAAACTAAACTTCTGATAGGACTTCCCATATAGTTCAGTCAACTTATGAAAGAAAAGGGGGTCAACCCTCAACAAATTGCAAGAAAAGGGTTTTTGATGGGTTTTGGTAGCATTGGGTATACTGAATGGCATCCTAAAAGTTTACCAAAATTGAGTTCCGTAAAGTCCCACATTTTGAGGCCAAAGTATGGGATTTGAGTTATTTTCCTTCAAAACGTACAACTTGAGACAGACAAAAAGTCGTCAATTTTTAACAGAAACACATGAAACTGATACCATACATTAGCTTGTCGGGGGCCGCTCTCTGGGCAAAATTTCCCACATAGCACACTGCATGGCGTATTCCCGTCTTCATTAGCCCTGTTCGGAGCTGGGCAGTAGGACGTTAAACCCCATTTCACTTCATTTCTAAATAATCGACACCTACCCGATTATCAGGTGCCCTGTCTTATGCAAGAATGTTCCCAACTCACAACTTTATCCAATAGGTTCAGTTGCTAAAACCCGAACCAACTAGTCTCGGTCACCCACAACCTCATAGTCATCATCGTACGAACAACGCTCCCAGACTAAAATGCATTAGCTTGTCGGTGTCAAATTTTTGTACGGCATGGTTTTCATAGATGCCTGGTGCTCTCTTGAACCTTTTTCAGGGATTTCATTGCCTGGGAAACATGCAGACGAGAATCCACAATTATCATGGGACATAACTCTGCATTGTTTTATCATAAAATAGCAATTGTAGTCTCAAAATTAGTATCTTTGGGGCCATTATTTCATTTGAAGATATGCCCAGTGGTGTTAGGTGGTTCCTTATGTAATTTTCGGGAATCCACTACCCCAAAACATTTTGACGCCAAAACCCAAATTTACGCATATTCGTAACTCTGCAAGACTTCTTCATCACTTACCTGCATATTTGACAGGCGCGAAAGAAATTATTTACCAATTTGTTCTTCAAAGAATGAAGCGTTATGTCGTCTCTATGATTTCCAATACACACGAGGGTGTTTTTCATTAACTGAGCAACTTTTGCTAAAATAAGCACCAATCTCAGTTTGCTCGGCTATAGAATGTTATTATTTGAATCACATTTACTGTTATACATTGAAATGACATTAAGGTAATACTAGTAGCGGATCTAGAAGCTATGAAAAGGGTGTTGGCGGTTCCAAATCTAGGGTGTCAACCATAATCCCACCGCACAATGAACATAGATCCCACCCCACATAAGGGTGTTTTTCATTAACTTGGCAACGTTTGCTAAAGTGAGCGCCAATATCAGTTTCCTTGGCTATAGAAATTTATAGTTTGAATCATATTTACTTTTATACATTCAAAGGACCTTAACGTAACGCCAATAGCAGATATAGAAGTGAATATAGAGTGGGGCGGTTATAAGTCTAGGGTGCTATCCATAATCCCACGGCGCAATGAGCATAGACCCACCCCTTCAAAGAGCATAGATCGTATTACCTATAGTTGTTTGTGGTTCGTTACCTTGCCAGGAAATAGTTTTATTCAATTTGACATAAATTCATGCCATATTATCATTAGTAATATTTTTTGTGAACCTTAGGGGCAGTGGCTATACCACCGAGTAATCCGAAGGGAAGAAAATTTGAGTCAACATCATGGCTTTTGAGAACATAGTTGTGGATGAATTCTTATGAACGAGAGGATTTGAAATACTACTCAATGGGGCAGAACCTTGGGATCGGTCTGTCAATTCCGCCTGTTTTGCGAGAAATGACAGAACAGTAGTACAGTCTGTCGCCTAACGCTCTACCGGTGCTACTAACAGGGCGGTTCACTATAACCGTGAATATGATAGTGCTCAGATGGTATAAGACCACAGAGGAGTGGAATAATTATTTTGGACTGGGTCTGAAAATTTTAATCAATTCCCTGGAATTTGGGTTCATTGATGGAGCGAATTCTTGTGCACCAGAGGATAAGAATAAATTTAAGATATGGACATATAATAACGGAGTATTTGATTATTTTGGATTTTGTCTGATTATAAGAAATGGGACAGAATCTCGGGGCCTGCCGATTAATTCTGCCTGTTTTGTGAGCGTTGAAAGACCATTTCTATAGTCTGCCGCCCCCAACGACTCAGTGAAGACCACAGGATATATCTTCAAATGAAAGAATGACCCCCCAAAATATTAATTTACATATTCATAATACACTTGTAGGGTCTTAAACAGGACACTTGGGATTTTCTTGTACACAGATTTGACAAATGTCGGTCATCTTGGATTTTACTTATTTTTACCGCTTCAAGGGACCAGTTAACCCTAGGCTACTTGCAAGAGCATTAATTATATGTTTATTATACATTACTGGGGCCTTAAAAAACAACCATTTAGATTTTTTGGGTACATTGTTTGGGCAAATGTCAGCCATCTTGGATTTTAACAGATCTTACCGCTTTATAATAAGAGACCGGTGAACACAACAGAATAATTCTTCAAATGACAGAATGACCCAATAAACATTAATTTATTTAGCGTGTGCGCGCTGCATGATAGGGTCTGTAATCGTCTCAATGACAGGCTTTATGATAAAGCGCACACGCTGACCATTCAGCCACCCCGCTCATATTGAGGCACCAAACCGAAGGTTTTACAGATCAATATGAAATCGGTAAAATATTTATAACATCTCAGAATATATCATACAGGTATTCGATAATTCAGAAAGCAAGCATACCAGGTGAAGGAATCTGTCAGTATGTTTAGTTTAAAACTTATTTATTTTTACAGCATTTTCAGCTTTTCTTCTAGTAACTCCATTAAACATTTTGACTTAAATGTTTTACAGCTGCTACCTTTTGATGTCGCTTCCGTATCGTATCAAATTATTTCTTGGATGGAACATGGAAGCGCATTATTTTGTGTTTCAACGTGTTTACAAAATTCCGAATGCGATGCAGCAGTGGTGTGTAAGACCAGTAGAATACGACAATGTTTTCATGTTAAACGGAATGTACTGAATCATGTTCCTTTTGGGAACTCTACAGCTGGTGAATGTAAGCTTATTATACGGGTAAGTATAAGAACAATTACTGCAGAATTTAGGTTCATGTATTATCTAATATACATCCGCTTTCACCTGTCTGTCGCCTGACTACAGACCTTGAGTAGTGGGCGGGCCGGTGGACAGTTATCAGTCCTGAAAATAAAATGGTGTCTTACCACTCGGCAAACCTCGGAAGATTTCGGACAATCTAAACTCGGCTGTATGATGAATTCCGCCATATTGGAACTACTTTAAAGGTCCCGGATGAAACATGGCTGCGACCATTCCAAACACAAGTTGGCGACCTATTTGGCTAACGACCGATCCAGCTGTAAGATAATGACGAAATTACACTTCTATTCTGAGCTGAAGAAATGGATAAAAAATAATACATTCTACTTTCATTTGATAGACATAACGTTGGATTTTATTGGTTGATAAATAGACACTGTTGTCTTTACTCTAAATAGGTTTCCAACGAACAGGTTGCAGCTCGATCGGTCGAATAGGTCGCTACCCGAATAGGTTCCCAATTTGTGTAATAGCGTCAAGTTTTCCTGTTAAAATAAACCGGTAGCCGCATCGCAAATGTATGGGCGTAGGTACATATCACTTACTGTCATACATCCGAGACTAGATGTAGTTTACGGAATCTGTCGAGATTAGCCGAGCGGGTGTCTTACCCTATTGAAACTGACTCGACAAACTTAAAATGTTGAACGAGGTTGTGTGCTGTAGTAGTTAAACACGTGACAATGGGTAAGATCGCCCGTGGATCGCGTGCGTTTTGTCCAGGTCCTTTGATTTCCTCGTAATGTTAAAGCACCTTTCGCACAAAGAATTATTTTAATACTCTAGTTTGTGTCCAATGGACGTTAAACGACATTTCTCTTTCTCATAAAGATGAAGTACATATGCAAATGAATCAGGGCCCAGTATAATGAAGACAAATGTCATGTCTGATGACTTGTTTGTCCACCAATTAGTTCACTATTACAGTGTCGCCAATTATTAAACTATTACAGTACCACCGATTAGTAAACTATTACAGTACCACCGATTAGTAAACTATGACAGTACCACCAATTAGTAAACTATTACAGTACCACCGATTAGTAAATAATGATTGGGGGGAATCCTATAGTTGTCAGACATTCGAATTGTGTAATTTTCCAGAATGTTTAAACCACGGTATTTTTGTGTGTGTGGGTGTGTGTGTGGGTGTGTGTGGGGTGTGTGTGTGTGGGGGTCTAGTGGTTTTAATCGAAGGTCTGTCAATGGGTGAAGTGGCGTGGATTCGATTCCTCGCTTGTACATAACAAATATTGGGTCGCCTATGCCCAAGGGATCTTTTACGTGTACGCAAATGTGTACACTTGACCAATTTGTGGATCCTGACAAAACATCTAAACGAACTCGTGAATATCGTAACACATTGCTATTTATTGTGTCCAACATACTTCTTCGTGCACACGTGTCTATCATAATAAAGTGATTCAAATTTGCATCACTATGCCAAATTGTCCAATTCAATAATAACTATAAATAAATAACCGGCTTTATTCGAGTCCTAAGCAACCACGCGAAACCCATTGATTGGGCCAACTTTTATAAATAATCGGTGGATCACGGTGACTAAGTGAGTAAGACGCTAGCTTGCCAGTCGGGAGGTTGGGTATTAGATCCCTGAATTGGCTGATGAAGTTCAAGACGAGGGTCCTGACAGCTATCTAGTCGTTCGGATGGGTGGAAAAGATCCCTTGACAGATGGAATTCGATATAAGGGTAAGCCGTAGTGCCGCTCTCCGGGCAAAATTTTCCTCATAGCACACTGTATGGCGTATGTCCGTCTTCATTAGCCCAGTTCGGGGCAGATTAGTAGGACGTTAAACCCCATTTCCATTGATTTCTAAATAATCGACACCGTCCAGATTATCAGGTGCCCTGTCTTATGCAAGAATGACCTCGACCCACAAATAAATCCAATAGGTTCAGTTGCTAAAACCCGACCTAACTAGTCTCGATCAACCACAACCTCCTAGTGCATCGTACAGAGGGTCTGGGACTGTTGACAACGCATCCAGACTAAAATTCGTCCAACCGTCTCTCCCGCTCGTACATTTTAACAATTAGTCAATGTATAAATCTATGTTCCACAAAATTATTTCAGCAAAGTTGCTCGAATGGTGGGGTATTTTACAATGGCATGTATCATCGTCCTGCAGGTTTTTCAGGACCCGGGTGTAATTTGGTTGTTCCAAGTAAGTACTTTAATTAATTGTTTTACAGCAACACTAATATATAAGCGTTCTTACGCAAGGATTCGGATGTTTACCCGTATATTATGTTTACATGGTCGGGGATTCTGAGAGGAGAGAAATGGGGTATAACGTCCACTCGACACAAACTGATATATGGTTTAGTTTTATTTCAATAATTCGCTTGTGCGTAGGGGTCTTTAGCAGTGGGGGAAAACCGGAGTACCCGGAGAAAACCCACGAGGCCAGGTATTCTGAATTTCGAAAAGTTACATTTTTTTTTGAATGGACGGTAAGGCGACAATCACTTGGCAAACCTCGGCAGATGCCAGTACCCTACATCTTGTCTCAGCTGTATGACGAAGTCCGCCAAGTTCCCGGATTACCAACGGCGTTGCCCCTGACGACACCTTTGAAGAATATTTTATCTTATAAAGTTTTCAAAGCTTTAAGCTGTTTTTCTTTCAAGTTTATCCGATTTGCTTTAGACAAGGACAAGTTTGCACTGAAAATTCTACACACCCTTCGAACGACGCAATTTTGAGATTTTCTTTCTAACAGCGGCAAGTTTTCTTCGGCGCCGCATCGCAATTGTGTAGGCGTAGGTACATATCACTTACTGTTATACAGCTGGGGCTAGATGTAGGTTCCGGAATCTGCCGAGGTTTGCCGAGTGGGCGACTACATACCCCGACATATAAGGATGGCATATGAAACGTTATTTAAAACAAATCGAAATGCTTTAACAGTGCACGACATGTTAATTGTGATGCCAAGAAAGGGTTGGGGCAGGAAAGGGTTAGGCCAGGAAAGGGTTAGGCCAGGAAAGGGTTAGGGCAGGAAAGGGTTAGGCCAGGAAAGGGTTAGGCCAGGAAAGGGTTAGGCCCAGGAAAGGGTTAGGCCCAGGAAAGGGTTGGGGCAGGAAAGGGTTAGGCCCAGGAAAGGGTTAGGCCAGGAAAGGGTTAGGCCCAGGAAAGGGTTAGGCCAGGAAAGGGTTAGGCCCAGGAAAGGGTTGGGGCAGTTAGAGTTGGGATATGAATGGTTAACGAGTGCGCGTGATGGGGTTTAGATTCATGTCCGCTTGTACGTTACACTGAGTAGAGTCGCCTCTTCAACATCGTGGGTTTTTCTCGGATAACCCGGATTCCTTCCGCTTCCAAAGACACATACGAGCAAGAAAATTATTGAAAGAAAATTAAACCATAAGTTAGTCTCTGATTGAACTAGTATGTGTCAAGTAGACCTTAAAGGGACAATAACACTCTTGCTGGCTTGGCAGCTCCAGAAAATAAATAATAGCCTTATTCTAAGTACTAGATTTTTAAGTGTCCTGCCTGTCGTGTAAATTATCCATTACGACCTATTTTACTTGTCCAGAGGTTCGAAAATATTTTAAATCAAAGCCACATTTGAAAAGGTTTACGTTTGACTTTTCAAATCAATTAGTTGAATTTTTCCAATTTTTTAAATTAGGTGTGTTAAGATGAAATTTATATCATCAATTAATTGGAATATTCTAAAATAATACAATTTGTTGACAAGAATGAAGATTGGGACATATTATTCAGTTACAACAAGAGTGTTATTGGGGCTTTAAAACCCATGTCTCTCTCTATGTGTCTTTTGCAAGTCATGTAACTTCTCAATTGTTCGACGGTTACGCTGTATGGTATATGGGGAGTTAGTGCAGGAAGCACACAGTTCATCCATTTCATAAACCGTTACATTTTATGGTATGTAAAAACGTTTATTTTTATTTTGTTTTTAAGATTGCTGCCAAGATGTTTTCCGACGTAAACAGTATTCAGTCAGGACCGGTGGCACCATTGATAGTGGTAGCACCAATAAAATCATTGATGCCATTAAACGTCAGGAAGTTCACAAGATTCGTGTAAGAGGAGCAGATCACGATACCATCTATTCTATAGTAGCGACAGAGTTTGAAAGCAAAGATGTCTGGGCCCAAACGCACGATCATATTTCTGTAAATTTTAACGATCCAAGAAACCAGACCATTATGCGTGTTACGAAACAAATTTCAAACCAACACATTTCAACATTACGGGATGAATTAAATTCATCTATAGAAACAGAAGCCAGAGTTATTGCAGATATAGAATGGTCAACTTCCGGCACTACCGACACTGTTCCTATACTAGCTGTCGAAAGCGGTGGTGCCATTACTCGTGGATCTATTTTGGATGTTCGCGATGCCGTGGCTAGTGGTTCAGATTTACGTATTGCGTTTGTTACGTTTTCATTGAATTCACAATATATATTTTTAGACAACTCTACAATATTCGTCCCGTTAGTACCCATTCCAGCCCAAAACAGCTTACGTTTATTGCGCCCCTCCTTCTGGTACGCCTCAATCACTAATAGCGATGGAAATTGCAAAGTGATGCGTTGGTATCGCCTCAGCCATAGATACATATATCTCTTACACCCTGGATCTAACTCCTGCAATATAAATTGGTCATGGTACATTGACTCTGGATGGAATTTTGCCTATTCACACGATTCGTTTGGTCGAAGGATCAATGGTTTTAAATCTTATCCGACAGCTAGCTGCTGTTCGGAACGGAAAGCCTATAAAAGTAAGGATCGGCAATACTATATCCAGGCTACATGATGTCCGTTTGACCAATGATGAGGTATGTGGTATAACGGTGGATATGTATAATCTCACACTATGGGATGCTCACCGGTTGCAGATCATAAGATCAAGAGTTTCAACAAATGGAATGGTCAGTTCGTGTACCTTCATGTCGGAGTCGGACTTATACATTGGGGGGTTTTCGGGTCGAGAAGATATAGTATGGTACGTAGAGAGTCGAAGATGGACGAAGATTGTGACGCTGGATCCGTTTGATGGAATAACTTGGGGTGCTGTTGAAGACTTGTATTTAGCTGCTACCAGCTGGAAATCTCTCAAGATTGTTATTAAACATCTTGATTCATCTTACCAGGCTGTTGACGTCTACAACATCCATCTGATGAATTCAACCTTGATAATACTAGACACCACAACCCTAGGAGCTGTTCAACTCGTGGCAGACAAATTGGTTTGTCAACAGTGGGCTGGATTCATGTACTCAGATGGTATGTATGAAACGGTTAAATGGACACCTGGAAGAACAATAATCGAGGAAAGAACAATTGTCCAGTACATGTCTGCGGACATTTTCAGTGAGATATGATTAGATAGATATTTAGATTCTCTGCCTCCGTTCTACGCGTTCTGACAAGAGCCGCACATAAGGCAATGTATGCTTACCCCTTGTTACACATCTCTGAGATAAATTGTATTGAATAAATAGGTCACAATTCTATGGAACACAATTACTTCTTTGGCTACATGTAACTAAAATGTATCTGTTGTTGGTCAGCATTAACCAAGTATTGTTGTTTACGTGTATATATTTTCATATTTTATTATTGCTTGATAATGACTAGAGACGCCTAGTCGAAACGTCGCTCAGTAATAAGCAGTAATTTTACTCCATAAGAATTGTGATCTGTTTATCTCTGAGATAGATGGCATCTGGCCCTACTGGCTCCCGGGAACGCTCTCTTTATATATGACTCATTCTGTGTAAGTAAATAATATATAAAAGTTTTAATAATTTCGATGGCCTACACTACATGAAGATCGGACAAATTGTACTCGAAGGCCTCGCCAGGGGTTTTTGACGCTATGACGTCAAACATTGATTTATCAATCAGCGCCTGCCTTTCTAGTGGTGTAATCACATATCCATGCAAGGCATGCCAAGAAGTTGCTGTAACAGACTGTTTCATTGGTGTATCACCCAATTTAACCAACATGCCGGTCATATAACTCTTCCAGATCCTAGTGTAGTAAATTTATATAAAACGAAATTTTGAAATATAAAAAATTAAACGAAATAAGATGTGTGTTTGAATCAGATTGGGGTTTATACTGTATATTTATAATCATAGATATGTTAGCTGTTTATATATTTATATTCTCAGAGTTTAAAGGGCAGGTGCCCGTTCTATAATGGTTCAAATGTTCGTATTTTAGTCAATGTTGTCTCGTCATTGTGGTTCAAATGTTCGTATTTTAGTCAATGTTGTCTCGTCATTGTATTAGATAAATATTATGTTATTTATTATTAAGTACTTATATCATTAAATACTAAGAGCTGGAGACGATAGAAATTTAACAGGTGGTAATATTGCGACAAAAGATGTTAAGGGGGTAAAGCCTAGACCTTCGACCAGATTCGTCTATCTTATGTTCCTGCACTGTTTGTAATACAGCCGTCGAAGATATGAAGACAGAGAATGTCAGGCGGTAGAACCATTACGACCCTAGACTAAGGACCTACTAGGTATATTTAGGCTCCTGCTCTGTTTGCAATACACACGATGTAAAGCGTTAGAACCATTACGATCCTAGACTAAGGACCAACTGGGTTTATTTTAGATTCCTGCGCTGCTTTGTAATAAAAACCATGTAAGACGGTAGAACCATTACAACCCTAGACCAAAGACCAACCAGGTATAATTTGGGTTTCTGCTCTGTTTGTAATAAAAACGATGTAAGGCGGTAGAACCATTACGAGTCTAGACCAAGGACCAGAATTTTTATTTTAGATTCCTACGTTGCTTGTAATAAAGAAGAACAACTACGACCCTTATTGACTAGTTGATGTTTCTATAGCTTGTATTAATGAATTGGATTATTATGGTTTGTATGATGCTAATGTTCGTTCCCGTGCTGTTCGTAATAAAGATGTGAAATCGATATTACTGTATACTACAGCCTACTCATATATCGGATTCCAACTGTCAAGGGATCTTTTATGCACACGCCAATGTGTACACGGGACCTCGGTTTTCCTAACGATGAGAATAAGCCATAACAATGACAGACCTTATGATACGACGCGCACACGCCAACCGTTCGGCACGACTGAAGACATAAAATCCAACGATACCAGGAAAAATAAGATCTGGGCAAAGAGACTAGACTTACTATTAAAAATGATCTCAGAATGTTAGGTAGTCTGCATCCATTAGTTATTAAAAAGAGTAGCCTCCCTTTTATATGGGTGGTCTACAGTTCATTTACGATCGAATGTCAAATTAAAAAGGTTGGTTTTTAAAGAGAAAGATAGGAGACAAGGTGTCCTGTGCGAGCCTATCAGACGCAATTAATTAGAAATCAATAGCTATCACGTACTTCAAAATTCCCGCGCGCTATCGAGTGAGAGAGAGAGAGAGAGAGAGAGAGAGAGAGAGAGAGAGAGAGAGAGCTCAGTGGGGTTTAACGTCCACTTGACACAAACTAGGTCATTTCGGCATTAAACTATGGTTCAATTTTATTTCAATAATTCGATGCGCGTAAGGGTCTTTAGCATTGGAAGGAAACCGGGAGATCTGAATTATTGAAATAAAATTAAACCATATGTTAGTCCCGAAATGACCTAGTTTGTGTCGAGTGGACGTTAAACCCCGCTTCTTTTTCTCTCTTTATATATATCACTAAAAATGTTTCCCATGTAACCGCATAAGTAAATATGATATCTAATTGAACAGACATAGATCATCAAAAGCGCTAACGGCTCTTTAAATTAATATATCGTATTTGATCATTTCATATTCAATTACTCACATAGTCATTTAAAGTGGCAGTGTACTGATACCGGGCAAGACTCTAGTCATGGTTTCTATGGAATGAATCGGTAGCTACTCAATCAAACAAAACCATGAAATGACCTTTAACCCTCAACCTTTCTTTGCGAACCGGAATAATAAGACAGGCTTACACCACGCAGTGTATTATGAATGAGCATCGAGTTTCCGCCTACTCTCTGTAGAAATATACGGGTACACTAACGTTTACACGGGCCTTTGGTTTTTCGGACAAACCATTAAAATACGTTGTTCTTGAGAGCATCCCCACTCCCGTCCTGCACTACTGGCATCTTACATTAGTGAGCAAATTAAACCAAAATAGAAACTGTTTGTGTCTAACGACGCTATCGAGGCCGTTTACATTTACCGACGTTATCGCGGGTGTTTACATTTGGCGACTTTATCGAAGATGTTTACAGTTAACAACGTTATCGATGGGGTTTACATTTGACGACGTTATCGAGGGTGTTTACATTTGATGACACTATCGAGGGTTTTTACATTTGGCAACTTTATCGGGGTTGTTTACATTTGACGAAGCTATCGAGCGTGTTTACATTTGACGACGTTATCATGGATGTTTACAGTTACCGACGATATCGAGGATGTTTACAGTTACCGACGTTATCGAGGATGTTTACAGTTACCGACGTTATCGCGTGTGTTTACATTTGGCGAATTTATCGAAGATGATTACAGTTAACGACGTTATCGAGGGTGTGTACATTTGGCGACACTACCGGGGGTGTTTACATTTGACGACGTTATCGCGAGTGTTTACATTTGGCGACTTTATCGAAAATTTTTACAGTTAACGACGCTATCGAGAGTGTTTACATTTGGCGACTCCACCAAAGACGCTATTGAGGGTGTGTACATTTGGCGACGCTATCGAGTGTGTTTACATTTAGCAACGTTATCGAGGATGTGTATATTTGACGACGTAATCGAGGTTGCTAAAATTTGAGGACGTTATCGGTGGGGGTAAAATTTGATGAGATTATCGGTGGTGGTTACATATAAATACGCTTCCGTGGTTGTTTACCGTTGACTACGCTGTCGGGGTTGTTCATATTTGAAAACTTTATCGAGAATGTTTATATTTAACGACGTTATCGAGAAGTAAACAAGGGGCCACGATGTTCCAATAGACGATGGCTTGCTAGTGTGGAGGTCGCGTGTTCTATTTTGCAATGGCCGAGAAAGTTCCTCGAGATTGTCCGACGTGGTTCCCCTTGTCAGTCGTGCAGGATGGAG
This sequence comes from Patella depressa, assembly GCA_948474765.1. Taxonomy (NCBI): domain Eukaryota; kingdom Metazoa; phylum Mollusca; class Gastropoda; family Patellidae; genus Patella; species Patella depressa. The sequence continues at coordinate 5,176,653 of OX419721.1, forward strand.
GGCCTTACAAGGACAGCTGTCTAGTAGTTCGAATGGGACAAAATCCGAGGCTCCGTGCACGGGAAAAAACCCGAGGCCCCGTGCACACACAAAAATCCCTTGGCAGTTGTAATTCGATATAAGAGTAGGCAGTAGCGTCGCTGCCCGGGCAAAATTTCAGCAGACTGTAAGACGTGTACCCGTCTTCATTATAGCCGAGTTAGGAGCAGACCAGTAGGACGTTAATCCCCATTTCATTTCATTTCTATGGGAGAAATCGGTATAGCTACTCAATTAAACCCGCGGAAAATTTGGGGATCACGGTGGCTAAGTGGATAAGGCGCTGGTTCGCTAGCCTGAAGGTCGAGTGTTCGATCCCTGCATTGGCCGAGAAAGTTCATCTCGAGTGTTCGATCCCTGCATTGGCCGAAAAAGTTCATCTCGATTTTCCGGCGTGATTTCTCCTTGTCAGTGATGCAAAAGGAGGGCCTGACAAGGACAGCTGCCTAGTCGTTCGGATGGGACGAAAAACCGAGGTCCCGTGTACACATTGGAGTGCACGTAAAAGATCCCTTGGCAGTTGGAATCAAGATTTCCCTCATAGCACACTGTATGGCGTATGCCCGTCTTCCATTAGCCCAGGTAAGGCGCAAAAGAGTAGGACGTTAAACCCTATTTCATTTCATTTCCGGGGAAAATTTCCCCTCATAGGACACTGTAAGACGAATACCTGTCTTCTTTAGCTCAGTATAGGAGCAAAACAGTAGGATGTTAAAACCATTTCATTTCATTTTTCCACGGCAGTAAAAGTATTGCCACTTTAAATCTCGACAACTATTTATTTTAATTGATTGTACGATACATAATATAAATAAAGATGCATCGACTGATAATTATTTTATTATAATTTTGTACTACATGGGTACTTGCGTTTTAAAATGGCTTTCGACTCCTGTCATCAATGGATTGTTTAGGACAAGAGAAATATGAGCAACTGTTCATATGTAACTATTATAGTCTATATGTTAAATGAAGCATGATATAATTGCTATGAAAATGCGGTTTCAGTGAAGCAAAGACTAATTTTATATCGTTATTCATCGATGTTTACAAATGCTCATCGCGACATGTGGAAATATTCTAACATACCGCATTACTAATTTTAAGACTGAGGACTGTCAATTGTTGAAGGAGAAATCAAATCGTTTAAATTAAAAAGGATTAGTCATATGGACTTTTTTGCCATTTTGGTGGCTTTGATTTGCCAGTTTCTCAGAACAGTGGTAAGATATAAAAAAGTTCAAGATGCATTATGCAAAACTTAAATGAAGAGTTGGCCGTTTTTCGCTATTATAGTCTAAAAAAACGGATTATGAAAAATGAATATATTCAAAATTTCAGTCAAATTAGTTTATTCTTTCGCGAAGTTACCAAGGAGAACGCTAGTTCGGAGACGGTCCTACACAAATTGTGACGTCATATGTGAATTGTGGGTTTGGGTAAGGGTTAGGCTTGATCATGGGTAAGGGTTAGGGCTAGCCCTGTTTACATCTCGGGACTTTGACCAAATCTACAGGTCGTAGCCCTTACCCTAACCCTTACCCACACTCTATATATGACGTCATATGTGCTAAAATGCGTTCTCCCTATTTTTCCATTTTAACATTAACCCATTACATGACGCAGAATTTCTCAAATTGATCCCGCAGTGAATAATCGCTTGACCGATACAATCACTGATAAGCATGACATCGACGATGCTTAATAAGTACGGCATGTTAACTTTTTTACTCCGACAAATTAAATTCTCAAACATTTTTTTTTTGAGGTAAAAGAAAAATAAATAAAGACGCTTGAAGTATTTGTAGTTAAAAATATTTCCTATTTAGAAAAATAAATAAAGACGTTTGAAGTATTTGTAGTTAAAAATATTTCCTATTTAGTGTAAATGGGTATTAGAATGAGTAAAATGCATCATTTTGCACGAAGCAGTTAGGTGTTAAGTAAACATTGCACGAGCCTTTGAGCCAATGACTTACGCCGCGTGCAGTCAACGCACGTGTTGTGGACAGTCATCTGTTACAGAGATAATTCGTAAGTAATTCTCTGTGAAACAGATTGAGAATTTCTAATAAACTTAATAACCGAACCATTGTATACAGAGCTGATTGGGAGCTTGGCATGTGAATGGTTTATATGAAATTATAGAAGTCCACAAAAGCCTAATTTTGCTCGGATATAATGCATCTTTAATCTTATGATTTAGTTTTTCTTCTAATGTAGGAAAAGTATATACATGTGTATTGTGATAATTTATCTACGAAACAAAAACCGTTTAGAGAAGAATTTTTGGGACATGGCTTTGCATAGCTAACAGGGTACACGGTGGCTAAGTGGATAAGGAGCTGGTTCGCTAGTCTGAAGGTCGGGTGTTCAATCCCTGCATCGGTCGAGAAAGTTCATCTCGATTTTCCGGCGTGATTTCCCCTTGTCAGTGATGCAAAAGGAGGGCCTGACAAGGACAGCTGCCTAGTCGTTCGGATGGCACGATACACCGAGGTCCCGTGTATACATTGGAGTACACGTAAAAGATCCATTGGCAGTTGGAATTCGATGTAAGAGTAGACCGGGCAAAATTTCCGTGATAGCTAACAGGTCTTTTGATATAAAACGGACCTGACTAACAACCTTAGGGATCCGAAGCATTGACATGTACTCATCTCCTTTATAACATGTGTAACGTGGAGACCATCCACCCCATATACAAATGATTACCCTGTTTTGCCCTGCTCAGAGTTATCATTTTGCGGGTTAAAAGATAATTTGAAGCCGTGGTGGCTCAGTGAGTAAGGCCCTCGGTAACTATCCCGGAGGTCTTCGGTTTGATGCCGATGTTACTGTTGACCAAGAAAATTCAGGCCACTGTACGAACAAAATTAGTGAAAGTAAAAACAGTGAATCAATTGCACACGCTGTTGTTTAACAGGACCTTGCTACCTGATATATGCCAATAAAACAGGGAATCCATGGACTCATTGGTGTTCAACAGAACCTTGCTAGCTGATATATGTCCGATTTAATTAAGAGGTAGGCAAATCTCATTCCATTGCATTTAATTTTTAACGCCATATTATTATCAAATATTATTTCTTTCCTTTTCAGAAACACTATTGTGTTTATATATTCTTATTAATCGGACTATTTTCTATCATATACTTCCCGAACTACTTTGCTCTGAGAAAACAAGAGGCTCTACAAGCCAATAGAGAAAGCTACAAGACAATCCAGTTTTATGACCAGCAACAATTCAATACTGTCTCTATGGTAACAAGTACGTCAACCAAGGGACTTAAAGTCAAAAAAGGAATCATGGGCCTACCATACATTACAAAACATCTGAAAATGAAAAGACGTTTCATCGGTGTTTTACAACCAGTACATGCTGCTGAATTTCTAGATAACAAGACACATAAAAATAATATCAGATGAAATCTATCGTCAAGATAAAGTCAAAGCTGCAACATAAAGTTGTCGTAAATACGCGAGTACTGTTAATACGCGGAGCAGCCATCTTGGAATCGAAGTCTGACATTCGATGGTTTCTCTAGTATATGTTAGTAAATCACGTGATATTCAACATTTGCATATCTAAGTCAGTGCTCTAAGTAAGATGCTATGTAAAAAGCGTGAATGACAAATGAGATGCAGCAGAGCGCAAATGTAGATTGTAACGAGAAAAATGTAAAATGTATACACGTCAAAAACCGCTTTTTCCAATAAAACATTTATCATTTAACACTTTACATTCGACGTTTTACATTTCACTTTGGCCTTAGAGGTATTATGACTTTATCATTACCGGATTAGGCCTTTGTACGTTGTACTTTTTACACGTAATCAATGGAAAAGACATTGTAGCCGAGCATTTAATATTGGCAGCGATACCCTTCCATAAGAGCCAGTGTTTCGCTTTTGAAGGGGTTAAAAGATAGCAGTCATGTTTTCCCCAAGTCATTATTAATGTCATTGGCATTAACGGCTGGATCAGCCATTTTTTAGATATTGAGTAGTGTCGCCAGAAAACAAACGAATGTTTGAATTTGTATTATCTAGCATGTGAAGATTAGAAATAGCAGGGGCGGGGGCAGAGAACAAAGCTGGAACTAGTCTTTGGAAGGGGGAGGCGCCATTTCTTTCAGGTTAGTTACATAATAGAAAAATCTACTGATCCTGACGTACTCCCGCCGCCCCATGCTTATGACAGAGTTGTCCCAAAATGATCTGGTTTATGTCGAATGGACATTAAACCTTTTCCCTCTCTCCGGGCCCTTTCAAATGTTATATATTATATAGCACACGGTGCGCATCTTATCAGACACACAATCAGCATCTATGTTACTAGCGGCAGAAATTAGCTCCGTAAACCGCGGTCGGTGAGAAAAAACATGGAGTTGTCAACCCGCTCAAAAAAAATCTTGGATCTGCCACTGGAGTAACCCTTAAAGTCCCATTAAATAATTGTGTTTTCAATTGATCGCTTCCTGGCGGTATTTCGTGTGGTACCATGGATGATATTGTGAGATTATGATTGAACGAAGGACTGGTATTGTTTGAAGCATAAACAATGTCTAGAGTCGGAAATTCAGACTGTCAGTAACTATCAAGGTTAATTATAGTAAGGGTTCTTTTCGTCGATTAGAGAGACGACGACGAGAGAGAGAGCGAGAGAAATGGGGTTTAACGTCCCCTCGACACAAACCAGCTCATTTCGGGACTAACATATTGATTAATTTTATTTCAATAATTCGCTTGCGCGTAGGGGTCTTTAGCAGTGGGAGGAAACCGGAGTGCCCGGAGGAAACCCACGAGGTTGAGAAGGCGCCCCTATATCCATGCCACATACGCTCACACCAGGGATCGAAACCACAGCCGCAAGCCAGAGGTGACTGGCCAGCTAGAGACCGAAGCGCGGCACTCTAGACCACTAGGCCATCCCAACTCCCTCGACGACGACAAAGAAGAAAAAGCAAGAAGAAGAAGAAGGAGAAGAAGAATTGTTTTGTCCTTGTGTAGTACATTGTACAAAATAACGATGAAAAGGAAAATAAAAGTGTACATTGTCCAGAATTTAAGACACAACAAGCATGATAAATCATTTACCTCAAAGATAAAAAAATAAATAAATGAAAGCAAATTCTGAAAGTACGAACAAAAACATTTTACTAATATACATTACCAGTTATCTCGATATACTTTACCAGTAATCTCGATACACTTTACTGGTAATAACGATATACTTTACTAGTAATCACGATATACTTTACTAGCAATTATGATATACTACACTGGTAATCACGATATACTCAGTAATCGCGAGATACTTTACTAGTAACCACGAGATACTTTGCTAGTAATCACGATATACTTTACTAATAATGAGTATACTTGTAAGTCGGAAAAAAACACCACTATAAAGAGGCCTATTAAACATATTGTCAACACTACAAACTGTGAATATTTAGTTCAGAATGAAGCCATCTGAATGAAATTTTCAATATTCTCTTTTATATCATCTATTTTTGCATTATTATAGCAAGAATGGAGGACTATTTTACTGAACTCCTAACTCGTAAAACTTTAAATATAAAATAATACTAATCAAATTCAGACAAAATGTCATCATATGTTAAAATATTATTTTTGATAAAACATAGTGCTAGCTGTGGATGAAGTAGATTATGGTTGGAATTTTAGTATGAACTATCCCGGGGGGTCACGGTGGCTGGTTCGCTAGCCTAGAGGTCGGGTGTTCGATACCTGCATTGGCCGAGAAAGTTCATCTCGATTTTCCGGCGTGATTTCCTCTTGTCAGTGATGCAGAAGGAGGACCTGACAAGGACAGCTGCATAGTCGTTCGTATGGGACGAAGAACCGAGGTCCCGTGTACACATAGGAGTGCACGTAAAAGATCCCTTGGCAGTTGGAATTCGATATAAGAGTAGGCCGTAGCGCCGCTGTCCGGGCAAAATTTCCCTCATAGCACACTGTATGGCGTATGGCCGTCTTCCATTAGCCCAGGTTAGGTGCAAAAGAGTAGGACGTTAAACCCCATTTTATTTTTTTTTGAATTATCCCGACAATGCTCTATCGCATGGGGGGGGGGAGGGGCAAGTGGTTAGCGTTCGAGCGCTGTATCATACGGCCTGTCATTGAGTCAACTGGCGTGGTTTCAAATCCCCGGTTGTACGTGGAAGGAGTAGGGTAGCCTGTTGAACCTCGTGGGTTTTCTCCGGGTACTCCGGTTTCCTCCCACTGCTAAAGACCCCTACGCGCAAGCGGATTATTGAAATAAAATGTAACCATGTGTTAGTTCCGAAATGACCTAGTTTGTGTCGAGTGGACGTTAAACCCCGTGCCTCTCCCTCTATCGCATGCAGGTATTTCGACCATAGTACGAACCACTGTGCTACCGAAGGTCGCCCAGGAAACATAACTGGTGAGCTGGTTTATTGGCGGCTGCGGCATTTCATAACTTTAATCTCCAATCAAAGTCTCTTCGGCTATATATCTTTGACGTGTGGCAAACAATGGATTTCTGATCGGATTTACATGACCAGTAACTTTATTTTTTCATCCACCTGTTGCTTTTAAAAAGGCTGAATTGACGTGTGTCATTTGGGGTATTGTATTAGGTGTCGTGTCTCAAGCTTTAAATGATAAATGATTGATGTGTTTTTCTCATTTCTCAATATATAAAGAATGGAAATCAGCAGTATTTATTTCATTTATTCATCGATATTTTATTGAGATAAATCCCAGTAATGTTCATAGTTGTTCTAATATCGGTAAGTATTGTTTATTGTCAATATTCTTATTATCAAGTAGCCTGCCAAGGACAGCTGCCTAGTCTTTCGGATGGCACGACAACCCGTGGTCCCGTGTACACATTGACGTGTACGTAAAAGATCCCTTTTCAGTTGGGATTCGATATAAGAGTAGGCCATAGCGCCGCTGCACGGGCAAAATTTCCCTCATAGCACACTGTATGGCGTTTGCACGTCTAGATTAGCCCAGTTCGGAGCAGAAGAGTAGGACGTCAAATCCCATTTAAAGTAGGAGGTTGGGGTGGGTGGGTTTGTAAATTGAATGACCTTACAGTGGATGATTTCATTCAACACCCTAACTTGCCTCAAGAATTTTGGCAAAGTTTCGACCTCTTATTTGAGCGCCACGTGTTCCAATATCAACTGCCAAGTGATCGTATACGTACAAGGGACTAGGACTAGACAGCTTTCCTTGTCTGTCTGGATTCCGTGTCTATTTGGTACCTATTATAGTGAGAGCTACCAGTTCTTTATAAAATCTTCCATAATTAAAGTAGCTGGCATTATTCTGGCTCTGTGAATAGCAATATAGGATGTTCATGCCAAGGTAAACCTCATGGCAATATGCAGACAAGAACCCCGATGGTCTCGGTAACCTTCATTGTTTTCCAACAGACCTACCTCAATAGGTTAGCCGCTAGGCCTCCAAAAGTGGCCTAAATTGTGGATATTTTGTGATAGTGTCACGTCACTAGAACACAAAACCTGTTCTTGGGCATATTTTCAACATGGTCCAATATATCGTTTTAGTACTTTTGCCAATGGCCAGGGTTTCTTTAACAGTAATAGATTTGTTAGCGGTGCTTGTTCTTAATGCGGTAAAATAATTTACTATCATCTAAAAGAGTAATGTGGCATGGAGATAGGGGCGCCTTCTCAACCTCGTGAGTTTCCTCCGAGCACTCTGGTTTCCTCCCACTGCTAAAGACCCTTACGCGCAAGCGAATTATTGAAATAAAATTAAACCATATTAGTCCCGAAATGACCTAGTTTGTGTTGAGTGGACGTTAAACCCTATCTCTCTCTCATTCGTCATACTCTTGTTGGTCCGCCCATTCTCTCTCTCTCTCTCTCTCTCTCTCTCTCTCTTTAAAAGAGTAGTGGATAAAGTGCATAGCTTTGGTCATTTGCTGATTACACTATTTTGCTTCGACCGTTTTTATTGGACCTCGAATTTTGACTAATGGTTTGGATTGTTCGTACTTGGTTTTATTTTATTTCTTACCCATCTTTTTTCATGATGATTATGATGATGATCATCATCACTGTTACCATTTTTATCAACAGTCTATACTGGTTGGATTAGCCTCGTCTACACCATGTTCGTCATCAGTTGATTGTCCTACTGGGTCAAGTTGTCGAGATGAGAATGGACACATAATTTATATACCAGAAAACCAGTTCGGTAAGATTTTTACACCGTGAGAGTCTGGATGGCAATGCTAAACTGGTCTGCAAGATCCAGACTACATCGTCTCTCTGATATGTTGGTATGGTAAACATGGATGCCACCATGTTCTTGAAGAAGCGACTGTGAGTTTTACAACATCTGGACGTTGCCAGATTGCTTTACAATGCCCGAACTACGTTATCTGCAGACACGTGAGCAGTAGTGTTCAACCATAGGTTGTGACATAGCGACCTTCACGGAAACCTTGACACTGAACTTTGTTACTCGATTGTAAACATTTTAGATGGAAAGCACAAGACTTGGTATTAGCGATGATCGGGGAATCTGATTGGCTCTCAAGCTGAGTGAATAGCCAATTGAAAGTGGCGAAATTTGTAGGGTATTAGATGTACGGAGGTAAAGCAAGATCAAGCCGTCTATTGAAGATGGGGTGCTAGTTGCTATTCACCGTCAGAATATATATTCAGGATATCGATACTCAGTTATTAGTTACCCAGAATTTGTAATCTAGAATGTATAAATCCCAGTTTAGGAGTCAATGCTCCCTAGTCTACAACTCGGCTTCTTGATCCAGGCTACATTGCGCCAATATCTAAACCCTGGTAGACGGGTTGGGATGGCCAAGTGGTCTAGAGCGCCGCGCTTCGACCTCCAGCTGGCCGGTCACCTCTGGCTTGCGGCTGTGGTTTCGAGCCCTGGTGTGAGCGTATGTGGCATGGAGATAGGGCGCCTTCTCAACCTCGTGAGTTTCCTCCGGGCACTCCGGTTTCCTCCCACTGCTAAAGACCCCTACGCGCAAGCGAATTATTGAAATAAAAGTAAACCATATGTTTGTCCCGAAATGACCTAGTTTGTGTTGAGTGGACGTTAAACCCCATTTCTCTCTCTCTCTCTCTCTCTCTCTCTCTCAACCCTGGCTTTTTTGCAAGTAAATGAACGATGTAGATATTATATGCAATCCAGTACCAAAATAAGACGACAACACCCCCCTTGTCACGTACCGAAGTATGAATTGTGATAAAAATCACACCCCTTAGTTCATTGACAGACCTTATGATTTAAAGCACACTCCATCATCGACCCCTCTTAGGGGGTTGACCGAATGGTTAGTACGTGCGCTGTGTATCATAAAGTCTGTCATTGAGTCAACTGACCTGGTTTCGAACACCCAGTTGTACGTGACATCGTCTCTCCATGACCCCCCCCCCCCCCGTCTCATGCAGCGGATTACAATTGTCCATTACCGATGTTCTGGTGATTTCCGTACAACATTTTTAATGCAGCTTTTGATTTATGATGCATTACAGGACCTATATTTGACGGTCCAAATGAAATTACTGGTACTTGTGGTGAAGGAGCCGGAGCCGGTGAAGTCTGTTTGAGCACCCCAGAATGTCCTCCAGGTAGGTCCAGAAGACCGTGGCTGTTTTATTTCGATCTTTTAAAAACAATGGATCTGTGACCCGAAAAGGAGGACGGGGATATCAGAGTCGTCTTTGGTGGACATTTGCCCCCCCCCCCCCACCCAGCCGATATTTTGGGAACAGTTCGCCCTAACTATTTTCATTAGCCAATCAAAGGTGCACCTGTTTCATCTACTGATTTCGCAGTGATCGCGCTCACGCTCAGTATAGATATTTCGGAATATGTGTCATACGGTCGCGTAACCATTTCCTTACAATCCATGAAATCGAATTAACGCTTCGGCAACACCGCATACATGTCATTTTCAGACTAGTGTGCTGCAGCTTTTACTCAGTAGTAAGATTTGTCAAATATATTGGTTCGTAATTATGCCTTTACTCGGTAAAGACTTCTTTTACGTTCGAAGTCGTGACTAAGAAAAAAAAAATAACATTTATTAACTTGCTTGAATCAACAGCTTACGGCAGTTATCGGTGCAATTTAGTTGTCGAACATCATGATGTTGGCCACTAAGTTCTTCTGGAATTTCAGGCGTGGTTCCCTATTGTCGGGATCTGGGAATGGTAGCGCCTAGTCGTTGGGTTGGAACGAAACTCCAGGGTCCCGTTTACGCGTTGGCGTGAACGCGAAAGAACCCTTGCCAGAAATTCTGTCTGGGCACCATTTCCCTCATAGCACACAATATGGAGTATATATTCTTCATTAGCCCGGTAGATGCAGAAATCAAAGGAAGTTAAACTCTATTTCATTTTATAAGTATTAACGCATTTAATTATTTTAAACAGGTTATGAATGCTATCGGGAAATGTCGGGTGCATGCTGTCCACCAAAACGTTGTATAACAAACGAAGAGGCCCAGGCGAAACGGGATTATTGGAATAACTGTCATCCCCCTACTTGCTTTTTCCCTGCAAAATAAAAACTAAAAACAAATTACATATTCAGTCATATGTTTAGAACCTTCACTTAACATCTAAAGCAGCAAGAAGTCACGAGTTCGATGGCGGCCCCGTATGACCAGGTGAAGCATCTAGTCGATCGGATGGTATAAAAATACAAGATCAATTTGTAAACGTGTAATGATAAATTCAGTTAACTATTTGGTGCTCACGGTGGCTAAGTGGGTAAGACGCTGGTCGGCTGCTCGATACCTGCATTGGCTGAGAAAGTTCATCTGATTTTCCGGCTTGTTTTCTCCTTATCAGTGATACAGGGAAAATATTCAGTCGTTCATATATATTTTTCCCTTTACGAGAGAGAGAGAGAGAGAGAGAGAGGGGGAGAGAGAAAGGGAGATGGGGTTTTAACGTCCACTCGACACAAACTATGTCATTTCGGTACAAACATATGGTTTAATTTTTAGCGGTGGGAGGAAACCGCAGGATCCAGAGAAAACCCAAGAAGTTGGACAGGCGACCTTACTCCTTGTCACGTACAACCGGCGGGGAGGGGGGGCATTCGAATCCACGCCAGTTGTCGCAATTCGCCCACCACCTCCACCCCCCAAAAAACACACAGCAAACAGTAACACTATAAATACCGAAGAACACTCATTTAAGAATACGTTCTAGTGTACAAACTCGGTGATTTGTTGATTGGGTTTAAACATGCCGAGAGTAAACTTACATTGGGACCTTACCCCAAGCATATTATTCCAGACCTTGGTTTAACGCTCCACGTTTTTGTATCCGCCGGGATAATTCTAGCGGCATTCTCCCGTTTCGTCGAATTTCAACTGTCAAGCAGATACCTTTAAGCTGGTTATCGTGTCGTTTTCCTGATACTTTGAATACCAAACTGGAGAGAGGGAGAGAGAGAGAAAGAGAGGGAGAGAGAGAGGCTGCGTTCTCGGAGTCTTCATGGGAAAGGTTTTGTTCGCAATTATATTCGTTCGGGGTTTGATTATCATCCTCACTAATTAATTCGGAAAAGAAAAAGAATTCAGATGTTCCTGATTGAAAGAAGAAGAATGAGTCCATTTGTAAATGTTTATTCCAACTATGTTGGACTTTACCAGTGGACAAAGTTTCGGCTCAATGAGTAAAATGCTGGCTCGCTAACCAGGAGATGGCGGGTTCCTTCCGGTGTGACATCACGGTGGCTAAGTGGGTAAGACGCTGGCTCGCTAGTCTGGAGGTCGAGTGCTCGATCCCTGCTGTGGCCAAGTAAGTTCATCCCATTTTTCCGGCGTGGTTTCCCAGCTGTCTAGTCGTTCGGGTGGCATGCACGTAAAAGATCCCTTGGCAGTTGGAATTCGATATACGAGTACGTTAAGTGCCGCTGTCCGGGCAAAATTTCCCTCATAGCAGTAGCACACTGTGCAATGTATGCCCGTCTTCATTCGCCCATCTCAATTTCCCGGCGTGATTTCCCCTTGTCAGTGATGCAGAAGGAGGGCCTGACAAGGACAGCTGCCTAGTCGTTCGGATGGGACGAAAAACCGGGGTCCCGTGTACACATTGGAGTGCACGTTGGAATTTGATATAAGAGGAGGCCGTAGCGCCGCTGCCCGGGCAAAATTTCCCTCATAGCACACTGTATGACGTATGCCCGTCTTCCGTTAGCCCAGGTTAGGTGCAAAAGAGTAGGACGTTAAACCCCATTTCATTTCATTATCTCAGTTCGGAGCAGAACAGTAGGACGTTAAACTCCATTTGAGATTTCATTTTATTTCATTTACAACATAGAGTAGTTATTTTTCATATAACACTTCTGTATTTGGCATAATAGACAAATTAATGCATAATAGAACTTACGCATTATATGGGCTCTACGTGGAAGCCCATTTGGATACTGAAAAAAGTTCGCACTGGGATGGAAATTAATTTATTTTTGCGATCATTTGGTGATTTGACGGCGAAGATGGATGACAGTCGTAGTGTTTAGTGTCATGGGAGATAACTCCAATAAAAGTGACTTTAATTGGGATGAGACCACTAACACTTGTAGCCCTTCCTTCAATTATCTCCGTGAAATTTGTTGCCTTTTATTATTGAAGACGGGTTTTCGTTTAATGGGTATTAGAATTTACTTCCACTGTTGTGGTTTGGTGAATATTAATGATTTGAGATGACAGGCCAAGGGTTTTCTTACTGTGATATGTAAGTTGCCATGTCTTGCGCCGCATGTTGCAGAAAAGTCCAGCTCAACTTAAAGTCGATGATCGGAATTACGAGTTTATGCAACATATGAAGCCAGATTTAGCTCTTGCATAAGGTATGTTTAAGATTCACAATATGGAATTTAGCAAGAAACGATCAGAGGCTATAGGGCAGGATTATATAATAATTATAAAATATAAACAGATATTTATTTTAAATATATTTTAATAATAAGGTTAAAAATACACGAAGATTAAAGCTAATATTATCAATTGAGCACAAATTATATATTGATTATTCTATAATACTCCTACTTTCAGTGAGGACAGTTTAATCAAAATTGTCAACTTTAATAAACGAAACGAAATAAGATATATGTTACATAATAAATGACTAATACAGACCAAAGATAGGCTTAGCGCTGTTACCGTTCAGCGGCCGGTTGCTCAAAGCTCTGTTAACTTTTAACGATCCGTTAACATGGAGTAAACGGATCGTTAACTTTAACGGAGAGAAAGGTTGTTGCTGGAAGCCCCGTTAACTTTAACAGATAATGAAATTGACTTTCCAGCAACAGAAATTTAACGGACCGTTAAAAAACGACACATGAAAGATAACGATCAGTTAGTTTAACAGATCGTTAAAATAACTTGGTTTTGAGCAGCCGGCCCAGGTCGATGTCATTTTTAATTGAGCAGAAAGAGAATTGTATTCTGACTATTTTTGTTTATACACTCTACACATACCTTCTTCATATTCATAAAATAAAAACAAGAGCCTAAAATTTATAAGACGTTACTCTCAATGTCAATGCCGCAGGAGCAGTAGGCCGTTAAACCCCATTTCATTCAATACCTGTTACAATGGCCGGTAACAGTTATGACCCAGTATTGTAGTCTCGTACGTCAACATTGAACATTGGGTTATCTTCTCAATCATGTGATTTTAAGTTGGCATATTTGACTCGAATTTTGACATAAGAAATCGCGCGCCTCTTTGTTTTTTTAAAGTTTAAATTTCCAAATCAAGACGTATTTTGTTGTAGGTCTACCTCCACTCGGCAAATCTCGACAGATTCTGGAACCTACATCTAGTCTCGGCTGTATGACGAATTCCGCCATATTGGAGCTACTTTAAAGGTCCCGGGTGAAACATGGCTGCGCCCATGGTGTCTTGGAACTACTTTAAAGGTCCCGGATGAAACATGGCTGTGCCCATAGTGTCTTGTTTGTTTGTAACAGCGTCAAGTTTTCCTGTTAAAGTAAACCGGTAGCCGCATAGCAAATGTATGGGCGTGTCATACAGCCGAGACTAGATGTAGCTTCCGGAATCTGTCGAGATTTGCCGAGTGGGTCTACCTCCTGAAGCAATTCAGTTCTTTCAGTCAGTGGAGTCGCGTGAGTTGCCAGTAAGTTGCCAGTGGCGGGAGTAAGATAAGTAAAATATCCTTCGTAAGTGGTCACTGAGTCTGGAGTCTGGTTTGTAAACAATCATTGCTGATTAAAATATAGGATATTAAACATTCGGCGCAGAATTCTAAAGGTCTCGTGGACGTTGCCTGTCCATCTATACACGATCCATAGTTTATCAATAGAACTCTTGTGTTAATCTTAACGGGTTCAATTATTAAATGCCATTCAAACAGTATAAATTAAGGGATACTCGATTGTCAATCCGGAAGTGACATAATGGGCATTCCCGCTAAAGGAATTCCCCTTAGGCGTCGCTAGTAAAAAACTCGGTTCCACGTGGTAAGGGAATCGTATTTCAACGTTTCGGGATTAAATTCCCATATGAACGATAAAAACTGTAAACACACCAGTAAGGTAAACAATAAGGTAAACAATACTGTCACGTGGGACCGCCTCATCTATATTGGGGGATGCTCGATTCGCAGTCCAGAACGTCCCGAATTGCCAGAATTATAATCGAGTGACGCGGAATTCAGTCCTGTCACAGTTCTACCAGTCCCGATAGCTGAGGTGGAGTGAGGAGAATCGTGACGTATTCCTAGGTAAAAAATATGTTTTAGTTGTCATGATTGGTTGAGATATTTTTATACAGTCGGCACATGCATTGTACTCCGAAATTCTCCCTTTCACTCGATTGACACCAGTTTTGGAATTGATAGAATTTAATTCCGGAACTGTGAATCGAGGTATCACCTATAAATTATGTCCCGTAGGTTCTTTAGCGATGACGCCTATTGCAATCGTGTGACGCGGAATTGAGTCATGTCACAGTTCTACCAGTCCCGACGATTGAGGTGGTGTGAGTACAATTGTGACGTAACTAAACACAGCGAATATTATGTTTCAGCGCTCACTCGATTGTTGCTTTTTTTCGGAATTTAATTCCGGAATGTTCAATCGAGTATCTGCTTAGTAACAAAGGGGGATAAATTATCCACCATTGCTATATCGCTAATCCATGACAATTAACAATTATAAATTAGAATTGTACTGGACAAGTCAAGATTCTGTGGAATACAATTACTGCTTATTTAATATTTTAAAACCAAGTATTGTTGTTTACATGTATATATTGTCTTGTTATATTTTCATATTTTATCATCGCTTGATAATTACTAGAGAAGCCTAGTCGAAACGTCGCTCAGTTATAAGCAGTAATTGTATTCCATAGAATTTGTCACCTGTATACACAAGTTCAATTATACTAAATGTCATTTAAACAATTTAAATTGGGTGATTGTTTTTGAGGGTTTTTTTAAAAAAAAAAAAACATAACAGGAGCCAGAATACAGTAAAAGTAATAAACTGATTTAAATTTTCAAATAAAAAATAATTTTGGATGTTAAATAGCCGATTTTGGTCGTGTTTGCAGGTAGTCCTGAATTCTTGCATTTGTTTCGATACGATTTCTGTGGTCCCTGAGTTTCGAATAATTATCAAACAAGGCCGGTGATTGGTCCAGCGGGTACTGCATAACGTCATATAATGCTAAATCTGCAAGAGACAGCTGAAATTAAAAATTGAGGAATATATCACCAGTCTTATAAAGGCTATGGTTGTTGGGATGGCCTAGTGGTCTAGAGTGTCGTTCTTCGACCTCTAACAGACCCGTCACCTCTGTCTTGCGGCTGTGGTTTCGATCCCTGGTGTGAGCGTATGTGGCATGGAGATAGGGGCGCCTTCTCAGCCTCGTGGGTTTCCTCTGGGCACTCCGGTTTCCTCCCACTGCTAAAGTTCTCCTATGCGCAAGTGAATTATTGAAATAAAATTAAACCATATGTTAGTCCCGAAATAACCTAGTTTGTGTCGAGTGGACGTTAGACCCCATTTCTCCCTGTCTCTCTCTATAAAGGTTATACAGCTAAATATGCTTACTGTAAATTTTTCTATAGGCTTTAATTGTTAATTAGTCCTTTATTTACATAATAAGCCCAATATCAACTCTGTAGACCTTCGACTGGCTTGGATGCAGCTTGGATTTAAACCGTCGCCCATTTCTCTCCCTGTTTTATCATCTATGTTTGAACTGGTATCTCAAGAACGGCCAAGTCGTTATTAAACCGGGTGAAAACTTTGTATATACAGGACCAAAAGTCTCTACGACCAACCCGCGATCTTCAACGGTGCCAAATACACGCATGTGACGCGTGATTGTCGTGCACGGGGTTACTAAAATGTCCTCCGTAGACTACTACTCCTTAGTAGTGAGAGAGAAATGGGTTTAACGTTAACTCGATAAAACTAGGTCATATTGGGACTAACGTATGGTTCATTTTTTTATTTCAATAATTCGCTTGCGCGTAGGAGTCAATATAGCAGTGGGACGAAACCGGAGTACTCAGAGAAAACACAGTAGGTTGGTCAGGTGACCCTACTCCTTATCACGTACAACCGAGGAATCGAAACCACATCAATTTACTCAATTACAGACATTATGATATTGCGCGCACACCTGTAATAGTAGTAGCACGTACGGAGGGCGGTGAGATAGGCTTCAACTCCAAGACACAACACGCTTCAGAATGTCGATACAGGGTCTAACGGCGCGGCGTCTGTCTAGACGCTCAGAATAGCGAAGGCTGAAAGCAACTCAATGATGGATTCCGATTAAACGCCCTCTGTCTAACAATACATAGTAAGGGTAGATAACTGTACCACTAACCTTATTACCTATTAAATAACCCGAGGAATTGTCAGATAACAATTTAGAGAATATCGCTAAATATTTTGGTATATCATCCTCTTCAAATTTATCCATTAATTGTTTCTGTAAAAATAAAGATTACCTTGAATGGAAATAGACAGAATTAAAAATAAATAATCTAAATCTAAACTATGGCTATCTCTCAAACTAAACTAGGTACAGGGAATCGGTGGTTTGGGAAAACTCCCACCCTGATATTAAAAGCAACTAATCTTGTACGCCATGTTAATTCCAAGACATCGACCTGGGATGCTCGATTCACAGTTCCGGAATTTGATGTCAATCGTGTGAAAAGGAGAATTTCGGAGTACAACGCATGTGTCGACTATATAAAAATATCTCAACCAATCAGGACAGCTGAAACATATTTTTTACCTACGAATACGTCACGATTCTACTCACTCAACCTCAGCTATTGGGACTGGCAGAACTGTGACAGGACTGAATTCCGCATCACTCGTTTGTAATTCTGTCGATCAGGACATTCTGGACTATGTATCGAGCATCCCTATATAAGTCATACAGACAACTCTGTTATAGGATTCAGACCACAATAAAAAAAAACCCCACATTCTAACAATGTGGGTACGGATGGCCAGGGTACAAAACAATATAGACGTAAGAGAACAAACTCAATTGGGCAGAAGGCCGACTAAGGCTATTTGACGCAACATTTTCTTTTTCATCTGAATTTTCAGAATGAATCAATTATTACCTAAAACGTTTTTCCACAAAGCTGAACTTAAGTATTTCTAGTATTCAAAACGTAAACCGCGAGCGATTTAATTTTACAATTTTATTTCTTAGATGTTTGTGCGCGAAAACCGGAAATACATTGCCCCAAACGATTGACAGTTCACGGTAAGCGGTTTTTTACCGTCCACCGGAGCCTGGTCTTATGACGTCATATGTGGATTGTGGGTTAGGATAAGGGTTAGGATAAGGGCTGTGACCTGCAGATTTCGTCACAGTCTCGAGATGTAGACAGGGCTAGCCCTAACCCTAACCGTGGGCCAAGCCTAACCCTTATCCTAACCCACAATCCACATATGACGTCATAAGACCAGGCTCCCGTGGACGGAAAAAAACGTTTACCACAGTTCACAGTCCCCTTCGAAGCCCGGTCGGAGCAGAAAGGTAGGACGTTAATCTCCATTTCATTTCATTTGTCGGTAAAAGATACCTTTTTGGTTGCATCTTGTTCCCTGTAATAATTTACAAATCCCTTTCTGAAATCTTCCACCAACTCTACGATCTCATCTATTCTCAACCGCTCCAGTGTTGAACTGCCAAACAAATCTAAATAGCATTAAATAATACAATAAACATTATAAGGATTGGTCGTTGATCGGAGAGAGAGAGGGCGTGAGAGAGGGTGAGAGGCTAGGTAACGTCCACTCGACACAAACTAGGTCTATTCAGGCCTGGCATATCTTTCAACTTAATTCAATAATTCTCTTGCACGTAGAGGTCTTTTAGCTGTGGGCGGAAACCGGAGGCTCGGACAAAAGCACGCGCGATTGGACAGACGACCTTACTCCTAGTCACGTACAGACTTGGAATCGAATCCACGCCACTTGACTCAATGCCAGATCTTATGATCCCAAAGTAAAGATCGTATCTTAAAGGGACAATAACATTCTTGCTGGCTTGGTAGCTCCAGAAAATAAATAATACCCTTATTCTAAGTACTAGATGGTTAAGCGTCCTACCTGCTGTGTAAATTATCCATTACGACCTATTTTACTTGTCCAGAGGGTTCGAAAATATTTTAAAATCAAAGTCACATTTGAAAAGGTTTACGTTAGACTTTACAAATCAATTGGTTGAATTTTTCCAATTTTTTAAAATAGGTGTGTTAAGATGAAATTTATATCATCATTTAATTGGAATATTCTAAAATAATACGATTTGTTGACCAGAATGAAGATTGGGACATATTATTCAGTTACAACAAGAGTGTTATTGGGGCTTTAAACATCTTACCAAATTCGCCAGCTAAATAACGTGCTATAGCCAAACTCTGTGTCACCCGGATTCCATCTATCTCCATATATGGTAATTCTCCATGAGGCGTAGCTGAAAATAACACAAGTCATTATAGGTGAAATCGAATTTCAAACATCCTACATTTTGAATGCACGCGGCCAAGAAAGCCAAATACTCGCATTTTCAATTTTCCAACGGAAACACCGAATGAACGAACATTGCAGCCCCGATAATTTCGCCCTATACAATTTGAAGAGAGAGAGAGAGAGAGAGAGAGAGAGAGAGAGAGAGAGAGAGAGATAGTAGGTTTAACGTCCACTCGACACAAACTAGGGCATTTCGGGACTAACATGTTTCAAATATATTTCAATAATTCGCTTAGCAATTTTCTTTCGTTCAACCGGGGAATTGAAACCACGCCAGATGACAGCGCGCTCGTGCTAACCATTCGCCCCCCCCCCCTCCCCACGCAATGAATAAGACGTTGGATGCTAACCTAGACGTCCTGTGTTAGATCTCTGCAATGGCCGAGAAAGAAAGTTCATTTGGATTTTCCGGCGTGGTCTCCATGTCAGTGGTATAGTCCTTCGGATGGCACGAAAAAACGAGGTCCCGTGCACGTAAAAGACTGCTTGGCAGTTGGAATTCGATATAAGAGTAGCCTCATAACACACTGTATGGCGTATGGACGCCTTTCAATCGCGGAAGAACAGTGGAGACAATAACCCTCCTTTCATTTTAGCATCAAACTAGGTCAAGTCATTCAACCCAACCAATGTCTATTTGCAACTAGTTTTATGGAAGTATAACGTTGCCAAAAGTCTGAATATAGACAACGTTTCAAAATACATTTTTCAATGTTTCATAATACTAATATCATAGCGTAAAAATGCAAAGTATACTTTTTAAAATACAAAGTGCTTCGTATCTGTGACTTTGCATCGTCGAACATATACCTTATATGGAATGGTCACGTGACTGGAAATGGACGGAGAGATTCCCCGAGTCCAGCACATAACAAACACCATCAATTCTAGATCTCACTTCATCTTTAATCTCATGTTCAGCCATAGATACAATTCCCAAGAAACGAAATTATTATACGATGTCAAAAATGATGTACTGTGATTTCCGCCACTTTCCGTTATTTTTTTCAGTGCGTAGATCATCACGTGACCGTTCCAAATAAGGTATATGTTCGACGATGCAAAGCCGCAATACGTAGGTCGACAATGCAAAGTGCATAATGCAATGTGTAAAATGTAAAATAACAAATGTACTTTGTATTTTTAAAAGTATACTTTGCATTTTTACACCATGTCATTTGTACTATGAAACATTGATAAATGTATTTTGAAGCGTTGTCTTTGATCAGACTTTTGGCAACGTTATACTTCCATAGTTTTAACATAAACGCAGGTTTATTGGGTTCCACTAATGTTTGATGAACCGTGAAGGCCAAGACATGCACGAAATGGATATTTACACCAAGCTAGAACATTCTACTGTGTCACAAAATCGTGTTAGAGACAGATTGACAGGGAAGGAGACGGACGAATCTATTTTAATATTTCCCTGTTTACTCCAATAGACCAATTCGTAAACGACATGAGGTCCTAATGTTCTGCTCCGAACCGGGCAAATGAAAACGAGTACACACCATACAGTGTGTTACGAGGGAAATTTTACCAATGGATCTTTAACGTGCACACTAATGTGTACACGGGGCCTCGGTTTTTAGTCCCATCCAAACAACTAGACACCTGTCCTGAAACACTGATAAGGGGGAACCACGCCGGAAAAAACCTGGATGAACATTCTCGGCCAATGCAGGGATAGAACACCCGACCTCCACCAATTTCTAAACGTACTCACTAGATTTAACTTGCGGCCAGTTATCAGCAGGAATTCGGACGTCTTCAAATTCTACTCCAGCAGCAACAAAACACAATCGAGCTAGTTCAGCCCTTCCTCTTAAGTTAAAATAAAACAGTTTATATTTCGGCATAGTTGTTGGTTCCTGAAGTCGTCTTTCTCTATCTCAATTTCGCTTTACCTGTGACGGAGCACTCACTGAATTTCTGACTTTCCAATTTCTGAAATAAATGTATAATTGAGCTTTTGTGATATTCCAGAGAGTGAGAGAGAGAGACACACACAAACTAGATCATTTGGAGTCTAACATATAGTTCAATTTTATGTCCACGATTTGCTTGAGCGACGGGGACGTTAGCAACAAGGGAAACATGGAAACCCGGAAAAAACCTACGAGGGTGGACAGGCAACCCTATCGGGGACTCGAAACCACACCAGTTGACTCAATGATACAACACGTTAACCGTTCAGATCCCCTCCCATTGCGATAGGCAGATCAGATTTAGCTACAGAATAATGCATCTTATAATGTTTCAATTTCAAATATACCACCAACCTCGTGGGGTTTTATCCGGGTTCTATGACGCTCTCGCTTCTATTCTCTCTCTTTCTCTCCCTCTCTCTCTCTTTCTCTCCCTCTCCCCTCTCTCTCTCGTTCTTCTTCTATCTCTCTCTCTCGCCCTCAATCTCCCTTTGATTGTTGATGTTAATAGTCAACCAGAATATAAATAAAAACGGTATCATAGAATATCTATGTCAGGTCCATATAATATGTAAACAATGATATATAATAGATAGATGCAAACGGGTTTCGAGGTGATCCGGTACAAAAGGTCGATCCGGTACAAATCTAATGCACCGAAAATAATGGAACTTCAGCTCCAATCGCGTTATATTGCGCAAAATAAGAAGTTTGGAATTAGTTACAAGGGTAATCAGTAAAAATATAGTATTCGACACAATTATAATGTATTAAATATAACGAGAGAGAGAGGGAGATGGAGAGAGAGAGAGGGTGAGAGGGCAGCGGGAGGAAATCGGAGGACCCGGAGAAAACCCACGAAGGCTGGACAGGCGACCCTACTCCTTGTCTAACCCCCCCCCCCCCACAAATGCAATAGCTATCTTCGAACTTTGAATTTGAAGTTGAAAATGATATTTTTGTCAATTTCTCAACTGGCAATAGTGAATTACAGGATTAATAGGATTATTCTTTAACAACATAGGACTGTCTATAGATACCATCTATTTTAAGGCTTTATTTTAATATGTTTTAAAAATGTAACTTAAAAATATGAAATTATCGCTTTAAATACAAGGAATGAATGAAGTAAGAGTTTATATGGCACGACACAGATTACAAGTTGAACCCGTAACAAGTGTACTCGGTACAGTCGTAATGCATTTTACCAATCGGGCTTTTATGTCACGTTAGCTCCATTTTTATGGAGGTTTTGCGCTTCAGAAATGGACATTTTTATTATCATATGACGCCGAACATAGACCAAAAGGTGTAAATCAGTAAAACAGTGTTTTCTCAGTAAAAAAGGAGAACATTTTTGATATTAAAATATAAACGCCAATGAAATTAAAACTGAAGCTACATGATAAATATATTCTCGGCTATTATAAAATGAATTTCTTACAAGAATAGTTACGGCGTGATGACAGATAAGTTTTTATGGGGACACAGCATTCTTGAGGGGAAAAAAAACAGTATTTATTTACATCGTTAGAAATAGAAAAAAATTCGAACGGGGTGGGGGGGTGTCTTTGCTGGCGCCGAGAAATGAAATGAAATTGGGTTTAACGTCTTACTTTTTTGCTACGGCTGGGCTAATGCAGACGGTCATGCGCCATACAGTGTGCTATTAGGACAATGGATCTTTAAGGTGCGCATCAATGTGTACACGGGACCCCTGTTGTTCGTTCCATATGCATGACTAGACACTGATCTTGCCAGGCCTTCCGCACTGCTCCCCTGGCAAGGAGGAACCATGCCGGAGAATCCAAATGAACTTTCCCCGGAACCACCGGGAGCGAAGCTGAGACCTCAGGGTGAGCGAACCTGTATGTCTTACTAATTGAGCCATCATGGCTCCCAACTGCCATTCTCTGGAAACATAACTTTTAATTCATAATTTTATGTCAAAATAATTCCAGATAACTTAACTTTGTCCTACTCTTATTTCTGATTCCATCGCCAGCATACAATCAGGGAGGGAGCCGCCGTGGCACTCTGGGTAACGTGCTCGCTCACTAGCCAGGAGGTTCCGAGTACGATCGATGTGTTGATCGACAAAACTTCCTGAGATTTTCACCTTTCTGTGGATTTTCGTGTTAGTATTAAATACTAAAGAGGGAGGGGGAGAGAGAGAGAGAGAGGGAGAGATAGAGAGAGAGAGAGAAATGGGGTTTTAACATCCACTCAACACGAACTAGGTAATTTCGGGACTAACATATGGTTTAATTTTATTTCAATAATTCGCTTGCGCGTAGGGGTCTTTGGCAGTGGGAGGAAACCGGAGTGCCCGGAGGAAACCCACGAGGCTGGTATGGCCTAGTGGTCTAGAGTGCCGCGCTTCGACCTCTAGATGGCCGGTCACCTCTGGCTTGTGGCTGTGGTTTCGAGCCCTGGCGTGAACGTATGTGGCATGGAGATAGGGGCGCCTTCTCAACCTCGTGGGTTTCCTCTGGGCACTCCGATTTCCTCCCACTGCTAAAAGACCCCTACGCGCAAGCGAATTATTGAAATGAAATTAAAACCATATGTTAGTCCCGAAATGACCTAGTTTGTGTTGAGTGGACGTTAAAACCCATTTCTCTCTCTCTCTCTCTCTCTCACTCTCTCTCAGAAAGGTGGCACGTTAAACCCTAGTTTATTTCATTTCCTTGAAACTTGTTCAACGTCCTACTATTATGCTCCTAACCTGGGCTAACAAACGATATATCAGTAGGCCGTAGTGCCGCTGTCCGGGCAAAACTTCTCTCATAACACACTGTATGGTGCAGGCCCGTCTTCATTGACCCAGTTTAGGAGCAGAACAGTAGATCGTTAAACCCCCTTTCATTTCATTTCATTTCATTCAGTTTTGTTAGCGTATGATCGTCTCCATTAGCACAGTTTAGGTACAGAAGAGTAGGACGTTAAAACCCTTTCAGTTTTGTTAGTAATGAATACATGATCATGTGACCTCTCACCTGTTACAGGTTGTAAATTCCGTGTGCCATTAGTTATAGCTGTATTCTTCTATCTTGTAACAACCATTCCAGACAGCTCTCTACCTCGCCTACTGTCAGCTACAAGATGATCTTTGTATTTATACCGACTTGATGTGTGAGAGAGAAGTGTTGAATTTATATCGTATCTAGTATCTAGACCCCCGGTTCAGCGATTCATAAACACACTCAAAAAAATATAGCTCCGTGTACGCTACACGTATCAAGTAGCGTTCACACTTCACTAACTGCACACCACATACAAGACGAGGGAAACAATATCGAGAAGGTCTTTATAAATACAATGATATGAATCCCATCGCTGTACTTATCGTGAACAACCCTTACACGCACGCCTCACCGAATTCAACCCTTTAACAGGCGCGGATCCCGGGTGAGGGCTGTGGGTGGTGGCACAGCCCCAATGACGTAGTTGATTTTCGTTTGCTTTGTTACTGTTGTAGGTCACATATCGGCTCTTTAATAGATGATATAAACATGATTTACGCATTGTCTCCGCCCAAACAATCCAAGGTTACAACGTATTACCCTTTGTTCCAATGTATGCCCCCTCACCCTCTCGACAAAATCCTGGATCCGGACCTGCTTTAAGTAGAGAGGTAGAGAGGCGTGAAAACTATAAACCACAAGATAGATGAACGTAAGACAATCTTTATATTTCGAGCGGGATTGGGCGCTCGTTAGCGCAGGGTCTGTCATTGAGTCAAGTGGCGTAGCGTCCATGCTCTGTTTGACGGCCTATACGACACGGAGTAGGATCACATGTCAAACATCGTTGGTTTTACCCGGGTCGACTGGTTTCTTCCCACTGCTAACGACCCCTACACAGAAGCGAATTATTGAAATAAAAATGAACACATGTTACTACCGAAATTACTTACTTTGTGCATCATGGTTTCGCAAAGTATATGTAACTCTAAACTCAATCCGTTGCATTCACAGAAATTTTACGTCCCGAAAAACTGATAAAGTACATTCTAATGAGGTCCATCAAGCAGAGTGACGAGTCAGCATCTTAGAGTGGCGCTGATTCTAATTTCTTTAATATCTATTAGTCAATTTAAAGATACCAATTTTCAACGGGGGATTGGGGTGGCTTAGTGGTCTAGAGTGCCGCGCTTCGACCTCTAGCTGGCCGGTCACCTCTGGCTTGCGGCTGTGGTTTCTAGCCCTGGTGTGAGCGTATGTAGCATGGGGATAGGGGCGCCTTCTCAACCTCGTGGGTTTCCTCCGGGCACTCCGGTTTCCTCCCACTGCTAAAGATCCCTACGCGCAAGCGAATTATTGAAATAAAATTAAACCATATGTTAGTCCCAAAATGACCTAGTTTGTGTTGAGTGGACGTTAAACCCCATTTCTCTCTCTCTCTCTCCAATTTCCAACAACAGTCGGACAATGCAAAATGGCTTTAGACCAAAAGGTCATGGGATTTCGGACATTAATTTTGTTGAATCGCAGGCAAAAGGACATACATGTATATCTATAGTCAACAGAATTAGAAAAACGCTGGTTTGGGTTAACAAATATGGCGTCAATGGCTTCACAAAAATGAGGCCATGTCGCCTCCGCGTCGTCAATAAAGCTACTTAATTACGAATTCGTCCATTGGAACTACTTTCAAGACAAGAGACTTGAAAAGGACAGCTGTCTAGTCGTTCAGATGGGACGAAAACCGAGGTCACGTGTATACATTGACAGTCGGAATTCGATATAAGACTAGGATGCCCAGGCAAAATTTTTTCTCATAGTACATTTGTTTTTATAAACATCTTCCTCAACGTACAAAATGAAAGATATCATAAAATTTCAAGACACAGGGGCTTAATCAAGTTATGTAAATTTATATCAGTTATGTTAAACACTTTAGTAAATAAGATTTTATTCACCATACATTAAATTTAAACAGCTGTAGGTAAATTGTTAAAAAGATGGATTGTCATGTTCGACATGTATTATGTATAGTCATGTGTCTTCTGGTTATCATTAATGAATGAATGAATGAATGAATGAATGAAATGTTGTTTTATGTCACGTCAGTTCAAACCAGGTTATATTGCGCCCGGCATAATTTGGTGATTATTTTGAGACAAGCTTAATCTTATCACTATATTTTACATGCATAAATAAAGACAATATCAAAGTAGGCCTACATCAAATTCAAAGATTGGTGTTTCTGTATTGTTAAAACGGTAGCATAAACCTTTTTCTTTTTAAAAGCATTTCGCAATATAACCCAGGTTGTGCAAACGAGTGATGTAGTTACTGGCAACGGTAGATTATAATTAAACCACACTACTCAACTCCATGACAGTTTGGCCGGTCACCTCTGGCTTGCGGCTGTGGTTTCGAGCCCTGGTGTGAGCGTATGTGGCATAGAGATAGGGGCGCCTTCTCAACCTCGTGGGTGTCCTCCGGGCACTCCGGTTTCCTCCCACTGCTAAAGACAACTACGCGCAAGCGAATCATTGAAATAAAATTGAACCATATGTTAGTCCCGAAATGACCTAGTTTGTGTTGAGTGGACGTAAAACCCCCCCTCTCTCTCTCTATCTCTCTCTCTCTCGCTCTCCCTCTCTCTCTCTCTCCCTCTGCCTGGCTGTCTCTCTTTAAAGCTAGTTAATCCGACATCACTTATTGCCGGAACTATATCATGTCGCGTGTGGTAGCATTGGGTTCCCGGGGACCGATATATAAGTCTCAATTTGCACCCGATGACATTGACAAAATATATTTACCTAAAACTCAAGGAGAAGCAAAGTTTGTTTGAATTTATTTTAAATAACTCATACCTTATTTATACTTACTGAACCATGTAGTGACGTAACCAACTATTTTTATCTATTTACACACAGTAAAACATAGTATGAATGAAAAATCACAAAGTATTGTGTCATTGTTTGGGAGTTATTCGGTACAAATTGATTATCATGGCCGTGAAATAAATCATACACCAAATATTAGTAATGCTGCAAAAATATATATTTTGACTAAAGCCCCTCCCCCCATCCCGACCACAAAACCATACACGCTGTCGTTTGTGTCAAAGGCAACCCAAGTATTTTTGACTACAAATTATTACATATATAATAATATAATAATCACGTTAAAATTGTGAATTTTTTCATTAAATAAAAAAAAAATACCACATTCAATTCAGCATTACTACCACCATTAAATTTAAAATAAATACCACCATTAACTTCAAAATTACTATCACCATTAAATTTGAAATAAATACCACCAATAAATACAAAATAAATACCACCATTAACTTCAAAATTACTACCACCATTAAATTTAAAATAAATACCACCATTAAATTTAAAATAAATACCACCATTAACTTCAAAATTACTACCACCATTAAATTTAAAATAAATACCACCATTAAATTTAAAATAAATACCACCATTAACTACAAAATTACTACCACCATTAAATTTAAAATAAATACCACCATTAAATTTAAAATAAATACCACCATTAAATTTAAAATAAATACCACTAATAAAAAAAAAATAAATACCACCAATAAATACAAAATAAATACCACCATTAAATTTAAAATAAATACCACCATTAAATTTAAAATAAATACCACCAATAAATTTAAAATAAACACCACCATTAGATTTAAAATAAACACGGCCATTAAATTCTATGTAAGGCCTATGGTGCTGCAATCTGATTAAAATACAGATCTATATTTCGTTTCGTTTTTTTTTATATTTTCGATGGATTACACTAGTAAACGGAGAACGCTAGATCGGAGACGGTCCTACGCAAATTGTGACGTCATATGTGAATTGTTGGTTAGGGTAAGGGTTAGGCTTGATCATGGGTTAGGGTTAGGGCTAGCCCTGTTTATATCTCGGGACTTTGACCAAATCTACAGGTCCTAGCCCTTACCCTAACCCTAACCCACAATCTATATATGACGTCATATGTGCTAAAATGCGTAGGACCGTCCCTAGTAAACTCGGAGAACGCTAGATCGAAGACGGTCCTACGCATTTTAGCACATATGACGTCATATATAGATTGTGGGTTAGGGTAAAGGCTGGGACATGTAGATTTCGTCAAAGTCCCGAGATGTAAACAGGACTAGCCCTAACCCTAACCCTTGGCCAAGCATAACCCTTACCCTAACCCACAATTCACACATGACGTCATAATTTGCGTAGGACCGTCTCCGATCCAGCGTTCTCCGTAGTAAAAACAAGTAAAACGATATTTTGAACTATAAAAACGAAACGAAATAGGATCTGTGTTTTACTCAGATTGGTGGTGCTGCTGAAACTTTAGAAAAAAATGAAATGGGGTTTAACGTCCTACTGTTCTGCACTATCTAGGCTAATAAGGACGGGCTAACGCCAAATAGAAACAGGGGTCGCGGGGATGGAGTTGGATGACGCTGCATCATAAGGTCTGTCATCGGGACAATTGGCGTGGTATCGATTCCTCGATTGTGCGTGACATTGAGTGCAGAGTTGTGCGTGACAGGGTTGTCTGTCCAACCTCGAAGGTTGGCTCCTTGTCCTCCGGTTTCCTCCTACTGCTAAAGACCCCCACCCCCACTCCCCCCTCTCTTTATCTCTCTATTATTCGCCAAGATTTGTGCTATTAGGGAACAGTTTCCCTAGCAGCAGTGAATTCCAATACGCCAACGTTTATACCGGACCTCTTTTTTAGCCCTACCCGAACGACATTTTCAGTCCTGCACCACTGATTTGCTGACAAATGTTATCGTTCAAATAGCGAATGATTTAGTCAGCAAAAAATGGAATGTGGATTGACGTTCTATACTGCTCTGCTCCGACTGGGCCGATTAAACGGGCATACGCCATACAACGGAAAGCGTAGGCGAAATTTCAACTGCACAGTGATCATTTACGTGCACGACCTTGGGTTTAGTCCCTTCCAAGTTACCCTTGTTAGGACCGCTGTGCTGCAGCACTGACAAGGGGAAGTCATATTGGAAATATAGGCAGCGAATAGAACTCTTGATTTGGTTGTCTGACGGAGTAACCTATATGCACCGATTCACCCCTGATTGCACTCTATGGAAGTACTCTATCACGATTTACGCGGAAGTTTTCGTTTGTTTAGTTAAAGATGCCGTTTCCATTAGCAACGCTCAATGGAAAATGAAAATAGGCTAAGGAACGCGATCGTCTTTTCTGCTTCGACTGGGCTAATGAAGACAGGCATACGTCATACGATGTGCAATGACAGGAAATCTACCTGGACAGCGTCGCTACGGTAATATCGAATCCCAAATGACATGGTATCTTTTCGTGCATGCCAATATGTACAGGGGGCGTCGAAGCGGGGAAATGTAGAGGTGGGTTGGTCTTATGGTTAGCACCCGCGTGCTGTACAGGCCCGTATTTGGGGGAGGGGGTGGCTACTGAATTTTTGGAGGGGCTGAGGATGTGGCCTTCAAAGAACACTCCTACGAAATCTATATTTTGGGTGAAATATCGGAGGGGGGGGGGGCTAATTCGATTTTTGGGCCCGGTGCTGTATCACAAAGCCTGTCATTAAGTCAACTGGGGTGGTTTCGAATCCCTGTACAACCTCGTTGGTTTTCTCCGGGTCCTACGGTTTCCTCCCATTGCTAAAGACCCCTACGCGCAAGCAAATTATTGAAATAAAATTAAAACCATCTGTTAGTCCCGAAATGACCTAGTTTGTGTCGAGTTGACGTTAAACCCCATTTCACTCTCTCTCGCGTCGAAGGGGACCCTGAAGAAATCCCGAAAAGAAACTCGCCTATTAATCAGAGTACGTCTACAGAGGTGCGATAGACACTGTTAATTACGTTGATTCTAAATTCGTATAAATTCCCGGATTTCACCAAAAATATTATATCATTATGTTTTTAAATTTCCAATGTATCCGTCTACCCGAACAAATCTGATAGACTAATATTATTATTATTATAATCATTTTTACAGCGCGCAATTCACTGGGTGCTCAAATGCGCTTTACAAAACATTATAAAATATCACAATATAGTATCATAGAGAAAATAAAATAAAAATATAATCCTGAATTATTAAGTAAACAACACCTATTAGTCCATGCAAAAAATGGCACGTTAAAATTGTACATAAATAACATAAAAGTGTAAAAATTGACAGAGGTAGAAAGCGAGCCGCATATTGCGCTCAGCCTCACTCTAATAGTGTTCCGTCTACGCTCTTCGTTTAATCCCAGCAACCAACCTTTCCGTTGCGTGCGCTGCAGCAAGTGACTCCATTTGTTCGTCTCATCAGAACGGTAAGACGTTGTTCCTTGCCAGACTGAATAATCCCGAGATCGAAATCCGGACCGCCTGGTTAGTGATCCAGCGCACTACGCACTGAGCTACTTATAGTTAGGGGTAGAGGGAGGGAGAGAGAGAAATTGGATTAACTTCCACTCAACACAAACTAGATCCTTTCAGGACTATGGTTAATTTTATTTCAATAATTCGCTTGTGCGTAGGGATCTTTAGCAGTCGAAGGAAACCGGAGGTCCCGGAGAAACCACACGAGGTTAGACAGACGACCTTACTCCGGGGATTCGAAACCACGCCAGTTGACTCAATGACAGGCTTTGTGATACAGTGATATTAGACCCCCCCCCTCCGACGCCCCTACTCGTTGTCGTGTACAGCCGGAATCGAAACCACACCAGTTGGCTCAATAACAGACCTTATTATACAACGCATATGCGCTAACCATTCGGCCATCACACCCCCTTACAGTTAGGGGAATATGATATAATTATTATGGTCACCGTCGAGTTAAAATAAAATATTCTATAAATCTATTTGAACAGATCATGTTAACTAACAAGTTTATAAAATAGCCTGGGGGCACCATCTGATGTTTTTATTATATATAAATAGGGTAATGATAATATACATATATACACACGGGACAAAGTGGTATTATATAGCGGTTGAACTATTATCTATGTTAGGGCAGTGTTATTCGGTGCAGAATCAACAACTGATCCAGTAAACGATTTTTAGACGAACTGTACCGACGTGGGGTCGTGTTGTAGAATTCTATAAAATGTAAATTCTTCCGCATTATTCCACATAGGTCATTTCGTCGATGTTATTTCGTCCAAACTAATGATTTGTGAGTGTTGTAATGATTTCAACATAGCTAAAATACTTTCAATAATAGTGCATAATCGGCTATCTGTCATATTATATACGCCTACTTTTGATTTCGAGGAAAAGAAGACGGAAATGCTACTGTTCAGGGTAGGACACCTGACCAAGTAGTGGGAATTATCAAACTAAAGATTGATGATTAGAGTAGCTCAAAAAAAAGAAGAAAGATTTATTCCCTTTAATTTCTAATTTTCAAAATTAATTTCTAAAATTAATTTCTAATTTTCAAAAAGAAATTTCTAATTTTCAAAAAGAAATTTCTAATTTTCAAAATCAATTTCTAATTTTCAAAATTAATTTCTAATTTTCAAAATTTCTAATTTTCAAAATTTCTAATTTTCTAAATTAATTTCTAATTTTCAAAATTTCTAATTTTCAAAATTAATTTCTAATTTTCTTAATTAATTTCTAATTTTCTAAATTAATTTCTAATTTTCTAAATTAATTTCTAATTTTCAAAATTAATTTCTAATTTTCAAAATTAATTTCTAATTTTCAAAATTAATTTCTAATTTTCAAAATTAATTTCTAATTTTCTAAATTAATTTCTAATTTTCAAAATAAATTTCATACGGTTGTAGTGAATAAAGAATGTACACTCACTGAATTCAGAAACTGTACTTGAGTTAATCTAGCAGCTAACCTGTCTAACCCGAGCATGTTAATTCGTTAAATCGAGTTCCTCAAAATAAACACGAACATATAATATTTATATTTGTTATCAATCAGATGTGAGAGTTCACCATGTCTTAATTAAACACACGGCTACTCATAGAGATACAGGTGTCAGTGTTCTGTTATCAGATTATGATTATGGATTTAAGACATTTTAAAATATTAAGAATTTTAAAACAAATCTTAAAACCGAACTTTTTAAACTATGACCATGGTGACATTTTAATGTGTTAAAACTATTTTTTGTATTTAAATGTGAAGAGCGCCGTGGAGCAGCTGTTAGCTGGAGCATTCAGCGCTGTACAAATTGATTATTATTATTATTAATCAATATTTGATGATATACGGGAGGGATTAGGAGGAGCCGAACAATAGGACGTTATACCCAATTTGATTGACAAGTTATTATGTGGTGTTTCATGTTGTTCATGCATGACCTACCTAACAGTGCACGCCCAAGGTACCCTATTATTATCATTATTGTCCGATTTATTCGATCCCTGCATTGGCCGAGAAAGTTCATCTCGATTTTCCGGCGTGATTTTCACTTGTCAGTGATGCAGAAGGAGGGCCTGACAAGAAAAGCTGCCTAGTCGTTCGGATGGGACGAAAAACCGAGGTCAAGTGTACACATTGGAGTGCACGTAAAAGAACCCTTGGCAGTTGGAATTCGATATAAGAGTAGGCCGTAGCGCCGCTGCCCGGGCAAAAATTTCCCGCATTGTACACTGTATGGCGTATGCCCGTCTTCCATTAGCCCAGGTTAGGTGCAAAAGAGTAGGACGTTAAACCACATTTCGTTTCTGTTCGATTTATATAGCGCTTCATTACACATGAACGTTTCTAGGCGCATTCACAACACAAAAGTTCAAAAACATTCTTGAAATAGATGTGTTTTTAAGTTAGTCTCAAAGTCCTGGATTGAAGAGGACTCTCGGAGAGATTTTGGAAGATCATTCCACAGTTTAGCTGCTCTGGCGGAGAAAGCTTATTCACCAGAACATTTATTATAGTTAGGAATCCTCAGTATGTTACGATGATTTGAAGAACGAAGGTTGAATCGACGGGGAGAAGAGAAATCAAGGAGTTCTTTTAAATAAATGGGCGCAGTGTCAGAATAAATCACCATGTTTTATCGCTCAGCCTAATACTGTAAAAATCTGACTAAAACACGGATTCTTTTTCGTTTCGTTTTTTTATAATTCCAAATTTCGTTTCACTTGTCGTCACGTTATGTAACGGATATCATCTAAATTATAAAAACCGAAACGAAATATGAATCTGTATCATCAGCAGTATATTTTGCACCTAATGCACTTTTTACTTGTTTACCTCTTACCCCAGTTCAACCATTAATCTATGATACAAGAACGATGATATAAATTTAAGATACGTACAGCAGTTTATATTCAAGTTGTCTATCAACCAAAGTACACCAGGAGGACCGCACTACACTGTTAGAAATATTCTGGTTATTTTACCCTAAAACTACGGGCAGCAAAAGTTGCCCCTAAATCATACGTAAAATTACACCGTTAGTTATTTAACATTTTACTGTAGAATTACATGTATGTTAATTTACATTTCTTGTAAAAATACATCACAGTGTTAATTTACATTTCTTTTGTAAAATTACACCACAATGTTAATTTATATTTCTTGTAAAAGTACATCACACTGTTAATTTACACTTTCGTTAAAAATACTAAATTTTGGTTATTTTACATGCAGGATTCGGGCAACTTTTGCTGAGAATTACCAACCAGTATTAACATTACTTCAGTATATATTGAATATCAAAAACCCATTTTGTAGACGGGGGCATTGCTTTCAGGTGCAAGCTCGCGGTACTATCTATTTGCAGGCATTAAAACCCTGCTTAATAGACAGTCTGTTCCAACTTACCCTGGCCAATCGGTTTAATTAATCGTCTCCAAGCTCACTTGAAACCAAGATGATACAACGGCCACTAAGCCAAAACATTTTCTTATACATTTAAGAAAAAACGTACAGATTGATTAACGCACGCTAAATATT
The DNA here is from genome assembly GCA_948474765.1 of Patella depressa. Lineage (NCBI taxonomy): Eukaryota > Metazoa > Mollusca > Gastropoda > Patellidae > Patella > Patella depressa. The sequence continues at coordinate 5,210,619 of OX419721.1, forward strand.
AATACACTTTATCGATTTTATAAATAATGGAAACAAGATATACATGACATGCAATATACAAATATTTTTAAAATGTGATTGACCATATTATGGTTATCAAATTGAAATGAATTCTATAAGTAGATAATTATAAGGAATGTTTTGTTGCTATATGGAATAATAAAATAAAATAAGAAATAGTAAATTTACCGATTACGAGAACTCCCAATAAGTAAATTTACAAACTAACGTTTCTAGACGTAAATCTGAAAATAACATGCTGGTTATGTTATATTCCGTTCAATTTTGAAATATTGCATAATAATGTGCCTTGTGAATATTGGTAAATATTCCTAATTCGTTTGAAGGAAAAAGCAAATACTTTAACTGCTGTAATTTTATCTATATTTCTTTCCTAAAAGTAATGTGAATAAAAGTTACATGCCTGCTTCGTTACTTTCAGCTCAATTTTATTGCATAATATGTAAGAACGTACTTTTTAGCGGATTTTCAATGTCTTTGATTTCATCGCTGCTTATTGACAAAATGACACGAAACTCGATAAACATACACGAAACACAGTAAAAATACATCAGACTTGGTAAAAAATACATCAGACTTGGTAAAAGTATAATATTATAAAATATACCGACAATTGCGGTGCAAAATCTACTATTTGGTTGTGAACTTCAACGATCACTGTTAATTGGTTGTGTGTTGAGAAATGTCAACAAAAATATCTCAATTTTGATTTCATTACTACTAAATAAAACGTTTGTTTGATATCAACTTTTTAGTAATTTTTACGACAACCAATATGGGCTACGATACATCTTAATACAGTTGGAATAGACTACATTACTGTATTTTGACGTAACGTGTGTAAAATGACCTATATCAGGGTAAAATCACCTGTATAATGTGGGGAATTTTACGTGCATTTGTATTATCACATCTTAATATAGTTGGAATACACTGTACATTACTGTATTTTGACGTTACGTGTGTAAAATGACCTATTTCAGGGTAAAATCACTTGTTTAATGTGGGTATTTTTACGTGTATTTGTACTATCACTCCTATTTTGCTGTGATAAAACATACATATGTAAAATAACATACAACTACGTAAATATTTTACCATATTCTTACGGTAAATTAACATTTATTTCTAACAGTGTACCCACAACAACAATTGGGTTAATGTCAGTGCGTATATTAGATAGACACAGTTGATTTTCAAGTACCGAGGGACCACACCACCAATAACAACAAGTGTGTTTATGAAGGACAAGAGGACCGCACTACCCACAACAACTGGGTTAATTTCGGTGCGTATATTACAGAGGTACAGTTTATATTCATGTTGTCTTTCAGCCGAAGTACAACAGGAAGATCACACTAACCATAAGAAATTGGGTTTCGCGCTACAGAAAGGAGCCTCTCAGTTCACGAACTTAAAAAATATCAAGGCAATCTGGCAGCAATAAAACTATATACACGTATATCAATCAATAACTAATTGTGAAGTAAAACATCGTTGGCCTTAAATATTAATAAATATAGGCCTAGTTAAACTTATACATATCCTGCAATGTATTCATATCCTGTAACTTGTCCTCTCAATCTGGGCGCCGCATGTTCTACAACCTTCTCTGGTCGAAAAAGGTAAGGTATTTAGCACTATTTCATTATAATCTGACACGCCGTATTCAACAGTAGTTTAGAGTTTCGAGAGCAATATTTGGGTCTCGACTTGCACCCAATGACCATGACGAAATACCTTTGGCTATAATTCCAATTGAGATAAATTACTTTTAACATGTATTAGTTTGTAGCTTTTGTTATTCAAATGTATTGAAATACAATATAGCGTGACCAACTATTTTTAATTCCCCGTCCTCGGATAAGCATTCTATGATTGAAGAACAGTAATGTGTTGTGTCATAGTTTGGAGTTGTTCGGTGCAAACTAATTAATGCTACATGTTCAAGCGCCTTGACAGTTCGGATGGGACGAAAACCCGAGGTTCCGTGTACACATTGGCGTACACGTAAAATTCCCATGGCAGTTGGAATTCGATATAAGAGTAGGCCGAAGCGTCGTTTCCTGATAGCACACTGTATGATTGCTCATCTTCATTAGTCTTGTTTCGGAGCAGAAGAGTAGGACGGTAAACCCCATTCATTTCTTTGACAGTTGAAAATTGAATATTAGTAGGCCGCCATTGTCATAACAAAATTTATGTAGTATGCCCGTCCTCGGTATCCCGGTTACTTCAAGATCATTCCCAGGGGCGGATCTAGGATCTAAGGGGGGGGGGGGGCGCAAAATGAGGGCACGCCGCTGCGAGGGGGTTGAGGGGGGTGTCCCCCAAGACAATTATCCGTCATTTCCTTGCATCTGTACACATTCCAAGAGCTATTTGGCTTATATTTTCCTCTAAGTAAACGTTTGGAGAGGACATATTTGGGTCTGAAAAATGGCACTTTCAGCAGTAAAAAAGGGCACTGTCGAAAATCGGGGGGGGGGGGATCCGCCTCTCATTCTATATCATTTTAGGATAGAAAGTGCCTGGGTGGATCACACTGTTCCTCGAAAGACCTGGCAATGTAAAATTTCTCTTCGGGTGGGAAGTAAACCCCAGCCGTTTGTAGATTTTAGCGTGCACTTAAGAGGGCCTCGGACAGATGGCGAATTCGTTGGGTTTTTTTTAAGGGGAGTTGGGCACTCCCCACCTAGACTAACTATATAATTGGACGTTCATTGGTGGCGAATCGTTCGTCATGTCAAATATGGACATTTACGTTAAAAATTTGAAAAGGCGAATATTTGACTTTCTTAACTGCACGCATTCAAAATGTATGATGTTTTCAAATTCCATTTTACAGCTGGAAGTAGATAGTATCTTAAGTTGACACAGCGTCTTGCTATAGCTCGTTATACCCCACCTTAAACACCTCGACAACTACAGATAGCCCCCCCCCCCCTCCACACACACACACACGCATTAATCAACAAACAATTATCCCGTCATGTTGTTCTAAAATATACAAAAGAAATGAAATGGGTTTTAACGTTCTACTGTTCTGCTCCGACTGGCTCCACGAAGACGGACATACCCAATACATTGTACTATGAGGTTCATTGTGCCCGAGCAGTGCCACTACGGCCTACTCTTATACCGGATTCCAACTGCCAAACGACTAGACAGCTTTCTTTGTCAGACCCTCCGTCCTGTATCACTGACAAGAAGGAAACCACGCCAGAAAATCAAGATGAACTTTCTTGGCAAATGCAAGGATCGAACACCCGACCTCCAGGATAGCGAGCCAGCGTCTTAGTCACCGTGATCCCCTTTTTGTTTCTGTAGTCAGCGTTTTATTCACTTAACCACCATTAAGAAGGGTGGGGTGGGGTGGGATGGCCTAGTGGTCTAGAGTGCCGCGCATCGACCTCTAGCTTCTAGCTGGCCGGTCACCTCTGGCTTGCGGCTGTGGTTTCGATCCGTGGTGTGAGCGTATGTGGCATGGAGATAGGGGCGCCTTCTCAACCTCGTGGGTTTCCTTCGGGCGTTAAACCCCGTTTCTCTCTCTCTCTCCATTAAGAAGGCAGTGTTTCCAATGCGTAATCTTGAAACTGTACCCAAAAACCTTTGGAGTATAATAGCATGATAAAGAGATATTATTCGCACCAAAGGAGATAATGTCATTCATAATATATACATGGCTATTGAATTATAGTGTATTAAGCCATTTAACACTATCACAGGCCTTAAGATCTAACGCGCACCGATTAACCCATTCGGCCACCCACCCAAGACCTTCTTGAGGATATTTCATTCATCGCTAATGTTATGTATATATCTGTTTATTTCTAGTGTAGTACTTCAACAATTCAACACTACTACAGGGCTTATCATCTAACGTGCACCGATTAACACATTGGACTCTCCACCCCGACTTCCACACCAAAGACGACATTTCATTCATAATGTTACGTATATTTCTGTTTATTGATACATGTATTTTGTTAAATTACATTTTAAAATAGAATATTTCGGTTATACACCCTTCAGGTATAATGCAGTAGTCAATGTTAAACTTTCAAACCCACTTGAATCTTTTAAAGGAATTTTGAAAACTCATTTATTTGATTTGGACCAAGATTATTTTTGTGTAAATATTGTAAAGTGTACTTGTGCCTTGAGTAGCAATCTGATTAAAACACAGATCCTATTTCATTTCGTTTTTTATAGTTCAAAATTTTGTTTTAATTGTCTTTACTACACTAGGATCTGGACGAGTCGTTATATAACCGGCATTTTTTAAAACAGCTTTATTTTCAAATGAAACACCATATAAACAATTTTCATTATAATCTCTGATAAAATAAGGTAATATTTTCACTGTCATCGTTAAATAAGGTGATTATATTCATATGTGTGGACAATCTGTTTCACAGAGAATTACTTACGAATTATATCTGTAACAGACAACTGTCCGCAACAGGTGCGTTGACAGCACGCGCCGTTAGTCATTGGCTCAACGGCTCGTGCAATGTTTACTTAACACCTAACTGCTTCGGGCAAAATGATGCATTTTACTCATTTTAATACCCATTTACACTAAATAGGAAATATTTTTTTAACTTCAAATACTTCAAACGTCTTTATTTATTTTTATTTTACCTCAAAAAAATGTTTGAGAATTTAATTTGTCGGAGTAAAAAAGTTAATATGCCGTACACATTAAGCCTTGTCAATGTCATGCTTATCAGTGATTGTAGCGGCCAAGCGAATATTCACTGCGGGATCAGTTTGATGTGTGGCATTGAAAATGATTTCTAATACTTATAAATACTGTATACAAAACATTTACATCAATTTTGAAACAGTACAATAAAGCATTTTACCATATAAAAGACATTCTTTTTAGAAGTATACTTGTATCCTTTTCTTGAGAAGTAAAAAATAAGAGATATCCCTTAAAAACCTTTTTAAGTTAGTTACTGCTATATAATCCTTTCATAATTTGGTCTTCAAAAAAACTTTCCTTCCGTTTAATTATGTTATCTCCCTTGCTTTAATAACCGGCATTTTGGGTGATGTGGAGAATTAGCCAATGAAATAGTATGGGTGAGGTGTACCGAACTGTGGGTAAACCACTAGAAACGTCAACGCTGATTGATTAATCAATATCTGACGTCATCATCCGCTCATATGACACCTGACGCGACCTTTCGCTACAATTATAGTGTAGACCAGCGAAAGTATAATAAAACGAAACCAAATATATATCTGACAACGCAGACGATGTGGTGGGTGAGTGTTTTGTAACATATGGAAGGTAACCCGAATATTAAAATAATTGGTGGTCTGATCCCAACTAGCGAAAGCAAATGTCAACAAGAGTTGTTTCCCATTCACCTTAAATCCGCTAGTAAGCTACCTATTGATAGTCGCGACATTGGCGGGGTTTAAAGCGTTCATGACAGATGGTCTACTCTTTTTGTGCCATCAGTTTTTTTTTCAAAATCTTTTTACCTGACACGGTATATAAGTGACTATATCTATTAAAATAATAATGTATTGAGGCATTGAAAAATACCTAGACGCCAGCTGGGCCGATTGCAAAAAATTCTTGATGGAAGCCTTGAAGCTTAGCCGGAGAAGGGCAGGGGCCAAGTTTTTGTCTACGATATCACTTCGGTCGAAACGGACGTTAAATAAAACTTTTTCACACACAGACACACGTGGCGAAGTTAAAGCCTTCTGGTTTAAGCGGAGTTAGGGTAAGGGTCACGTTAAAGACTTCGGTTTAGGGCGGAGTTGCGGAGGGGGGGGGGTCGAGATCCCTCGGGTTGGGGGCCAAGATAAAGCCTGCGGGTTTAGACAGAGTAGGGCAGGGGGCCAAGTTAAAGCCTCCAGGTTTAGGCAAAGTTGGGGTAAGGTCCAAGCAGTGGCGGCGCCTTCCCTCTGTTTGCCCCCCCCCCCTAATAATTTTCGGAAAAAAAATGTCTAAAATGCTACCTGGCTGCATTCTATTTTACAAAATATAGTGGCGAAAATATTCATTCACTTTGAGTCACTCTTACTCCGCCCGCTCGACACTTTCTTCTCTGGTCGGATTAACTAGTGATTTGGCGACAGACGGTATCTGTTAAGCTCTATTTATCTCGACGATCAATGCCTGAAATACTGCCAGACTGCATTTCGGGCAGTCTACTTTTCAAATTACATGTATTGGGGACTTCATTGAGTTTCATGTGACACTTTCCTCTCTGGGGTCGGAAAGACTAGTGATCAGGCCACAGGTGACATCCGATCAGCTCTATTTATCTCTACGATCGGTGCCTGAATACTGTCAGGCAGCATTTCCAACAGTCTATTTTCCAAACCCCCCACAAGGACTCGCTACTTTAGCGCTCACAAAGGTACTTCGTTGAGGTTCACAAGTCCGTTCGTTTGCCATTTTGGTCTCCGATCGTATAAACTAGTGATCAGGCTACGGACAGTATATATGTGGTCAGATTTATTTATCTCGACGATCGGTGCCTGACTGAATACGCTGTCAGAGAGCATTTCCGAGAGTCTATTTTTCAAAATTTTCTGAGGGAGGTCCCCCATACCCTCCATAAATACTCCCGACATTGGCGCTCGAGAGTGGGATTCGTCGAGGTTCGCAAGTCCGTTCATTTGACACTTTACCGCAACGGTCATTGCCTAAAATACTGACAGGCTGCATTTCCGGCAGCCTGTTTTTCAAAATTTTCTGGGGGAGACCCCGCCCCTTAGTTGATACTCGTGCCTTTGCCCCCTTAACCTTAACCACTGGGTCAAAGGTAAAGCTTTCGGTTTTAGGCGGAATTAGGATGGGGCCACGTTAAAGGGTTCTAGTTTAGGCGGATTTGGTGGTGGTGGTGGGGGGGGTATAGCCTTCAGGTTAAGGCGAATTTGGGTTTGGGCCAGGCAAAATCCTTGAAATGCAGAAACTATGTAAACTTGTTTTGATGGTTGGTTCGTCGTCCACTTCCACCAAGAGAAATATCGCAGACACTGTTTAAATGTTTTTGTGACCAAGGTACTAGATCCCCGACTAAAATGTCTAATGTTGAAATCCGTGCCGTGGGCCCACAAGAATCTTCTAGATTTTTAAGTCAGGCCTCGCGAAAATATGCTTAGCTGATCAGGTGGAAGGGAAATCAAGGTCTATCCATGTACAACATAGAAATACAAAAAACATATCACGTGTTTGTCACAAAATAGCGGAAGTGTTTACAAGACAGTGAACTCTATTCGAGTTCTAATACTGGTCAGGGGACTGGTGACCCATGATTTTGCATGAGGAAAAAGATCCCGTCACTGCCCTAAAAACAATATTTTTATGTGTTTGCGGTGGAGGGGGTGATTCAAAGTTTCAGTATCTCAATTGTCAGTTGTTCTTGGTGTTGAACGTCCGCAGAAGGTTCTTTTCTGTGGGATGAGACGGAGTACCCAGAGAAAACCCACCAAGTTGAGAAGGCGTCTCTATCTCCAAAACAAGACCGTAAGCCAGAGATGACCGATCGGCCACAGCCCAGAATGCGATGCTCTATATCTCTAGTCTACACCTTCCTCCTTAATTCCATAGATAGATATGTCTATATTGGTAAAGGCTATTGGGGCAAAAACGTCGCCATTATCGAGTTGCCCACGAATCCCTTAATTGACCGTGACCGGTCGGGTATAGCGCCCCCACCCCTAACACAACCTTAATTGTCTAAATAGCTATGTCTATATGCACTTGCAAAGGCTATCGGGCCAAAGATCGTTGCCATAATCAAGTGACTCACAAAATTCAGTTTTCAAGGCGGGTTGTCCGAAAATACTTTATTCCACGCGTCGCCTCGATAGCTATATCAATGTATACATGCCAAAGTTATCGTGGCAAAGATCATCGCCATTGTCATGCCACCCTCAACAGTGGCGGATCCAGGATTTTTTTTGAGGGGGGTGACAACCCCATGATTTGTCTCACCGACCGCGGTTTACGGAGCTAATTTCTGTCGCTAGTAACATAGATGCTGATTGTGTGTCTGATAAGATGCGCAAAGCGTGATATTTTATATATATACGACCATGCGTGCATGTCCCGGAGGAAGCTTGTAGGACCCGGGATTCCTATACACCGGTGGGTAGGGGGTGACTAGTCACCCCAGTAACACCCCCACCCCCTGGATCCCTCCCCTGCTCAAACAAGAAAAGAAGTGGGATTTAACGTCCTACTGTTCTGCTCCGAACTGGGTTAATATGACGGGATCAATCACAAACAATGAGATTACGTAAATGTGTTGTGTAACCCCGTTTCACAACCTTAGCTAACATTTTCGAACGCGTGTACCAATTGATAACGGAAGTAGACCCCATCATACAAGTCAATAAGGTATAAAACAGATCTAAAAGTATTTTGAATCTAATCATAGCCATTTTTGTGGATTCTCTTTGGTTTCTATTTTATATCGTTTCTTTGTAAGCGTAGATAAAAGTTAGCATGGGCGCCACAAATAATAATTTAAATGAAGCCGATTTGGTCTTTGATTCTGAAACCCCTGCTAGCCGAATGAATATCTTCTTCGTAAATTAAACTAATCTGCTTCACGATAATTAAGGTTTCCACTGCGCGGCCAACTCTGAAGTCATCTAATAAAATGTCGTCTCGTGGCGAGAGAGCTGAACAGCTGACGTCTGCACACTTTGACCATAAATGGTGACATTTGCCACTAATGGCGTCTAATTTCCTATTTTCTTGTTCACATCCGGCAAGGAACGGAAGAACAAGAAATATAACAAATGAAGAAATGGTGAAATTCATGTTGGAATTTCTTATAAAATGAGCAATTAAGGTCTCCTATATACTGGCGATTTGTCACTAATAAAGTAAGAGACAATGTCATCTATAATCACGTCGTTGATCGCCTTTACTGGTTTTATCATTTTTAATATTCCATGTTCGTTCATTCCCGGAGGTTTACGTCCACCAAGGCTGATGTGATATAGTGGACACGCGTTTCCGGAGAAATTTGCCAGAGCAAGCCACAAAATCAAGTTTTTTTTACGAAAGCGAATTGTTGAAATAAAATTGAACCATATGTTAGTCCCGAAATGACCTAGTTTGTGTCGAGTGGATGTTAAACCCCATTTCTCTCTCTCTCTCTCTCTCTCTCTCTCTCTCTCTCTATGCCATATAGTGTGATATGGGGACAATTTTGGGGAGAACGCTAGATCGGAGACGGTCCTACGCAAATTGTGACGTCATATGTGAATTGTGGGTTAGGGTAAGGGTTAGGCTTGATCATGGGTTAGGGTTAGGGCTAGCCCTGTTTACATCTCGAGAATTTAACGAAATCTACGGGTCCTAGCCCTTACCCTAACCCTAACCCACAATCTAAATATGACGTCATATGTGCTAAAATGCGTAGGACCGTCTCCGATCTAGCGTTCTCCCAATTTTGGTCTTTCATCGAATTCCAACTTGTACGTGCATGTCAATAGATGAACGGGATTTCCGCCATGCACCATTGACAGGGGATCGAACACGCGCCCTAAAGGGTAACTAGTCAGCTTCTTACCCACTTAGCCACCGTGGCTCCCTAATAAATGGAGAGAGAAAAAAAAGATAGGGGTTGTTTAACGTTCACTCGGCAAGAGCTTGGTCATTTCGGGACTAACACATGGTTCAATTTCATTTCAAGAATTCGCTTGCGCGTAGGCGTCTTTAGCAGTGGGAGGAAACCGGAGTACACGGGGAATACTTACAAGGTTGGAAACTCAATGGCAGACCTTATAATACAGATCGCATGTGCTAACCATTCGGCCATCCCCCATTTTCTTTAAAGATATATGTACCGCATTCTCTAACTAGCAGATTTTTTTGAACCAACAGATTTAAACCTCAAAATGGTTTTCTCTCTCAGGAAAGCAACATTTGTCCTGGAGGCTGATTAAAAACGACCAAGGTATTCCGACCTGCTTCTTTCAAAGACCAGTATAGTTATTAATCTGTAAAAGAATAAATAACCACGTCTAGACTCTGTACGGAGTTAAAGCATATTATAATACGTTCATCTAGGCCTACAAACCGTTTTAATCTTACCAATCTCCACATTTATCAGATACAACGTTTGATGACTTCAATTCATAAATAAGTTGATCACAATCTGATTAAAACACAGATCCTATTTCGTTTCGTTTTTTTAATAGTTCCACACTAGGATCTGGAAGAGTTGTTATTTAACAGGCGTTCTAGTTGTGTGAGGAATTAGTCAATGATGCGATCGCTTTCGACGAGTTCTTGATGCGTTTTTCAATGGATCTGTAGGTAAACCCCTAGAAACGTCAACGCTGATTGATTAATCAATGACTGACGTCATAGGGTCGAAACCCGCAAGCATCTTCAAGAAATTCTGCAGCAATGGCCTCACACTATTTTCAAACTAAATCTTATATTTAAACACATCACTGAAATACACAAAATTAAATAAAACCGTTTTCAGCCTTCCTAAGTTATTCGAAACTAGGCAGTGTGGACAATTTTGTTTTGTGACGTCGTAGAGAGATAAATAATGGGCAGTATTTAAGAATATTGCAAGTACCGGTGTTAAGAATTGCTTAATCAATATGCATAGTCAATGATTAATATGCATAATTAATATGCGTAGTCAATAATATGCATAATTAATATGCATAGTCAAAGATTAATATGCATAGTCAACAATTAGTATGGATAGTCATCAATTAGTATGCATAGTCAACAATCAGTATGCATAGTCAACAATCAGTATGCATAGTCAACAATCAGTATGCATAGTCAACAATTAATGTGCATAATTAATATGCATAGTTAATGATTAATATGCATAGTCAACAATTAGTATTATAGTCACCAATTAGTATTAGTATTATAGTCACAAATTAGTATTATAGTCACAAATTAGTATGCCTAGTCAACAATTAGAATGCATAGTCAACAATTAATGTACATAATTAATATTCATAGTCAAACATTAATATGAATAGTCAACAATTAGTATGCATACTTAGTATGCACAATCATCAATTAATATGTATAGTCAACAATTAAACATACATTGTGCAAGAGCTAAATCTGCCTATTGGAGGTCTTACTTTAGGCCTGAAATGTAATCTTAATTGTTAACTAGACCTGCATGCAGGAATGACGGGTTTCACTGGTGCCACGTCACCCTTTAACATGTCACTTCCGGTGCCACGTTACCTTTGAACATATGTCACTTCCGATACCAATGAAACCATTAAACAGGTTTCCCCATAAGCATTGCACACTTCAAATAAATTGGACGCAGAATCAACCAAATCCAGCAATATCAATTCATTTTATACTTTTGTTACTTGTAAGTGATCCTGACAAAAATACATTACTTCCGGTGATAATGAAAATGTTCAATTAGTTTTATGAAATCCGAATTGCCTTTTGATATCATGTAGTGAAAATGTTATGTAAATAGAATAATAATTGCCACTTTTATAGATCATAAACCTTGAAAAGTGACTTGTAGACAATCGCCTATTTCTCTGCAACCGCACAAGTTAGAAACCATTTTGTGGTATCTGTATGATCGTATGGGTTCAATCTATTTGTTGATTGGAATCAAATATCATAATTTTGAAAACATTACAAATCAGACTCATTTGAATAAAATATCTGTTTTGAAGGCTAAAAATTCAGTTTTTGTCAAAATGGCATCACTTCCGGTGATACCAAAAAATTTAAATTAGTTCTATAAAATCGTAAATGGCATAAGACATCATATGGTGAACATTTTATGAAAATCGAATAATAACTGATTCTTTTAGAGCCAAAATAAAGTAAAAAGTGACTTGTGGATAATCGTCCATTTCTCTGCAACCGTACAAGTTAGAAACCATTTTGTGGTATCTATATGATCGTATGGGTTCATTCTATTTGTTGATGGGAACCAAATTTCATAATTCTAAAAATATTACAAATAATACTCATTTGAATAAAAAATGTATTTTTAAGGCTAAAAATCCAGTTATTGCCTAAATGACGTCACTTCCGGTGACAGTGAAAGTGTTAAAATGGTTTGTAATAGTCGACTGTGGAAATAGGCAACAGACAGAGAAAAAAAAATTGAAAATCGAATAATAATTGATTCTTTTACAGCCAAAATAACGTGACAAGAGACTCATGCAAAATTGCCCATTTCTCGGCAACTGCTCATATTACAAACTAAATTTCACATACATTCTCTTTGTATGGATTATTGCTACAAGTTTATGAAAGTATCGAAGAAATATTTTAATATATGAAGACACTGGATGGGTTGTAAATAGCTTATTTTTACCCCTTTTTTTACCTTTTAATCGAAATGGCCCGAAAACAAAATCGAAATTAAAAAAACTGAGTCCGAAATTTTGTGCACCTTTACAGGGCGCATCTTTTGAGTAAGATCAGATTTGTAGTAAATAATATTTGCATTCAAAAAGTGGTACCGAACTGTCAATATTGCAGTTTTTGCTGAATTTACGTCACTTCCGGTGCCTTCAGGATACTTTACCGGTAACAAAAAAAATGACATTTTGAACCACGGAACATATGAACATGGTTTTATACAAATCCAACAATAAATAATTAATGTAGGACTGAAAAACTGAATTAGCCAATAGCGGCCAAGGAAAATTACGGAAACAAAAAATGTTGACATTTTTGCTCAAATCAGATGACTCTTTAACCTTGGTTAATATGTCATATATAAATATTAATAAGTAAAAAAGTTTTTTGTAAAAATTTAAATTTTCAAAATTTGGCGCCTAATATCTTCCAAGATTCGTCGAAAATCAAAAATCAGAAGTAACATAGCTATGTCCCCTGTTTCTGGCTATGTCAAAAAGCATCATATGCTAAAATACAATGATTATTGTTAATATTACGGCAATATTTCAAAAAACGACATTTTCGGTGATTTCGGACGTTTCGCAATGTCGCAGAATGCCGGGAATAGCTTTAATCTCTAAGTCACACCCACTTTCCCAGTAAAACTGAAGACATTGTATCGATCCGACAAGTAGTTGCTGAGATATAAGCAAATTGGAAAAAAAAAATAATAATAAGAAGAAGAAGAAGAATAATAAGAATAATTTTAACAAAAACAATAGTGTTTCACACAAGCTACGCAGTGTGAAACCCTAATTAGACATTTTAAAATTAACTCTCCATGTCATCGCTAGCCTGCGATGTCTAGGATCCGATCTGCTACTCAACGCCCATAATTCAGTCACTAAATTTTCGGTTCTGGGTGGATCAACTTGACTGAAATTTTCAGCAAATTCCCTTTACATTATGTAGTGGCCACCATTTTAACTAATCTCCCATAGTGTATCGTTAATACGCATCTATATAGTCAAATATTACTATAATTGGCATGAAATTATTGTAGCTTGTGTGAACTTCTTGAAGTTATAAGAGAGCATTTCCCACAGTGAAAACTTCCATATTAATTAATCTAATTTCGTGTTTTTTAGTACATTTTTCTTTTAACCAAATCAACCAATGAGCAAATTCTCTCCCGTTGAAATCTTCCATAATTCAAATTTTGTCGATTAATTTTGACGTACACGAGGATTTATCTGTCAGAATTGTGTAAATTATGTCTAAAGTAAACCCACAAGTAGTAAATAAAATATTTAGTTGTAATTTCTAATAAAACAACCACATAACATTCATTTATAGCGGCATTAGACATTTTCGATAGAAAAATAAACGAGATTAAAGTAGCTATGTCTTTAATTCACCGTAATCCACAGTGGTCAACGTTGCAAACACGACTTATTTGTCAATTTAAATCAACATTGATGCTGTTATTTGATCGTTAAAAGATGTGCCTCTTATATCCAATATGCAAGATGAACATAAAATAAGGGAGTCAAATTGTCTTAATACAAGATGTCGACGCGCATCAAATTATTTTCAGAATTGCCATTTCAGAAAATATATATTTGCTTTATTATAAGATTTCTATCTTCAAGGATTATTATGATTTTTATTAACATTTTGAAGAGATTTTTTTTTAGTTCGGTGGTAACGATTTCCTAAGGGTAGATATCATACTTGCTGGATTTAGACGTCAATATTATTAAGTAATTGGTGCTCTCGTACTTGATTGGTTGAGGCAAAATTCAAAATGGCGCCATTTTGAATTTCACGTCATAGTAAATGTGATGGGATTATTGAAACAAGTGGCATCGATTTTCTGAGGATGGACACCAAAATTGCTATGTTAAGAGTTAAATATCCACACATTATTGAGGAATTGGTACTCTCGTACGTGATTGGGTTTCTCCAATGGGTTGACTTCATGGAGGGCTAGCATTCATCAAACAGAACCTTAAAAACCAAGACCCCCCCCCACACACACACTTAATTCCATCTAAAATGCTAGGTTAAGGGTTAAATACCCACATATTATCGAGGAATTGATACTCTCGAACGTGATTTGGTGGGGCCAAAATTAAAAACGGTGCCAAAAAGTTTCTCCAAGGGGTTAACTCCATTGAGGGCTAGCACTGGACAAATAGAACCTTAAAAAACAAGAATCATCACTCTAAAATTCTAATTTACAATTCCCCGACCACGCTATTATCTTAATTCATCGCCAAGTTGGTGCAGAAAGTTGTTTTATTGTATATATGTTTTATTATCTTGTTAGTGGTTTTATATAGATTGTGTTTTCACAAGTCTGTTGACTATAACACGGTCTAAATAGATAAATAAATATATGTCGATCACGTGCAGTCTTTGATTGCAATTTGCCTATATCTGGTTTTTGTTTTGAAAATTTAAGGAAATAAAAGAAGTTTGCTAAGATAAATAATAGCACTATATGTTGATGTTTAATGATGTCTTATTTCAAACAAACGTGTGTAATCTTGTTTGTCACACAAGGACTATAATTTAATACACTTATGTTTTATCTGTACAATTCAGGATGTTTCAGTCAGTATGTCATGGTTGCTGCTAATGGGGTTTAACGTCCGCGTCTGCAGAAGTGGTAATTATACCTAAGATCAGTTGTCTTGTTTTTAGCATTTCCAATGCGTGCTTCCTACACGGGGTAAACCTACGGGGATATGGGATGGAGCCCTCGACTCCAAATCCACACAGTTGAAACGGAAACACTCTTAAAGGGACAATCCCGATAAGAACAGAGTCTCAAAAATTAAAGTCCGAATATTTGTGAAATTTATGGACCAAAATATAGTGGCATGGTGTATTTATCTTGCCTCAAAACTGCTTATCCGGACACGTAACCCTTTTAAGATTTCGGGTCAATTTTTTCATTGGGTGACCTGATAATCGATTAAAGTTTCTTGAGAGGTCTATACAGTGAATGACCCATGCACTGTACTTGATAACAAAAGGTAAATTTCACCTACATATTATTTTTATAGAAAAAAGTCTGGTTTTATCCCGATACTGTATAATACAACAGTCTCCATTTCCAGATGAAGACTGTCAGGTTTAAGTTGTTTACAAGCGTATCACAAATATCGGGTTAGTAGGTGGGCCTTAGGTTATGGATTTTAAAGGATTTTAACACAAAATTAAGCAGTTTTATTCCCCCAAAAGTTATCGGGATTGGCCCTTTAACCACTAACCCCCCCCCCACCACCACCACCACCACCACCACCCCCTCCCATACAAAACTGAAAACCTAAGACACGAATTGTTATTAGAATAATATTTCTGTACATTTAGTGACGTCACCAAGAGTTAAAGAGATGGCGTTATTCGAGAATAATGCACATGCCAGAGCTTAATATTAATTGTTGGTGACTAAATGGTAAGACGCGGGTTCGCTCCCGGTGTTGGCCATCGAGATTTTCCGGTCAGTGGTGCAGGACGGAGGACCTGAAAAGGATAGCTGTCTCGCCGTACCGTCGTACCAATGTGTACACGGAAAGATCCCTTGACAATTGGAATTCGATATATTTCAAGCGTTGAGCATAACACAAGTGAAACATGACACGCTGAGAGAGAAAGAGATAGAGAGAGAGAGGGAGAGAGAGAGATGACACTGTAATGGAAATTTTAAAATGTATTCCGATCTGTTGACGGTCTAATGACAGATCAAGGAAAGGTTAAATGTCAACTGCTGTCTGCCCTTTTCTTGATCGCCATTGACATGAATCAGGTAATCACCGAATGCATTTTCATCCATTGAAATGGAGATGTTGAATACCTTGAATTTTTGTCAACAGGATACTCTGGTGTAACATATTGGAACTGTTATGGAAATAAAGATATATGTTTCGGGATTGAAAATGACCTTTAGAAGGTTATGGATATAAAAGTGTTTTCGATGTTAGGCGGATAATAATAAGTCGTATTTGAGGAAGTCGTCGCCGAAAGAATTCTGTATTCGCCACCGAATTAAAGAATTTAGACCCTTTTGAACTCTAATAAAATGTCAGGAACGTCCGATTCAAAGACTATGGGTCTAGTGACGTCTAAAGACTTTACGCCGGAAATTGAAGAAAGGCGGAACTGCTGACGTCCGAGTTAGAACAAACAGCAGAAGATCGCGTGTCTGAAAATTTGAAATCAAGAATTCTCTCTCACTCTCCCCACTCTCTCTCTCTCTCTCCCCCCTCTTTCTCTCTCTCTCTCTCTAGTGATATGATTAGTCATACACAAATTAATCGGAAGACATGTAAAAGAAACCTCATTTGAGTTAAAATACAGACCTATATTTTTCGTTTTTATATGGACGACATCATACTACATGAAGATCTGACCGGTTATAGTGGAATGTCTCGTCGGGGGTCGTACGAGAGACGTTTGAACCTTTTGCGTTAGACATTAATTAATCAATCAGCGTTAACTTCTCGAGTGGTATACCCACAGTTTTGTGCATCGCACGAGAAAGAACTCGCCATAACGGACCAGCTAATTGGCTAATCACTTCAACCAAATCCTAGTCTTTTAAACACAAGTACAAAAAAGGTAATTTTGAAGATTAAAAAACGAAGCGAAATAGATTCTGTATTTTTCGATCAGATTCAAAGGCGTTTTATAGCTGAGACGCTGGAGGGGCCCTAAAGGCAGACAAAAGGGCCCCATGTCTGACAAAAGGGCACCTCTGGCCAAGGGAAAGGGCCTCGAGGAGTCCGAGTCAATCGTTTTCTATACACTCTTACTGTCGAATCCATTACTGAATGAGAATGCAGTCATTGCATTGGCATAAATCATCAATCAAGACCCAACCCCTCCCGCGAAAGAGGACCCTCAAAATAGAATAGCCTCCGCCATTCGAGATAAGAGTAGACCGTAATGCCACTGTCCGGGGAAATACCACTCATATGCCCGTTGTCATTGGTCTGTTTGGTTGGGAATTGCAGGACGATAAACTCCATTTAAGAAAATCTTGTTTACAGCTGCATTTAACTAATCTGTTTGGATATTTTGTGTCATTGAAGGTCACGTTCTGTAATTGATAGGTAAGGATGTGTTTTGGGTATACACAGTCTCCGCCATTTTAGGGGGTTTGGGATGGCCTAGTGGTCTGGAGTGCCGCGCTTCGAACTCTAGCAGGCCGGTCACATCTGGCTTGCGGCTGTAGTTTCGATCCCTTTTGTGAGCGTATGTGGCATGGAGATAGGGGCGCCTTCTCAACCTCGTGGGTTTCCTCAGGGAACTCCGGTTTCCTCCCACTGCTAAAGATCCCTACGCGCAAGCGAATTATTGAAATGAAATTAAACTATATGTTAGTCCCGAAATGACCTAGTTTGTGTCGAGTTAAACCCCATTTTCTCGCTCTCTCTCTCCCTCTTTCTTTCTTTCTTTCTTTCTTTCTTTCTTTCTTTCTTTCTCTCTCTCTCTCTCTCTCTCTCTCTCTTTCCGCCATTTTGATTACCATAATTAAGGCATTAAAAAACTCGCCATAATATTGTATTTTTTTTGGGGGGGGGGGGGTTATAACAAATAATTTCTCGTTCGCTTAGTTACTTTATTTTGAACATGTGTTGGTAAAAAAAGTGAAAATTGATAGTTCAGTATGAGTAATTCTAATAATTTCTTCTTCTATACGTCAGAAACAATCAAAGTTAATCGCATTTCAACAACCATTTTGAAACATTAATTTAACAAAATACGTTCTGTTTCACAACTCGTGGTCTGTTTCTTTCAAATAATAAAATTAACAATCGACGATGTCGATTTCTCCATTTGCATTTTGCTTTGATGTTTGGCAAACGCGCAATACAACTCTTATTTTGGTAAATTACATTCGCTTTCTATGGCAAACTGATTTTAGAAAAACTATATAAATATTTAAATAAATGACTACTTATGCTTTCTCTTTGATCAGTGTAAATCTAATCTAGAAAAACGTTTAGGTATTTTTCGACAAATTAGCAATTGCTGAAGTTGAACAGACAGAAGAACAGCGACGGGGCGATTTACCCAATACTACCCAATATCACCACATACTACCCAATACTACCTAATACCATCTCAATACCACCCCAATATCACCACATACTACCCAATACCACCTAATACTACCCCAATATCTCCCCAGTATCACCATCTACTACCCAATACCAACCCATACCACCCCAATATCACCACATACTACCCAATACCACCCCAATACCACCCCAATATCACCACATACTACCCAGTACCACCTAATACCACCCCAATACCACCCCAATATCACCACATACTACCCAGTACCACCTAATACCACCCCAATATCTCCCCAGTATCACCACCCACTACCCAATACCAACCCATACCACCCATATATCACCACATACTACCCAATACCACCCCAATATCACCATATACTACCCAATACTGTAACATAATGATCAAAAATGTGCATATTACATGCTTTTTATTTATGTGGAAACTGCACTTCAAATGCGATTACCGATATCTTGCTGTTTCATTTGCGTCCCTATATTACCCAAAACAGGAGAGAGAGAGAGAGAGAGAGAGAGAGAGAGAGAAATAGGGTTTAACGTCCACTCGACACAAACTAGGTCATTTCGGGACTAACATATGGTTTAATTTTATTTCAATAATTCGCTTGCGCGTAGGGGTCTTTAGCAGTGGGAGGAAACGGGAAGTGTGCGGAGGAAACCCACGAGGTTGAAAAGGCGTCACTCTCTTCATGCCACATACGCTCACACAAGGGATCGAAACCACAGTCGCAAGCCAGAGGTGACCGGCCAACTAGAGCTCGAAGCGCGGCACTTTAGACCACTAGGCCATCCCAGCCCCCTTACCCCAAAACAAGCAAATAATAACTCCAATACTCTCAAATACGAAATTTCATGATGAACAATGTGATAAAAACACGGAGTCTATTTTTTTTCGTTCTTATGTTTCAAAATTTCGTTTTACTTGTCTTTACTACACTAGGATCTTGAAGAGTTGTTATCATTGGCGTGTTGTGAGGGATTTGCCAATGAAACGGTTTGTTAAGCTGAGTTCATGGCCTTTTGAAGCACGGGACTGTGGGTAAACCACTAGAAACGTCAGCCTTGATTGATTTATCAATGTCTGTCGTCATAGGGTCAAACGCCTTGACGTGAACTCCCACTATGACCCCCACTACAAAAAAAAAACCCCAAAAAACAAAAAAAACGAAAGTTCCATCGTCTGCGTTAGGCTTATTGCTAAAACAACTAATGAAATTAAAGGCATATGAATTTGATAGTTAGGCTTCTCGCTAAAACAACGAATGAAATTAAAGGCATATGGAAATAATAGTTTTAAAATTGAATTAGTAGTGGTTTACTATTTTTATTTCACCAAAATGTTATTTTGTATTGTAATGTTTGTTGTTATGTTGAGATATATTGTAGCACATACCCAATCATGACGTATGTGGTACATTTTGTTTGGGTAGCGGCACTATGGCATACTGTTATATCGAATTACAACTGCCAAGGGATATTTTACCTGTACGGTAATGTATACACGGGACCTTGGTTTTCGTCCGATCTGAACGACTAGACAGCTGTCTTTGCCAGACCCTCCGTCATACACCACTGACATAAGAAAACCACGTCGGAAAATCCCGATGAGCTTTCTAGGATCGAAATATTACTATAAAACATATACTTTATTAGTATAGATACATATACTATATTAGTGTAGATACATATACTATAATATTATGCCATGTACTGTATTAGTATAGATACATGTACTATATTAGAGAGAGACAGAGAGAGAAATGGGGTTTAAAGTCCACTCAACACAACTAGGTCATTTCGGGACTAACATATGGTTTAATTTTATTTCAATAATTCGCTTGCGCGTAGGGGTCTTTAGCAGTGGGAGGAAACCGGAGTGCCCGGGGGAAACCCACGAGGTTAAGAAAGCGCCCCTATCTCCATGCCACATACGCTCACACCAGGTCTCGGAACCACAGCCGCAAGCCAGAGGTGACTGGCCAGCTAGAGGTCAAAGCGCGGCGCTCTAGACCACTAGGCCATCACAACCCCTACTATATTAGGATAAATACATATACTATATTAGTATAGATACATATACTATATTAGTATATATACATATAC
This sequence comes from Patella depressa, assembly GCA_948474765.1. NCBI lineage: Eukaryota > Metazoa > Mollusca > Gastropoda > Patellidae > Patella > Patella depressa. The sequence goes on from OX419721.1 coordinate 5,231,229, forward strand.
TATATTAATATATATACATGTACTATATAAGTATAGATACATGTACCATATTAGGATAGATACATGTACTACATGTGTATATTAGTGTAGATACATGTACTATATTAGTATATATACATGTACTATAGGATAGATACATATACTATATTAGTACAGATACATGTAGTATATTAGTATATTAGTGTAGATACATATATTATATTAGTATAGATACATGTACTATATTATTGTAGATACATGTACTATATTAGTATAGATACATGTACTATATTATTGTAGATACATGTATTATATTATTGTACATGTACTATAATTAGTATACTTGTACTATATTAGTATAGATACATGTACTATAATATTAGTATACGTGTACTATATTATTCTGAAGAAATACACCTGCTGTTAGATTAAAAAAAAAGATTAATAATAGTTGATAATAACCCAAATGGTCATCATGCGTGCTTCCAAGACTTCTCATATGTGACGAATAATTTCAATGATATGTTCCTGTTTACTATACCACTGTTTGGAGGTAACGTCCACTCGACACAAACTAGGTCATTTCGAAACTAACATATGGTTTAATTTTATTTCAATAATTCGCTTGCGCGTTTGGGTCTTTGGCATTGGAAGAAAACGGGAGAAAACCCACGAGGTCGGAAGGAGACCCTACTCCTTGTCACGTACAACCGAGGGAAAGAAACCACGCCAATTGACTCAATGGCAGGCCGTATGATACAGCACACAGGCGCTACCCATTCCACCACCCCTTGCCACATTGCCACATTCCTTGTCGTCACGCCAACGATTTGTTTTCTCAACGTCCCATTACAACATTTTGATCTGTAAATGATAATGACGTTTCATGGTAAAAGGTGACTTTGTTCTTCGAGGGTTCCCGATCAGTGATGGTTTCTGGAACTTTTAGTTACCTCTGGGTCCGCTCACCTTGTTGATTTCTTCACTGTGTTTGTAATTTTGGAGTCACGTAGCTAAGTGAGTAAGACACCCTGGGATCACGGGTTTGCTCTCGTAGTTGGCTGGCAAATTCATCGGGATTTCACGGCCTGGTTTTTTCCCTTGTCAGTGATGCAGAACGGGGCGGGTACCACAAGGACAACCGTGAGAAGAAAGACACTGTCTGGCTAGCGTAGACGTCAGTGATGCAGAACGGGGCAGGTATCACAAGGATAACCGTGAGAAGAAAGGCACTAGCTGGCTAGCGTGGACGTCGCGGGTTGTTCCAGGTGTCGGCCGAGAAAGTTTATCTGGATTTGCCGACTTGGTTTCTCTTTGTCAGTGATGCAGAGTCTAGTCGTTAGGATGGGACGAAATACTGAGATCCCGTGTACGCATTGGCGCGCACGTAAAAGAAAAGATGACAGTTGACATTCGATACAATAATAGGCCGTAGTGCCGCTGCCCGGGCAAAATTTCCCTCGTAGCACACTGTATGCCCGCCTTCATTAGCCCAATCGAAGCAGAACAGTCGGACGTTAAACCCCATTTTATTTAAATTCATTTTGTTGTAATTTGTGTGTTGTGCGGTCCTCTTGCTCTTTGTATTACACAAGGGAAGATCGCGAAAGGAGAACCGATCGCTCATGCTCGTGTTAAAGATACCAATTTCATGCACATTTAAATGATTTTCAACTCCAACAAAGATTGAAAGATTTAATTAAATTACATATTATATTTGATAAATGTCCGCACCATTCGTGTAATCATAGAGATATATATCTTATACGTGTTGGGAAAATGGCGTTGTTGCTATTCTGGTTTGAGTGATGGCGTCATTATCTTTAAAAATGTAACCATTCTGTCTGTTCTCCTCAGTCATATCAGCCATTGTGGGGACCACGTGGCTAAGTGGGTAAGGCGCTATAGTATGTATCACCCAGAAAAATATGCTGCGAATATTAGTCTGATGCGTTGTCAACATTTGAGAAAAATCGGTCATTGACTAGATTGTCCGGTCTTTTACAATATCATAAACAGCGTCTAAGGGAGGTAAATCATCCTAAAACAAGATGATAACGCCCATGAAATTTTAAAAATGTCATTTTAAATAATCTATTTGCTTGCATGCTATGTTCAATATCCAACACTCTTAATTTTTTTATTGTAAAATTTATCTCTTCGTGGGCCTAGTCTATGTTTTTAAATTTAATTCTAATTCGTCGTCACGATTCATGTTTGTTTATATTAATGCAGGAATTATTACGGGAAGGGGTGCAACTCTTACTTGACTTGGCCAGAAGATGCTGGATAATCAATCACATTAAAAACCAAACTCCCGGTTACGCATGGACAATGGACAACGTTCCCAGACCCCCCATACGTTGACGACTAGGAGGTTCTGGGTAACCGAGACTAGTAAGACGCTGGCTCGTAGCCTGGAGGTCGGGTGTTCGATCCATGCAGTGATGCAGAACGGAGGGCCTGACCAAGAAAGCTGTCTAATCGTTCGGGTAGGACGATAAACTGAGAACCCATGTACACATTTGCGTGCACGTAAAAGATACCTTGGCCGTTGGGATGCGATATAAGAGTAGGCCGTAGCGCCACCTTCCAGAGAGAGAGAAATGGGGTTGAACGTCCACTTGACACAAACTAGGTCATTTCGGGACTAACATATGGTTTAATTTTATTCCAATAATTCGCTTGCCCGTAGGGGTCTTTAGCAGTGGGGGAAAACCGGAGTGCCCGGAGGAAACCCACGAGGTTGAGAAGGCGCCCCTATCTCCATGCCACATACGCTCACACCAGGGATCGAAACCACAGCCGTAAGCCAGAGGTGACTGGCCAGCTAGAGGTCGAAGCGCGGCACTCTAGACCACTAGTTCCCCCCCCCCCCCCTCATTCCATAAACAGGACGCTAAACGTCCTTTCATTGAAACCTCTTTAGCTCCAATCGAAAGAAATAGTGTTTTAGATTATTCCAAACAAATGGTTTGTAGATAAGATGATTTTCATTGTTCCGAAATATCTAGGCCCCCTGAGACATACTTACAATAAGATATCGGGGCAACGTGACCATTTTGTGCGACACTTACCCTAGAATTTACATAACCCAAAGTTAACACTGGAAAAAAACATCTTCGCTGCACTGTGTACACATATGAGGCTTAACAGATGTACAGAGATAAGGTCTCGGTGTGAAACATATATAAGCGGATGTCATATGGTCAATCCATTAAGTATTCATTATCTTTCCCATTGTGCCCCCCACTGTTCGAGTACCATGACGTTCCTCCCTATTATATTAACTTCCGTTCTTGTGTCGGCGGCGGTAGCCGTGATTCCAACAGCCGAAACTTGTAAGTTTAATTATTTTTTTTTTATTTTTGAGAAAAACGGGAAACATGTCATTATTTATTTATTTATTTATCTATTTATTGAGAAAATTGGTAACCTGCCTATGATGCCCCAACCCCCACACACCTAACAGTTACTTATTAGAATAATTGTTATTAAAGACGCTTTATGCAAAATCTGGCTTTTGCAAGTCATTTTTGGCCTTATATAAATTATTAAATAGACATTTATTGATATGACTAGCCCATAAGCAACTCTCTAAGTCAATGGATGGTTGTTATTGTGAATGGATTGAAACATGGTCGCCATGGCAAACTCGTACGAAATAACAGAATCTGAGGCTATGTTCTCCTGAAAGGACAATAATAACAAGATGAGCTGTGCCTGGGAACCAGTTCTAGTAAAATATGTAATATATAATACCACGCTAGAGCTCTAAATATGTAATATATAATACGACGCTAGAGCTCTAAATATGTAATATATAATACCACGCTAGAGCTCTAAATATGTAATATATAATACTACGCTAGAGCTCTAAATATGTAATATATAATACCACGCTAGAGCTCTAAATATGTAATGTATAATACTACGCTAGATCTCTAAATATGTAATATATAATACCACGCTAGAGCTCTAAATATGTAATGTATAATACCACGCTAGAGCTCTAAATATGTAATATATAATACCACGCTAGAGCTCTAAATATGTAATATATAATACTACGCTAGAGCTCTAAATATGTAATATATAATACCACGCTATAGCTCTAAATATGTAATATATAATACTACGCTATAGCTCTAAATATGTAATATATAATACTACGCTAGAGCTCTAAATATGTAATGTATAATACCATTCTAGAGCTCTAAATATGTAATATATAATACCATTCTAGAGCTCTAAATATGTAATGTATAATACGACGCTAGAGCTCTAAATATGTAATATATAATACTACGCTAGAGCTCTAAATATGTAATATATAATACTACGCTAGAGCCCTAAATATGTAATATATAATACCACGCTAGAGCTCTAAATATGTAATGTATAATACCATTCTAGAGCTCTAAATATGTAATATATAATACCACGCTAGAGCTATAAATATGTAATGTATAATACGACGCTAGAGCTCTAAATATGTAATATATAATACCACGCTAGAGCTCTAAATATGTAATGTATAATACCACGCTAGAGCTCTAAATATGTAATGCATAATACCACGCTAGAGCTCTAAATATGTAATGTATAATATCTCGCTAGAGCCCTAAATATGTAATGTATTATACCATGCTATAGCTCTCAATATGTAATATATAATACCACGCTAGAGCTCTAAATATGTAATGTATAATACCACGCTAGAGCTCTAAAAATGTAATGTATAATACCACGCTAGAGCTCTAAATATGTAATGTATAATATCTCGCTAGAGCCCTAAATATGTAATGTATTATACCATGCTATATCTCTCAATATGTAATATATAATACCATTCTAGAGCTCTTAATGTGTAATTTTGAGACAGATTTTTGAGAGAATTTATGAAAAACTCGCTATGTTACTCAGTTATAGATAGAGACTGAACAACGGTTCCATGCAATTTTAGAGACCTTCCCGGATTATACAGATCTACAGAGTCTGTCTCAGTGTCGATATAATTATATATATAACGGAAGTTTGTAACTGAACCTACAGACGTGTCACACAAACCAATTTACAGATAGCCTAGGCCTACTTTTCGTTGAATAAAGAGTAATCGCCTGCCATTTAACCAAAAAGATATTGAAATAATTTCAGCTAAGAATTTTTGGCTCAACTCTGGAAGAGCATCCATAGAAGAATCACTCAGAGTTCGCAACATTGTTGAAAAAGCCAAAAATGTGATCATATTTATTGGTGATGGTATGAGCATTCCGACTATCACCGCTTCCAGAATTTTGAAAGGACAGTCTGCGAATCATCCTGGTGAAGAAACAATTATGAGTTGGGAGAAGTTTCCTCATGTCGGCTTAGCTAAGGTAAACATTTAAAGCTATACTCCGATCACAAAACTACAGAATTAATTAAATAAATACAAAGTTAACGCCTTAAACAATCGCCATACTTGTTTGCAATGAGTAGAACAAGCACAGTCCACGCCCATGTCCAGTATATGCCTTGTCAGCCACAGTGTCCACATCCAAATAGAGTTTCACGTCTCGTCAACACACACTTTTACTTAACATATCTAAGTTAAAATAGCATTATGCAAGAGCAAAATCTGCTTATTACAGGTCTTTCTTTAGACCTGAAATGTTATCTAAATAATCAATTAGACATTAATTAACATATCCAGACCATAATAAACTCTTGATGTCAAGACTAGCCTTCGATGTTGGCGGATTAAAATCGTATATGCCGTTTAATGGCCGTTGATAATTAAATCAATCAAGTGGATAATCGAGACTATGCTGTTTATATTAATGATTTGAGTAATGATGACCGATGCTATGTGAATATTTCAAACTCTTTTTTCTCGGCTAATAGTGGATCAATTTGACTGAAATTTTCAGCAAATTACCTTTACACTATCTAGTTTTTAACTATTATAGTGAGAACTGCCATCTCTTTATCTTATCTCTCATAATGTAACTTTAATGAGTCAGTGATAACTTGAGTATTATGGCATGGGATAGAACAGTAAGAAACATTCTGTACACACAGACCCATTTACTTCACACTTCGAGAATAGATCTCTATCTTGAATGGCCGCCATATCCAAAAATCAGTTTATTATTTTGTAATGTGGTTCTACTCCTTTTCACATCTGTGATGCACTCAAAGACTAAATAAACTTTTTTCAATCTTATTAAATGGAAGTAGAATAAATAGTTCTCGAAACTCTCGAGGTATACTTAATGTTTTCGACAAAAATCATCGATTTAGGACTCAAAATGTCGGTAAACGAACTAAGTGTCTATACTCAAGCCGTATAGGGCTGAAAGTATCGTCATTGCAATATTTTAGTTAACGTAACATCTAAGGTTACATGATTGTCCAGGGCCCTGTTTCTCGAAATCTTTACTAAAGATAAAATCTGTTTTGATTAGGCTAAGCACTAAAATCAATCTGATATTATCCAATCAAATTGCTAAAATTTGGAGTTTGTCTTAGCTAAAATTTCCTGAAACAGGCCCCAGTGTGATGGGAATAACTTTAGGATCGCGACATGGACTGGAATAGTGCGGAATAAGGTATAAAGTAACACCAAAGCAACACCCCAGCTAACATATCTAAGGTTACATTGTGCAAAGGGTTTACGATAACTTTGGGATCGCGGCATAGAATAGATCGGACCAGAATAGGGTTGGACGTATCGTCATCGCAATCCTTCGGCCATTTTACGACTAACATGACAGTCCTCATATTTATATGCTTACCTACGCTATGCGTTCGGGAAAAATGTTTCAGAGCATGGCTTCTGCCTTCCCTTACACGTGACAAGAGCTATTTTACGTGGCCGCCCTTGTGTATACATATGTTGCAGCTCTCTATTTATTGTAATATTCTTCCAGACCTACAATGTTGATTCTCAAGTACCGGATTCGGCTGGAACTGGTACTGCTTTCTTATCAGGGGTTAAAACCAGGAAGGGTATGATTAATGTAGACGCCTCTGTATCCAGGGGTGACTGTTCAGCATCACAAGGTCATGAACTCGATACTATTCTTCGGTGGTCTCTCGATGAAGGTAAGTGGCTACATAATTTACCATTCTTTAAATACAAAATAGCCGTTCTTCTTCACAGGAATTACCCGTAAGCTGAAAATCGTTTGAATTGAATCGATCTTACCACTTTTTTTTCCGTCGTAACAATAACCGATTTTATCTACTCGTTGCTACAGTAGCCGAGTAGTGCAGTTTTCCGATTGTGTTAATGCGCTTAACAACCACAAAGTAAAAATACAATTCATGATAAAAAGAAAATTCAAATAAAAATTTGTTTCCCTAAAACAGTAGAACAAAATTCGATGTAAAATGCATGACGTATAAAAATAAATATAAAACCGAAGTGTTCAGATAAATAAAACATATAAAAAGAAAAGTTATAAAAAAAAGAAGGAGTTTTATCTTAAAGCAAACAACACACATAACAAGAAATTTTATGAAGAAAATGTTTTAAAATAAATATAAGAAAGTACTCTATAACTTTCCGTAAATTGAACGATCATTTAGGTGCATAGAATTTATGACCTCAGCTTGTGTTTGATAATATTATGATATTGACGTTTTAACTCTGGTTAAACTTCTGTTAAAGGGACAATAAAACTCTTGCTGGCTTGGCAGCCCCCGAAAATAAATAATAGCCTTATTCTAAGTACTAGATGTTTAAGTGTCCTACCTGTTGTGTAAATTTTCCATTACGACCTATTTTACTTGTCCAGAGGGTTCGAAAATATTTTAAATCAAAGTCACATTTGAAAAGGTTTACGTTAGACTTTTCAAATCAATTAGTTGAATTTTTTCAATTTTTTAACTTAGGTGTGTTAAGGTGAAATGGATATCATCAATTAATTGGAATATTCTAAAATAATACAATTTGTTGACCAGAATGAAGATTGGGACATATTATTTAGTTACAACAAGAGTGTTATTGGGGCTTTAAGGCACGAACTGGTTATGATCTAGTTAAATATATCATTTACAAACTAGCATATCATCTGTGTACAAGCGCCACATGACTTTAAAGGAATACCAACTGGTCAGTAAGTAGGCCATGATGAGATAAAACAGACAATTGAATGTATGACCATGTGTCTTATCTATTCCTCGGCGCTATATTATCAGCAGTCCACTGACAACAGTTGGAAAACCACTAAAGACATGAGATTGAGAAGAGACGCACCGTGTTCAGACGCTGCCTTGGCAGAGGGGCAGAATAGTAGATTTGATATATTTAGATGTGTTACTGTCATAGTTTAGTTCCTGCATATTAGTCCCTGTATTATTTTATATGTAGATGCGTATCTGATGTAAATAAACCATATATTTACGAAACCGTTATCACTTATATAGTGTTACAAACACGCATAAAAAGAAAAGAGAGAGGTCATTTCGGGACCAACATATGGTTTAATTTTATTTCAATAATTCGCTGGCGTGTAGGGGTCTTTAGCAGTGGGGGAAAACCGGAGTGCCCGGAGGAAACCCCACGAGGTTGAGAAGGCGCCCCTATCTCCATGCCACATACGCTCACACCAGGGATCGAAACCACAGCCGTAAGCCAGAGGTGACTGGCCAGCTAGAGGTCGAAGCGCGGCACTCTAGACCACTTGGCCACCCAACCCCACTTAAAAAGAAAAGTTTATAAACAATGTAAAATGGAGTATAAAATAATGTTCACATAAAACAGTAAAAACCGTAAACACAGTAAATGCACAAGAGCACAAAAACAGTAAAATACATAAAATTAGTAAAAGACATAAAAACAGTAAAATCCCTGTTTGAATAAAGGAGGTTTCACGTCCTGCTTTTCTGCACAAACCGGGATAAAATAATCGAAATAACACATCCGATTCTTCAATACTTTATTGTGGTCTGAATCAAAGATACGTTTATGTTTTGTGAATGATACACAGCTCACATTTCGTTTCGTTTTTTATAGTTCAAAATTTCGTTTTCCTTGTCTTTACTACACTAGGATTTGGAAGAGTTTTTATATTACCGGCGTTTCATTTCAAGTGAGAGATTATCCAATGAAACGGTCTCTTAGGGCGACCTTTTGGCTTACCGTGCACGAAACTGTGGGCAAACCATTAAAAACGTCAACGTTGATTATTTAATGAATGAATGACGTCATAGGTCACAAGCCGCTCGCACAACCTCTGACACGATCTTCCAGTACAACTGGTCAAATCGTCGTGTAGTGTAGGCCATAGAAAAGGTAAAAAAAAACGAAACGAAATATAGATCCGTATTTTAATCAGATTATGAATGAAAGCTTATTATAAGCTGACCGCCGTGTACTTCTACAAGAGTGGTACACATTTCTCAATTATTACCGAAGTAAGTCTTCCTCTTGTGTTTGTAAATAGAATCACCATCGCTTTTCTTCAAGATCGCTCCACTTCTCGGTCCTTATAGAAGTAGAGAACTCTTCCACGATTGGTAATTGGGTATTGCTTTTCGTTAGATTTACTTTGAATGGCTGAGAACAATGTGCAAGTCTCGTGTCGGGTTAATCACCTTATTAAAACCAGTCCTTAAAGAATATTCTTGCCTTTGTCATCCTTGGACATTTTTGTATGGACTTTGCCCACTTCCAGGAAACCGGTCAACCACGTTAATTAAAGGGAATGTTTGAATGTTTTTATTGGTGCAATTTGATGTTGTATAAAAGAAACTACTGTCTTCATGTATTCGTCAAGAATGCTTGATGCCATTTCTGTTCTCAATTATATTTTGATCCGTCCTCGGTTATGTGAATATTATTTTAATGAATGTAATTAAGGCACGTGTAATATTGCGAATCATCACATCGAGTGGTTCGTAATTTTATTATATGGACATGTTCTGCTCAAACCAGAAAAATGAAGACGGGTCCAGGCGCGGATCCAGGATTTTTTGCAGGGGGTGGGGGACTAGGTTTGATAATTGCTTAACTAATTGCGGTGGGCAATTTTACCAGAAAAATTTGGTAAATTAGATTCAATTTAATTGGTGCATTCTATCGTATTTCCGGAAGGTAAATTCCAAAATTACAGGTCTAAAAATCGCCAATAAAATCGCATAGATTTAAGTTTCAAATTTTCAAGCCTGAGCAGGAGGGGGTCCGGACCCCCTGGACCCCCCTCTGGATCCGCGCCTGGAGTCTGCGCCATACAGTGTGCCACGAGAAGGGCGTTTCCCACTTCTTCTTTTCGTCGTTTTTCATGATGAAATGGGGTTTAACGTCCTACTGTTCTGCTCCTAAACTGGGCTAATGATGACGCGCATACACCATACAGATGCTTTATGGAGGAAATTTTGCCAGGGCAGCGGTTATACAGCCTACTCTTATATCGCCCCATCCGAACGACTAGACAGTTGTCCTACATCACGGAAAACGGGAAATCACGCCAGAAAATATGGATAAACTGTCAAACACCCGACCCCCAGGCTAGCGAGCCAGCGTCTTACGCACTTAGCCACCGTGATCTTCCTCGTCGATTTCCAACTATCAACGCTTTTATGAGTGCACCCCACCCAGCAAGCATCAAGCTGGACAATTCATAGAATATCCTTGATCGACACCCAAACCGGTGTGTTACTCGCTTGGGGACTAGGGAAGGCTGGGGCGGGGCAGTGGTTTAACGCGTGTTCGTGAAATCATAAGTCATATCCATTGAGTCAATTGGCGGGGTTTCAATCCCTCGCTTAAACATGGAAAGGAGTAGGTACGCCTGTCCAATCTCTACGTGCAAGCGAATTATTGAAATAAAGTGATATGACAGCTAATTGTCACAAGTGATATGACAGCAAAATGTCATAGCAGCCGTCGTCTTTATACCTGTTACGTCACTTCCCCTCTCTCTCTCTCTCTCTCTCTATCTCTCTCTCGTTGAGTCACCATGGCCCTCCTGCTTAAAACAAAATAATGTTATTTTATCGGATTAAGTATTTATCCGAGTAATCTATGCAAATCTATATCTTAAAACGTAACACTAATGATGTTTCGTTTCTAATAGAAGAAATTCATTTTAAATATTACATTTAAACGAAAGTGTAATTTTAGATAATGCCATATTATCGTAATTATTCCTGTAAGTTCTACTTGTCTCTATGGTAATTCTCTTTTGAATCAACCTGGATTACAGACAGACACAACATGTCGATGTTAATGTTTTACCATTCGTTCTAAATTTGACACTGACAATTAAAAAAAAAAATCATGTTAACCAGAGCTAAATCTGCCTATTGCTGGTCTGTCACTAGGCCTGAAATGTTATCTAAATGATTAATTAGACATTAATTAGCTTATCCAGGCCTTAATTATCTATCGATGGCTTCAGATTTACCATATTAAACAGATTAGAATGGTTCAGCGACCCTTTGATTTAATCAAATATGGAGGACCGAGACGTAGCTTCGTACAACCAGTACGGTGGTTGAAATTATTGCACACGTTTGTCAAACCTTCAAAGGCTAATATCCTCGCTTGCAATAGACTCAATAGAGTAATTTGAATGAAATTTTCAAATTATTCACTTTACATTATCTACTTTTGAAATATTATAGCAAGGATGGCTACTTCGTTATCTAAATCTCACATAATGTATCTTTAACAATAAATGAGTGTTATTTAAGGATAATAGAATTAGCTAGAAAATTCATTCTTAGTAGGGAACAAATACACAAATCCAGTTAACTATGATAAATTAGTATTTGGCCATTTTTTCCAGTAATCTTTCCTTGTGGATGGAAATTCTAAATAATTTGCCATTCCTACATGTCATTGCTCTTCACATCTTTATGGTTAGTTTATTCTATGACTGACGCATCATGAATGTAAAACCTTAATGCATCATCACCCATTCCCACCAAATTAATATCACATTATTTATTGACCTTTTGTGGATTTTAAAAATACGTTGCCAGATAACAAAAAACATGCAATCACAGCAGCTGAGTCGCTATGCGGTCTCTGTGCACAACTCTGCACGAACTGGGGCCTTCCATCCAATTTGAACGCCTCTGGCTCAATTGGCACACAAAGTTCGGTTCTTTAGCAATCAGATAAAAATACAGATCTGTGTTTCGTTTCTTATTTTAAAATTTCGATTGCATGCAAGTTGTACTGGAAGGTCGTATCAGGGCTCTTACGGGTGGCTCTTGGCCCTATGACGTCATACATTGATTAATCAATCAGTGTTGACGTTTACAGGAACTCACTGTAACAGACCGTTTCATTAGGCCACAGATCACTAATTATTTCCCCATTGACTTTAATGTTAATTCTCGTTACTTAGACCGGCTGTAACTTTTTCCCAAATATTCGTTGGGTAGAACGCTTTCTGCCACAGATGGAGCAACATGTGGCAAACTCTGGCCCAAAAGCATGTATGAGGTTCACCATGAAAAACTTGAGATACACAAGCAATTTTCGGCCCTCCCTTTCAACGTAACCAACCTCACAACCCTTGTATCCTTCCGCCTCAAAATCATGAATATTCACCAAAACCTGGCAGAAAATGTATTTTTAAACCCTTTTCTTCAATTCTACACCAAAAAGTCAACAAAAATCGCCATGCAAAAGGGGGAAAAAGGGAAAGGGAGAGAAGGACTAAAAATAACTTTCGCCCTACATTCGTAGGTGACGGCCCATGGATATTTAGTGATCTGTGTCCCTCTCACGTCAACCAAAACGCAGGTTATATAACAACACTTCCAGATTCTAGAGTAGTAAAGACAAGTAAAACGAAATTTTGAATTATATATAACAAAGCGAAATAGGATCTGTGTTTTATCAAATGGTGTTTTTAGTCATTTTTTTCACTCCACATCAATTTAATACCAACCGACAAAACGATAGAAGTTATTCTGTTAACATTCGTCATGTAAACTCGATATTGCAATTCTTTATCTTTATAATTTGGGTGAAACTCAAAAAAATTAGATTAAAGGGGAAACACACCCAATATGTAGATTTTTTTTTATTTTTTATCTGTACACTTCTAGTTTTTGTTTAGTAGCTGAACTCTTACCTTACGTAGGAGGGCTGGGTGGCCATAAGGTATGTCATTGAGTCAACTTTCGTCAACCTCATGGGTTTTCTCCCGGTCCTCCGGTTTCCTCTCACTGCTAAATTAAATTTTATTGACATAAACTTGAACCATATGTTAGTCCCTAAATGACCAGGTTTGTGTGTAGTGGCTGACCTCCCCCTGTCTCTCTTCCTCTCCCTCTATATCGCTCTCTCCCTCTCTATGTCTCTCTCTCTCTCACTATATTTATACATGTGTTAGTCCCGCAATGTGTCGCGCGGACGTTAAATCTCTCTCTCTCTCCCTCTCTATCTCTCCCCCTCTCCCTCTCTCAATACTGAATATTAGTTCGATGATAACATTGAACTAGACCTGCATGCAGGAATGACGGGTTTCACTGTTGCCAAGTTACTCTTAAGCATGTCACTTCCGGTGCCAAGTTACCCTTGAACATATGTCACTTCCGGTACCAGCGAAACCACTAAACAGGTTTCCAAATTAACATTGCACACAAATAAAATGGACGCAGAATCAACAAAATCCAGCAATATCAATTCATTTTATACATTTGTTACTTGTAAATGATCTTGACAAAATTAAATTACTCCCGGTGTTAATGCAAATGTTCAATTAGTTTTATGAAATCAGAAATGGCATACGATATCATGTAGTGAAAATTTTATGTAAATCGAATAATAATTGCCACTTTTAAAGACCAAAAAACTTGAAAAGTGACTTGTAGAAAATCGGCTATTTCTCGGCAACCGTACAAGTTAGAAACGATTTTGTGGTATCTGTATGATCGTATGGGTTCATTCTATTTGTTGATTGGCACCAAATACCATAATTTGAAAAAGATTTCAAAACAGGCTCATTTGAATAAAATATCTGTTTTGGAGGCTAAAAATACAGTTTTTGCCAAAATGACGTTACTTCCGGTGATAATGAAAATCTTAAATTACTTGTATGAAATCCCAAATGGCATTAGGTATAACATGGTGTGACGTTTATGAAAATCGAATAATAATTGACACTTTTATGGCCCCGAAACCTTCAAAAGTGACCTGTAGAAAACCGTCTATTTCTCGGCAACCGAACAAGTTAGAAACCATTTTAAGATATCTATATGACCATATGAGTTTTGTTTATATGTGAATTTAAACCAAAAGTTAAAATTATAAATACATATTAAGTTATTCTTGGTTGAATAAAACATTGATTTAAAAAAGTTTAAAATGCATTTTTTGACCAAATGATGTCACTTCCGGTGTCAATTTTAAATTGTAATCAACTTGATATGACGCTACGTGCTTTTTGAATCAAATGATGTCACTTTTATAAAAATCCAATCATAATTGACTATTTTACAGGCAAAATAACGAAAACAGTGACTTGTACAGAACTGCCCATTTCTTGGTAACTGCTTATATTACATACGAATTTTAACATACATTTTCTTCGTATGGATTATAGCTACAAGTTTATAAAAGTTACGAAGAAATATTTTAAAATCTGAAAAGCCTGAATAGGTTGTAAATAGGCCACTTTTACACCATTTTTAGCCTTTTAATCGAATTTGCTCGAAAATGAAATCGAAATTAAAAAAACTGCTTCCTACATTTTTTGCGCCTTGAAAGGGCACACTCTTTGGGTCAAATAATTTTTCCAAAAAATAATATTTGTTTTCGAAGAAGGAAAATAACTGTCAAAATTGTAGTTTTTGGTAAAATTATGCCACTTCCGGTGCCGACAGATAACACTTTCGGTAATAAAAAAAATGACAATTGATACAACGAAGCATATGAACTTTGTTTTATACAAATCGAACAATAAAAAATTAATCTAGGACTGAAAAACTGAATTAGCCAATGGCGGCCAAGGTAAATTACTGAGACAAAATTTTTTAACATTTTTGCACTAGTCAGATGACTCTTTAATTCTGTGCATAATACGACTAAAAAATATTCATAAATAAAAAAGTTTTTTGTAAAATTTTAAATTTTCGAAATTTGGCGCCTAATATCTTCGAAGATTTGCCGAAAATCAAAAATCGAAAGTAGCGTAGCTATGTGCCCTGTCTCAGGCTATGCCAAAATGTATCGAAAGTTAAAATCCAATGATTATTGTTAAAATTACTGCAATATTTTCAAAAACGATAATTTCGGTGATTTCGGACTTTTCGCATTGTCGCAGAACGTTCAAAATAGCTTTATCCTCTAAGTCACACCCACTTTCCCAGTAAAACCGAAGAAATCGTAACGATGCGACACGTAGTTGCTGAGATCTATTCAAATTGGAATCTGAATAATAATAATAATAACTAGACCTGCAAGCAGCACTGAACCGGCTTTCAGGAATCATACAGGAAGTTCATTATACCATAGCCGATCCATTGAGCTACCAAAGTATACTTTAGTTGTTTTGCTTCAGTGACACCCTCTATCATATGTAAAAGTAATATTTGCTGGCGAAAAGACCGGTCAAAATTGTAAATTATGGCAAAATTACGTCACTTCCGATGCCGAAAGAAATTTTTATAGGTGAAAAATAAGTCGAAAATTCGCAACATACAAAATACAAACTTTGTTTTATACATATCGGGCAATAAATAATCAACCTATAACCCATAAACTGAAATTAAGAAGGTATAAAATTTAAAAGTGACCCCGAGAAAATTGGCTATCATTCGACAAGGGAACATGCTAGAAGCCTTTTCTTGATATCAATATGATGGTATTGATTCAATCTTACTGCCCATTAGAGTCAGACGTTATAAAGTTAAACGAATAATAAATATAAATCCCTTCAATATAATGTTTGTTTTGATGGCTAAAAATACGTTTTTTGCAAAAATTACATTACTTCCGGAGATATTGAAAATGTTAATTTAGTTTATAGGAGTCATAAATGGCATAAGGCATCAAATGGTAAAAAAATTATAAAAATCGAATAATAATTGACACTTTTATAGACCAAAAACCTTGAAAAGTGACTTATAGAAGATCGCCTATTTCTCTGTAACCGTACAAGTTAGAAACCATTTTGTGGTATCCGTATGGTCGTATGGCTTTATTCTATTCGTTGGTGGGAATCAAATATCATGATTTTAAAAATATTATAAGGCAGACTCATTTGAATAAAATATTTGTTTTTTAGGTTAAAAATACAGTTTTTGCCCAAATGACGTCATTTCCGGTCACAGTGAAAATTTAAAATTGGCTTGACCTAGTCCAAATTGGCATTAGGCATCAAATGGCAAAAAATTATTGCAAATCGAATAATAATTCACTCTTTTATAGGCAAAATAACGTGAAAAGTGATGCATGCAAAATTGCATATTTCTCGGCAACTGCTCATATTACAAACTAATTTTCGCATACATTTTCTTCGTCTGGATTATTGCTACGAGTTTATGAAAATTACAAATAAATATTTCAAAATATGAAGACGCTGAATGAATTGTAAATAACTGAATTTTACACTTTATTTTACATTTTATTCGAAATTGCCCGAAAATGAAATTGAAATTAAAAAATATGAGCTAAGGATTTTGTCCACCTTTGCAGGGTGCATCCTTTTAGTTATATCAGTTTTGAAAACAAAATAATATTTGCTTTCAAAAAGTGGTACCGAACTGTCAAAATTGTAGTTTTTGTAAATATTACGTCACTTCCGTTGCCGACAGAAAAATTTCACCGTAACAAAAAAAATTGCAATTGTGACCACGGTGCATATGAACTTTGTTTTATACAAATCGAACAATAAATAATTTTTCTGGGTACGAAAAACTAAATTAGCCGATGGCGGCTAACGCAAATTACCGAGACAATTTTTTTTCTCATTTCTGCTCAAGTAGGATGATATTTTTAACCCTGTGTAAAATATCATCAAAAAATATTCATAAATAAAAACGGTTTTCGTAAAATAAATAATTTTTTTCAAAATATCGGACATTTTTTCGACTACTTCCGGTTTTACGATCGTTGTCATGATAGCTTTACGAAGTTCTCTGGATAATTAACTTTCTGTACTAGAAGTGTCAGAAACATCCATTGAGTAGTTTGGGAAAAAAAGATAAATTAAAGAGCGTTTCCAAAAATTTAACGATTTTTCAGTTTTTTTCAAAGTTTGAGGCCATTTTTCGACCACTTATATTATTTCAATGCTTTTCATTTTGGATTCACTATATAGACAACCGATAGGACTTTGAGTAAGAAAAGTTTAAGAAAAATCTGTGGCGTCGTTTTCGAGAAAAGGACGTCTCAGAATGTTAAAAAATCGGAAAATACTAGATTTTTGGCACACAATAATTTATTTCCTTACCATCGATATCGTATTATTTAGATACCATATGATGGTCCATTAATAGGGCTATCCAACGACACTTTAGTTCTTTTGGTCCGCTATTACCTAAGGGAGAAATCAAGTTTTTTGCAAGTGCGACAATGTTTTTAACCTTTTTTTTACATTTTTTGAATACTTCCGGTATGGTTATTATTGTCGATATAGTTTTGATAACCGGTTTAGGCACTAAAATAGCCACAGGACTCTGTAATGATATATTACATTATCTGATCAGATAAAATGCCCCTGAGAAATCCTAGGTTCAAAAGTGCCAAAAATGCAAAAAATTTAAAATATCAAAAATTAAATTTCAATAACTACATACATATTATACATCGTTAGAATCGTAATTAGGTCAGCGATCTGAATATACAATTTTTTTTTGAAAATCTCTTAAAATAAAAAAATAGCAGAGCATTTTCCAAAATTTCACGATTTTTCGACTTTTTTCGATTTTCAGTCCGTTATTTCACCTTTTCCAGATATTTCAAAGTCGTAATGGAATGTTTCGTACACAAGATTACTGCAAGGTCTCTCGATAGAGAAAGTTTCATAAAAAACTGTGGAGCAGTTTTCGAGATACAGGCATCTAAAAACGCTCCAAATCAGAAAATACTTGATTTTCAGCGAGCCATATTTTGCTTCCTGCTGATCGTATCCGTACGAATTGGGTATCATTCAGTGGTCCAATTACCGCCCGACCAAATGATACCTTAATTTGTTTAATCCGTTGATATCGGACGGAAAAATCGTGTTTTTACCCAAAACACCCATTTTTCACTTTTTTTTCAAAATATCGCATAGTATTTCGACTACTTCCGGTTTACGGATTGTTGTTGAAATTGCTTTAAACGGTGGTTTGACCATATTACTTCATGTTCCAGGAATTTCAGAAACGTCGATCTGGCCGTAAAACGAAACTTAAGCTCACAAAATGTGAAGAAAATTCGAAAAAAATCGAAAAATAAAGGGCGATAACTCTGAATGAAACTTATATTACTGGAACCGGATTGCCTCCAGGTATCCAAAAATGTAGGTCAAATTTTAAAATTTTGAAAAATAACAAAAAATGTGTCTTAAACAACATATTTTCATTTTTCGAACGCTAGAAGTCAGCGGCGAAGTTTCGAAATTGCAAAATTTTCAACTGCTATCGTCCGAGAAAAGACTCAGGGTTTCCAAAAATGTAATTTGTATGAAAATAGATACAGAATTAACGAATCTACGGCCGTTTTTTAAATATTTGGCACCGCACGAAATTCGGCCACTTCCGGTCTGCGCAGAAGTTTCAAATACAGTGGAAGGGATAGCCACCATATGGTTTCCTAATAGAAAATTATGTCCCAGATCTGTATCTGTTACAGACACTGAGAAATAGGCTCCCCCGAAAAATAAAATAATAATAACTAGACCTGCAAGCAGCACTGAACCGGCTTTCAGGAATCATACAGGAAGTTCATTATACCATAGCCGATCCATTGAGCTACCAAAGTATACTTTAGTTGTTTTGCTTCAGTGACACCCTCTATCATATGTAAAAGTAATATTTGCTGGCGAAAAGACCGGTCAAAATTGTAAATTATGGCAAAATTACGTCACTTCCGGTGCCGAAAGAAATTTTTATAGGTGAAAAATAAGTCGAAAATTCGCAACATACAAAATACAAACTTTGTTTTATACATATCGGGCAATAAATAATCAACCTATAACCCATAAACTGAAATTAAGAAGGTATAAAATTTAAAAGTGACCCTGAGAAAATTGGCTATTATTCGACAAGGGAACATGCTAGAAGCCTTTTCTTGATATCAATATGATGGTATTGATTCAATCTTACTGCCCATTAGAGTCAGACGTTATAAAGTTAAACGAATAATAAATACAAATCCCTTCAATATAATGTTTGTTTTGATGGCTAAAAATACGTTTTTTGCAAAAATTACATTACTTCCGGAGATATTGAAAATGTTAATTTAGTTTATAGAAGTCATAAATGGCATAAGGCATCAAATGGTAAAAAAATTATAAAAATCGAATAATAATTGACACTTTTATAGACCAAAAACCTTGAAAAGTGACTTATAGAAGATCGCCTATTTCTCTGTAACCGTACAAGTTAGAAACCATTTTTTGGTATCCGTATGGTCGTATGGCTTTATTCTATTCGTTGGTGGGAATCAAATATCATGATTTTAAAAATATTATAAGGCAGACTCATTTGAATAAAATATTTGTTTTTTAGGTTAAAAATACAGTTTTTGCCCAAATGACGTCATTTCCGGTCACAGTGAAAATTTAAAATTGGCTTGACCTAGTCCAAATTGGCATTAGGCATCAAATGGCAAAAAATTATTGCAAATCGAATAATAATTCACTCTTTTATAGGCAAAATAACGTGAAAAGTGATGCATGCAAAATTGCATATTTCTCGGCAACTGCTCATATTACAAACTAATTTTCGCATACATTCTCTTCGTCTGGATTATTGCTACGAGTTTATGAAAATTACAAATAAATATTTCAAAATATGAAGACGCTGAATGAATTGTAAATAACTGAATTTTACACTTTATTTTACATTTTATTCGAAATTGCCCGAAAATGAAATTGAAATTAAAAAATATGAGCTAAGGATTTTGTGCACCTTTGCAGGGTGCATCCTTTTAGTTATATCAGTTTTGAAAAAAAAATAATATTTGCTTTCAAAAAGTGGTACCGAACTGTCAAAATTGTAGTTTTTGTTAATATTACGTCACTTCCGTTGCCGACAGAAAAATTTCACCGTAACAAAAAAAATTGCAATTGTGACCACGGTGCATATGAACTTTGTTTTATACAAATCGAACAATAAATAATTTTTCTGGGTACGAAAAACTAAATTAGCCGATGGCGGCTAACGCAAATTACCGAGACAATTTTTTTTCTCATTTCTGCTCAAGTAGGATGATATTTTTAACCCTGTGTAAAATATCATCAAAAAATATTCATAAATAAAAAAGGTTTTCGTAAAAAAAATAATTTTTTTCAAAATATCGGACATTTTTTCGACTACTTCCGGTTTTACGATCGTTGTCATGATAGCTTTACGAAGTTCTCTGGATAATTAACTTTCTGTACCAGAAGTGTCAGAAACATCCATTGAGTAGTTTGGGAAAAAAAGATAAATTAAAGAGCGTTTCCAAAAATTTAACGATTTTTCAGTTTTTTTCAAAGTTTGAGGCCATTTTTCGACCACTTATATTATTTCCATGCTTTTCATTTTGGATTCACTATATAGACAACCGATAGGACTTTGAGTAAGAAAAGTTTAAGAAAAATCTGCGGCGTCGTTTTCGGGAAAAGGACGTCTCAGAATGTTAAAAAATCGGAAAATACTAGATTTTTGGCACACAATAATTTATTTCCTTACCATCGATATCGTATTATTTAGATACCATATGATGGTCCATTAATAGGGCTATCCAACGACACTTTAGTTCTTTTGGTCCGCTATTACCTAAGGGAGAAATCAAGTTTTTTGCAAGTGCGACAATGTTTTTAACCTTTTTTTTACATTTTTTGAATACTTCCGGTATGGTTATTATTGTCGATATAGTTTTGATAACCGGTTTAGGCACTAAAATAGCCACAGGGCTCTGTAATGATATATTACATTATCTGATCAGATAAAATGCCCCTGAGAAATCCTAGGTTCAAAAGTGCCAAAAATGCAAAAAATTTAAAATATCAAAAATTAAATTTCAATAACTACATACATATTATACATCGTTAGAATCGTAATTAGGTCAGCGATCTGAATATACAAATTTTTTTTGAAAATCTCTTAAAATAAAAAAATAGCAGAGCATTTTCCAAAATTTCACGATTTTCCGACTTTTTTCGATTTTCAGTCCGTTATTTCACCTTTTCCAGATATTTCAAAGTCGTAATGGAATGTTTCGTACACAAGATTACTGCAAGGTCTCTCGATAGAGAAAGTTTCATAAAAAACTGTGGAGCAGTTTTCGAGATACAGGCATCTAAAAACGCTCCAAATCAGAAAATACTTGATTTTCAGCGATCCATATTTTGCTTCCTGCTGATCGTATCCGTACGAATTGGGTATCATTCAGTGGTCCAATTACCGCCCGACCAAATGATACCTTAATTTGTTTAATCCGTTGATATCGGACGGAAAAATCGTGTTTTTACCCAAAACACCAATTTTTCACGTTTTTTTCAAAATATCGCATAGTATTTCGACTACTTCCGGTTTACGGATTGTTGTTGAAATTGCTTTAAACGGTGGTTTGACCATATTACTTCATGTTCCAGGAATTTCAGAAACGTCGATCTGGCCGTAAAACGAAACTTAAGCTCACAAAATGTGAAGAAAATTCGAAAAAAATCGAAAAATAAAGGGCGATGACTCTGAATGAAACTTATATTACTGGAACCGGATTGCCTTCGGGTATCCAAAAATGTAGGTCAAATTTGAAAATTTTGAAAAATAACAAAAAATGTGTCTTAAACAACATATTTTCATTTTTCGAATGCTAGAAGTCAGCGGCGAAGTTTCTAAATTGCAAAATTTTCAACTGCTATCGTCCGACAAAAGACTCAGGGTTTCCAAAAATGTAATTTGTATGAAAATAGGTACAGAATTGACGAATCTACGGCCGTTTTTTAATTTTTTGGCAACGCACAAAATTCGGCCACTTCCGGTCTGCGCAGAAGTTTCAAATACAGTGGAAGGGATGGCCACTATATGGTTTCCTGATAGAAAATTACGTCCCAGATCTATATCTGTTACAGACACTGAGAAATAGGCTCCCCCGAAAAATAAAATAATAATAATAAATAATAATAATTTTAGTAATCACAATAGGCTTTCAGACGAAAGTCTGAAAGCCTAATAAATAATAATTTTAGTAATCACAATAGGCTTTCAGACGAAAGTCTGAAAGCCTAACTAGACCTGCATGCAGGAATGACGGGTTTCACTGGTGCCATGTTACCTTTGAACTTGAACTTGTGTCACTTTCGGTGCCACGTTACCCTTGAACATATGTCACTTCCGGTATCAATGAAACCAATATACAGGTTTCCACATAAGCATTGCACACATCAAATAAAATGGAAACAGAAACAAACAAATCCAGCAATATCATTTCATTTTATACATTTGTTACATGTAATTGATCCTGACAAAATTACAGTACTTCCGGTGATAATGTAAATGTTCCATTAGTTTTATGAAATCAGAAATGGCATAAGGCATCTCATGGTGAAAATTTTATGTAAATCGAATAATAATTGCCACTTTTATAGACCAAAAACCTTGAAAAGTGACGTGTAGAAAATCAGACTCATTTAAAAAAAATATCTATTTTGAAGGCTAAAAATACAGTTTTTGCCAAAATGACATTACTTCTGGTGATACTGAAAATGTTAAA